>CM066318.1:14356378-14881378 GCA_033807775.1 Saussurea involucrata | reverse complement strand
CAGTACTAACAAGGTGGTCAAGGAGACTGGTCACCCAGAACCATCAATAAAAGTCTCCATCTCTCGAAAGTGAACTTCCATAGAGAGTGGCCACTGTCTCCCCACATACACACCACTTTTAGCAACCGAAGGCTTGCCCGCCGAACTAAGTAAATTTTAGGGAATCTTAGTTCTACAGGTATGAGAGAATACATCTCTATGTAACACCACCCTCGACCGACGTTTGAATCTTAGTTGCAAAATCATGCAACAACCGTTATCTCTACGTGATTATGAAAGACTCAAATTTTCTTGCATCACTCAACTACTCAAGCCGTATTTCGTAATCCACCCATCTCTTCAGAATCCGCCCATCTCTGGGTTTAGGATCTAAATTCTAATATTAAAAGTATTAAGTGATCGGATTGTCCACGTTTTGTAAAAGCTTCGACTCAAGTAACAAAGCCGATTTGCTATCAATGATGGCAACACCCAAGTGTTGCCTACTACTCGTAGGTTCGACTCCCACCAACACCCAAAGGGGTGTTTAGCTAATACTTAAAAGTAAATAACATAGTAGAAGAAGAGAAATACTTGAAACTTACTTGCATTAAAAATAAACTACAAACTTTCGCCACAGTGCCGAGCAATGTTGAAAATTAAAGACTTGAAAGTAAATTACAACTACAACTATATAAATGTAGAGAGAAGTAGCTGAAAACTTCTACATTGTAGGAGCTCTTCTTTGAATGCTTCACCATGGCTTCTGTGGAAGAAAGAAGATGAAGCACCTTCATTAACCCAAGGATTTTTTAAGGATTTGAACCCTTTTAAAACCCACAATTTCTATTGCCTCCTCCCATAATATTTTCATGAATGCTCATCTTTCACTTTCTCCTTTGGAAGTATCTAGGTAGCCTTTTGAGCATGGATAACATTGCACCAATATTTTGCTTCTTTACTTTCTTTTATCTTCTCTTCATTTTCCTCTGTATTCTAGACTTTGACCATAATGCAACTGAAATAAGAAAAAGTAAGACATGCAAAAAATGATATTTTATAGCTGTCCTCAAATTTACGTCATCACCCACCATAGTGGTGACACAGTTGACACATTCTGCAGTCCAACATTTAACCCAAAAATGATGCATATAACCATAAAAACATCCTCAACAGCTCAAAATAAAAATAAATTAATTAAGTGAAGAAACACGAACACATAAAGATGAAACACAACTAAAGGGAAGAAAAACACACACACAAACGATTTGTAAATACCGCTCAAAATGACAGTTATTAATAATCTATATGAAGATATAAAAATAATGTTCAACACATTGTGCTTTTTCCTAAACCTTACTGAAAAAACAACCAAAGCTAGTTGAACATAAGCTAATTGAGCCCCTATCTAGCAACCATCAAGCTCCATCTCATTACAGATTTTTTACATATACATATATATATATATATATCGAGAGAGAGAGAGAGAGATAGAAACAATGGAGCTATCTTTGAGCTTGGGAGATGCTCCAAAGCCATTTTTGTTATTGGATCGTCATAGCAAATCCCAGCAGCTGAAGGTGGACTTCGATTTTGGTTTCGTCTTAAAAAACTCTTGTGTTCTTTGTCATTTTGATTTCGGTTTCATCTTCAATCATCCTGTTGAGTATTTTTCACATTACAAATTGTTGGAGGTTTCTCTTTTGGTAGCTGTCGTAGGTTTGGGGGTGAGGGTGAGACTGTGAGGGGTATATTTTGTAATTAAAAGAGACAGACATATTTTCAATAGTTGAACATTGGACCACATTTTGATATATGGGGGCTCTTGAGCCTAGAAACTCAAATTTCCATCAGTTAATCCAAAGTTGGAGGTGTATGAAGCACCTTGTACTTCAAAAGTTTACATTAATTGCGAATAAATAGAGTGCACAAAATGCAATATCATTTGTGCTATTTAGGAGAATAGATGAGGTAAGCATTGCCCAAAGAAATATTTGCCTTCTCTACCTTTTCTGTCACCTGGCTTGTGATTTGGTATGCAATTGGCTTTCTGAACTTCTCATAATTTTCTTAATTAGAACCTCATTTATATGCTTGAATTATTCAAAGATTGTCTGGATCTGTTTTGTATTGATTAAAATATTTTTTTGTTATAAATGCTAACATCTTGGTGATATTTAAAATTTATTGCAGGAAATTTGTTTCAAGCTTAAGACCTGAAGACAGTGCCACATCAGGAAGCTATCTTGATAGAATGGGTATTTGATGTGGTCCAGGGACACTCTAATTCCAATTAGGAATTCATTGGGCCCCTTAGGAACAGACCTTTCAATTTATAACTTTGATTATCTTTCCATTTAATAACCCATAATCAAATCTTGGTAACTATTTGAAAAATAATAATCTTATTAATTTGAAAAAATAATAAGATTTTTAATGGGTGTGATCTTGTAGAATTGATATGGCGATGCATTGTGTGGAGGCAACTTGAAAAACTCTTGGCTGCTTTTCTTGGTTGCATGTCGGCAGCTATCCTTTTAGCAGAGGCAACTCTCTTGCCTAGTGGTGTTGATTTGTCTGTTTTCTCGTTTTTGATAAACTCTGTAGGAACAGAAGAAGAGATGCTTGTACAGGTAAATGTTAGAAGTGTAAAATGGCTATTTTACCCCCAGTCTATATTAAATGCTGATTAATTAGGCAAAGTGTTTAATATAGACCACTTGCTAATTTTATCATCACATGCAGTTTGTTTGAACGTTACACTTGGTGGCAGTTTGTTCTTATTTGGTTTTCTGTGGAATGTAGGTTGTTGCATTTATTCCTCTTTTTTACATGTGCATTTGCACATACTACTCGTTATTCAAAATCGGTATGCTCACATTTTATTCATTTACACCGAGACACACAAGCTCCGTGAGCTTGCTCATGATATGCTCGTAAGGTTCCCATCCCTCACTGTATATATATATATACACATATATATTTTTTATCCGATAATCTGTTTCTAAGCTGCAAATGACTTTGCAGGATGGTTGCACGCTATGCACCTCCAGTTTCCTACAATTTTCTCAATCTCGTTCGTCTTGATGGGGATAAGAAAACCATCTTTGAGAAGGTATGCTTCTAAATTACCATGAATGATGATACATGTTAATGATCGTGTGCTTTAATTACTATACTCTGAATGCAGCGGATGGGAAACATTGACAATGCCGTCCCTTTCTTTGGAAAAGGATTCAACAAACTTTATCCGCTTATTATGGTTGTGTACACCATCTTAGTTGCAAGTGGTTTCTTTCACAACATAATTAATATTATTGGCAAGTGGAAGAGGATCGCATTCCAAAATGAAATAGATGATCTTGATGGTATCGATCCATCAGGATTAATTATTCTGCAAAAAGGTAAGATTCTGGATCCCGAAAGCCCTCTTTTTTGGATGATGTGAATACTTATATAATTTTTATTTGTCCTTGTATACATAGAGCGGGCTTGGCTTGAACAAGGGCACAACATTGGTGAAGAAGTTGTTCCTTTGGCAAGATATTTCAACGACATAGAGCCGGGAAACAGTATCACAGTACGTGATCTCTTATTACATAGTTGTAATATTTATTATGTCGTTGATTTGATACTCTAAGTTTGCATTTACATGAACACAAATTGCAAAACAAAAGCCCAACTCTTTGTTTCTATTCAAATAGTTGAAAATTCAAAGACAATTTCTAGCCATCTTAACCATCAAAGACATGTCTGATTATTATACCCTTTTATGCATGTTTTTGTACTCATTTCCTATTAAATTTGGGTCTTTAATAATATATATATATATATATATACACACACACTCTTTGAGCCCAAAACATATTATCAGAGCTTTAGGAGAAGCCATTCGCCAGCTTGTTTCCATAAAGATCTCACTTATTTTTAGGTCAGAGATGGTGTTGCCATGAAGTTGATTACTGAGAATAGCAACGAAAGTTCATCCCGACATCAAAGAGAGGAGGTCCGAAGATATAGTGGGAGCCGAGAAGCCATGAGCAGCAAGTACGCTTCCATACGACAACAAACGAAGCCGGTTGACAACATGGCCTCCGCTAAAGTCTCCTTGCTTGATGGTGACAATGGATCACCGTCTTCTAGATTATCCTCAACCTGGTCGTCAATGAAATCCGGCCTTCATAGTTTGAAAACAAACATCCGAGCCAAAAACTACGTTCCATTGCTTCAAGTCGATAATTCTAGGCGAAATTCTTCGTCTGATTCACTGGACGAGATCTTCCACAAACTGAAACGACCTGCTTTCGATCATGGAGATGAAGATTATTAGCTGCAGTTTCTACTTCTGGGTAAGATTTAATACTCCCTTATTTATCAAGGGTAAAATTGTCATTTTGTTAACTAAAAAGTGTAATTCTGACACGTTTCTAAAACTGTTTGCCTTTTTAATAGTGAACATTCTTTTGAGGGGCGGGTTTACCAATTCTAGTCTCTGATTATGGAAATTGCTACTTAAAACAAACATCTAAGTAAAGCGGCCGGCTTTGGAGCATGGAGGTGAAGTTGAACATTATTAGCAACAGTTTCTATTTCTGCGTAAGATTTAATACCAATTTGAGTCTTTCGGTATGGAGATTGCTACGTATACATACATTGGAAACATATTAAAACAAAGGTCGTTAGATGTACAGATTATAGTGACAATCCAGAAATGTAAGATCCGAAGGTGAAAATTTAGATTTGTTTTGGTTCTTCTAACTGCCTTTTGGTCTTCGGATTTGTTAACCGGATAAGAGTGAGTTTTTTTTTGCGGTTGTAGAACCAAAAAGGCTTTCTATTGCGAACGTCTGATATGTCAGTCGATTTTCTCTGGGATAGAGGTAGAGGTCAGGTTTGCGTATACCTTACCTTCCGGCCACATCAGATAAGTAAATCTGGATTTGTTTTGGTTGGATATACTGCTCTTCATCGGTGGAAAAATGTGATATTGAGTGTATGTTGTGTCTAAGGTAATATATGATATGAATCTATTGGTTCTTGGATAGCAGTCCAAAATCCAAAACCGTACCTTCCACATATTTTACAATATTGTTTCTAGTTGACATAATATTTAGTATATTTTTTTTAAAATTGGGAAAAAATAAGCATAATTAGTTGAATAATTGATTGAAAAATAAATCAAAATATTAGGTGGATTCCATCAGGTTCAATAGATAACAAATAGTAATATTCAATTATCCAATCATTCTTTTGTTTGTATCGGTTGCAATGCCAATTGAATTAAATCATATGGTAAAGTTTAGGGACATCAATTGAATGACTACTAGATCAGATAGGATATAATTAAATTCATTTAATTTTAAAATAAGTTAATATGTATGTAGGGAACTAATTAAATAACAACCACAAAAACGTTGAGAACCATGAAAACTTATTTTTATGTATTGTTTCATAACATGAAAAATACAATTTTTTGATTTCTAGTTTTGTATTGTGAAACCATATTGTACATTCACATATATCGTATCATAATATAAAACATATCATTATTGGTTCTTACAATTCTCACCATTTATAGTTTTCAATATATATATATATATATATATATATATATATATATATATATATATAGAGAGAGAGAGAGAGAGAGAGAGGGAGGGGTGGTGGTTCAGTGAAAAACCTTAAAAAAATGGAAAACCGAGGAACATCATGATATCCTTTCATCTGGATGGTATACACTTGTGCACAAGTGTAAATTAAGTTGGTTTTTGGTTTTTATGCACATGTGCATGTTACAAATTACTTGTATGCACAAGTGCATAACAGATGAAGGGCTACCAGGGTGTTCCTCAGTTTTCCGTTTTTTTTCTTTTTGAAGTTTTCCCTTATATATATACACGTTTGTGTGTGTATACACGGTTGGGTTTTAGCGAGAAGTTGAGTTACGTGAGAAGTAGTTATCAACTGTTGGATGTACATTATGATGAGATGCACCGAGATTCACCAGATCAATCCACATATCAAGCATGATTCATGGGTGGACTTGAGATTAAAAGTGATCAATGGTTCATATTCACTTCTCATGCTTTTCAGGTTAACTTAACTTCTCACGCGATCTTTCGTCTAAATATATATAGTCAGAGGTTCAAATGAAAAGTGCTAAATATATGATAAGTAGAGAAACAATCCTAGCCATTCATATAGTGGTTTTTTTTTGGAAGGCATAGCGGCATCGACCCTTTCGATCAACTACCACGAACACAACGCACACACGCACACACGCCTCCCCGGCGGTATCGGACATCCGAGGGCAGTCCACTAATCCGCCGCTGTCCCGGCCCAGCTTACGCTGGACCTAAGGCCCAACCACAGGCTGGGGGGGGGGGGGGGGGGGGGGGGTAAGCCCAGTCAAAGACTGGACCACCAAGGACTGGGTACTCCTCATGCCCTCAACTGCCTCCCCTTGGAATCAAACCCGGGTAGACTGGGATACCATCCACAGCCCCCTAGGATGTTACCGTCCTTAGGTAGACCAACTTCATATAGTGGTTTTGATTTGTTAAAAATTACGGGTTTAATTGGTCAATAATTGCGGCTTTAACTGGTCATAAATTGTGGTTATTCCAAAAATAGAGAGACAATTTCGTAATTTTTACAAATGGGCGGCAAATGAGTTCATATGTGAATCTGTGTGATTCACATATAAACTATATGTTCATTTGTGAACTGTGTAATTCACATTGAACTCTTTTAATTGATTCACATATGAACCTGGCCTTGTGATTCACATATGAATTAATTAACTCATTCACATATGAACCCGTAGGTTCATATGAGAATCAGTTAAAAAGTGTACATGTGTGTGCTACTCAACGGGTTCACATATGAACTTGTTTGCCGTCTATTTGTAAAAGTTGCGAAATTACCTCTCATAGTCAAAGCCGCAAATGTTGACCAGATGAAAGACTAGGATCATTTCCCTACTTCTCATACATTTGAAACTCTCTCTCTCCCTCTCTCTCTCTCTCTCTCTCTCTCTATATATATATATATATATATATATATATATACACACACACTCACAGACAAATACATGGTTGGGTTCCGGTGAGAAGTTAAGATTGACGTGAGAAACATGAGAATTGATTATCAACTGCTGGATGAGAAATGGATGCATATTAGAATGAGATGTACCGATATAAGGTTCACCAAGATGCACTGTTTCAATTCCCTTCTAAACCACAATTTTTGGAAGGACATGAAATTAAAATTGACCAACAATTCAGATCCACTTCGTACGTTTATCATGTTAACCTCAATTTTTTCTACGATGTTTCGTGCGCGCGCGCACACACACACACACACACATATATATATATATATATATATATATATATATATAGAGAGAGAGAGAGAGAGAGAGAGAGAGAGAGAGAGATAGAGAGAGAGAGAGAGAGAGAGTGGAAGGTTCATATGAAAACGTTAACTGTTTAAGAAAACACGAGAACAACAAATCATGTGCAAGATCACATGTGATTTTACATTAACGACAAAAAATTGGCCACGGGGGACTTTGGTCGCGAGGCAAAATCTCGTGAATCATATATGATTTTGTACTTGAATCATATGTGATTTTGTATATTAACAATTGTTCTCGTATTTTCTTAAATGGTTAAGGTTCTTGTTTAAATCCATGGTTGATGTGTGTAAACGACGTGGGGTCGTATGTATGGTGTGGTTGCGCCTACGAAAGGGACCATTCCAGAATGTGTGGACCCCTTATTAGTCAACTTCCAAATTTTACTGCATTTCACTTGTCATTTTCTCAACCTTTCGGGCCCACCAACGGTTCCCATCTTGAAAAACAACGTCTCACTCACATAAACCCAATCAAACAAATTTAATTAGACCATGAGTACCGCCAACCCACGAACCCACTGAACCCGAATGCCACCTTAGTGCCACATCAGCTTTTCTCTTTCCTACCCTCCTTACCCTAAAGTGGAGTACCGCCAACCCACGAACCCACTGAACTCGAATGCCACATCAGTTTTTCTCTCTCCTACCTCCTTACCCTTAAAAACATTAAAAAAAACAAAAAAAACATTTAGCCCCGGTTCCCCCGGGTTCCCGAACCCTACCCTACCCGATACCCCCCGTACCGCCCACCCCGCCCTACCCGATCTACCCGATGAACGAACCCGCCGTGGTACCCGAGAACGGTACGCACGGCCTTAGGGGTATTTACTGGTTAAGTTGATTGTGTTAAAAGGCGTTCCAATAATCCAATTTAGTGTTGATAGTTTGATTTTTAACCCAACCCAATCTAAACAAAAAAATGCAAATCCAATCCAAACAGAAGTGCATCTCAACCCAATCCAACCCATTTGACGGGTTAGGTGGGTGTGTTTAAACAAAGTAAAAACAATATTGAAAATATAAATAATGAGAAAATCTTTTTTTGAAGTACGATCAATCATTCAAGATATCATACGAGGTCATCGAATATTTAGGTATTACATATAACTTTCCAATATGTCATCTTATGAGTTCCATTGCTCATTATTGCCGAGTTGTTTTTGGTAACTTATACATATTAAAAAAAAATACAAATAACTTTAGAGAAGTCGCTAAAACGTTTGTCGGTTTATCGGGTTGGTCGGGTTGCTTTGGACCTAATCCGATATCAACCCAACAGATTCGGGTTGCCCTAGTTTTGTATCGATTATATGTCGGGTTACCTCGGGTTGATTTTGTTCGAGTTGGGTTGATCTGGTTGGTCGGTTTTTTGAGCACACCTATATCTAATGGTAACTTTTAAGATAAATGCATAACTTACATTTATTTTCAGAAGTAAAATAGGGGTTAGACGAAGCATCGTGTGAGTCTCACTTTTAGTATTAGGAGTCAAGTGAGAAGTATAAGAAGAGATTTGAATCATTGATTACTTTTAATCTTAAAATAATCCATTAGTAAAGGATTGATCTAGTGTTTTTTATTAGTGTTGATAAAGTGGTACTCTTTAATTATGATGGATCCAAATGTGAAGATTTTTTCTTACTTTTCTCACCATAATTTTAGTTCTTACCAGAACACAATCCAGAAGGGGGGGGGGGGGGGGGGGGTTAAAGAGTACCGTATCATGTTTTTCTTACTTTTCTCAACATAACTTTAGTTCTCCCCATAACACAATCCATAAGGGTAGGGGGGTTAAAAGAGTACCGTATCATGTTTTTTCTTATATATTGTTTGTCAATTAATTATAATTGGCTAAAAAATCTTATACTTGATACCAACTTAATTGTACGATGTTTTTCCATATTGGTATTGGCTTCATATCAACATTGTGAAAGCTGACGTCAAGTTATAATGTTTAATAGTCAAAAAACAAAAGGTGAAGTAACGACATTCAGTAGTCAATACTTAAAAAACTAACTAAGTTTACATACATTGTTAGTTGTCGTTAAAATAAAGGCGTGTTTCGAGGAATCTTCAAACTGAACAATATTTATTAATAGTTGATTATTAAACTATTAATAATAAAGAAATAACTAATTATTAAAGTCGGTATTGGTAGTATCGTGATATATGATTTCTCATACCGTGTCCAACCAAGTTTACATACTTGTTATAGTTGCATCAATCAGTTTGTTCCAGTCTTTTTCGACGTCCTGTTACACATGTACTAGCATTATAGGTCGAGTTGACGGAACATTATAATCAACTAAAATGTTCAAACATTTATTGGGCTAAAACATATATAGAGGCCAAATCAAATACAAGTCGCTTAAATTTGAAGCCCTATTCCATATATTGTATTAGAACACTCTTTAGTGCGACCCTATATGTCATAAATTTAGAGTCTCTTTGTTTTTCTTTAATCAACTTACAAAATTTTAATGGCTTATGCATGTAGTAAGTAATGTCTTTTTTTTTTTAATTTGTAAACAATAATGAAAAATAATTGAATCAAAGAAGTTATCATTAATGTTCATTTCAAGCTGTCTTATTTTATTTTAAATTTTATAATCTTGAAGCAATCACCCAAATTTTGTTTAAGATTATGATTCTAGCCTTCAAGGGATCAAGATGTGATTTAAGATTATGATTCTAGCCTTCAAGGGATCAAGATGTGATTTAAGATTTTGATTTTACATAAGTTTTGTATGAACTTGTTAATTATTTGTTTGCCATAATTGTTCTTGTAAATATCATTTTGTGTTTATGATGAGATTTTTCCCGACCGTCTATTGGTTGTCCAAGATAGTAGTGGTGGAACCGCGACCCGTTGTCTATAAGGAGACAAGAACCTTGGTATAAGATACGCCACAATCAACCCACCAAGCTGATTGATAAGTATTAAACGCCACAAGCAAGAAGACTTGATAAGTTCTAAAGTTCACAAAGAACTAAAAGAGTTTAAAACTCACAAATTCATTCAAATCAAGGATGATCTCAAATGATTACAAAAACAACCTATTTATAGGACTGAAAAGACAAATCAAAAGACTCAATTTAATTCTAGACTTTAATTGAAGCAACTCTTAAATATCTTGTGATAAATAACTTCATTATGATAGAAACCTTCCAAATGTCTTCCAATTCAAAGAGATGAGTTACTTGAACTTGGATATTTTATTGGGCAGATTCTTGGATGTGGCTTACACCTTCCTTTTGGGCTTGGATACTTCTTGGATTGTTGGAATAAGACTTCTCTTAAAGTAGGCTTTGATTTGAGTCCATTTGGACTTGAAATGAGTGATTTATGGCTTAAACATGGGCCATATGTGGACTTGGGCGAAAAAT
Source organism: Saussurea involucrata (assembly GCA_033807775.1). Lineage (NCBI taxonomy): Eukaryota > Viridiplantae > Streptophyta > Magnoliopsida > Asterales > Asteraceae > Saussurea > Saussurea involucrata. Next base: position 14,870,593 of record CM066318.1, on the reverse strand, counting down.
GCTTGGACTTTGAGGGAAATTTGATGAATACATCCCAATTTGAGCTACCAAGATTAAGGCTAATCTTGGTCTTCAACTTGGAGAAAATTTAGAATAGTTTTCGGGATATCTTGCGAAGAAGGAAGAGATTGATTCCGACAAGATTTAATCAAACCATTGAGAGCATTATTGAATATCTTAGATTTCGACCTTGTCATTAGTCCAATCTTCCATCTCAATGGATCTTCATCATTCAAGTCATTGGATGGGCTCTCATCATTCCCCCTCTCTTGAATGTGATTTGTCCTCAAGTCATCACCTGCATTAAAAGGGCTCAAATCAGAAACGTTAAAGACATCATGCACATTATACTCAACAGGCAAGTCAAGTTTGTAAGCATTGTCATTAATTTTTTGCATGACTTGGAATGGCCCATCTCCCCTTGGCATTAGTTTTTACTTCCTTTTAGTTGGAAACCGTTCTTTTCTCAAATGAAGCCACACCCAATCTCCAGGTTCAAAGGTGACCTTTCTTTTGCCCTTGTTCGCTTGTTGCTCATACTTCTTGGTGCGCTCTTCGATGTTGCTTCTAGCCTTCTCATATATTTGTCTAACAAATTCAGCTTTCTTCTTGCAATCTAAATTCATTTGTTCACTCACAGGTAAAAGAGTTAAATCCATTGGAGTTAATGGCTTGAAATCGTACACGATTTCAAAAGGTAAAAACTTGGTAGCGGAATGGTCATGACGATTATACGCAAATTCAACATGAGGCAAGCATTGCTCCCAAGTTTTGACATTTTCCCAATTATGGAACACAACAAAGTACCAAGAGTGCGGTTCACAACTTCTGTTTACCCATCAGTTTGGGGGTGACAAGTTGTTGAAAACAAGAGTTTTGTTCCTAATTTCCCCCACAACGTTTTCCAAAAGTAACTAAAAAATTTGGTGTCCCGATCCGAGACATTGGTTCTTGGCATGCCATGTAACCTCACCATTTCATTGAAAAAACAAATCAGAAATATGTGATGCATCATTAGTTCGGTTGCATGCAATGAAATGAGCCATTTTAGAGAACTTGTCAACAACCACAAAAATTGAGTCTTTACCGCCTTTGGTTTTTGGTAAGCCCAATACAAAATCTATTGAAAGATCAACCCATGGTTCACTTGGTAATGGCAAAGGGGTATATAAACCATGAGGTTGAACCTTTGATTTTGCCTGTTTGCAAACAATACATTTTTCACATACTTTGCCTACATCAAACTTCATTTTTGGCCAATAAAAGTGTTCTTGCAAGATTGACAAAGTTTTTGCCACACCAAAATGACCCATAAGGACTCCACCATGCGCTTCCCTAACCAAAAGCTCTCGCAAAGAAGATCTAGGGATGCAAAGCTTTGATTCTTTAAACAAAAACCCCCCATTAAAAGAACATTGTTCGCACGTTTGAAAAATCCTCCCAAAATCAACATCATCATGGTACAAATCTTTGATTTGTTCAAAACCAAGAATTCTATAATCAAGAGAAGAGAGTAAAGAGTATCTTCGTGAAAGTGAATCAGCAACAACATTTTCCTTACCTTTCTTGTACCGGATGACATAAGAAAATGTCTCAAGAAACTCAATCCGCCTAGCATGCCTTTTGTTCAACTTGTGTTGCGCCTTTAAGAACTTCAAGGACTCATGATCAGAATGTATTACAAATTCTTTGGCCCACAAATAGTGTTGCCATGTTTTTAATGCACGAACCAATGCATGCAATTCTTTGTCATAAGTGGGGTAGTTCAAAGTCGCCCCATTCAGTTTCTCACTAAAGTATGCCAATGGTTTACCTTCTTGCATCAAAACTGCACCAATTCCATCACCCAATACATCACTCTCAATTTCAAAGGTTTTATCAAAGTTGGGCAAAGATAACAAAGGAGCATGAGTTAATTGAAACTTAAGTTGTTCAAAAGCTTTCTCTTGTTCTTTGCCCCATTTGAACCCGACATTCTTTTTAATGACTTCTGTGAGTGGCGATGCCAAAGTGCTAAAGGTTTTGACAAATCTACGATAAAAACTCGCAAGACCATGAAAACTTCGCACTTCACTTACACTCTTTGGAGTTGGCCAATCTTGGATCGCCTTTACCTTTTCTTCATCAACATAGATTCCTTGTGAACTCACCATGTATCCAAGAAAAACAACATGATTGGTACAGAAGGTGCACTTCTTCAAGTTTGCAAAGAACTTTTCCTTTCTAAGCACACTCAAAACAGAAGTTACATGTTCAATATGATCATCCAAACTCTTGGAGTAAATCAAAATATCATCAAAGTAAACAACCACAAACTTTCCAATGAAATCTCGGACAACATGGTTCATTAATCTCATGAAAGTACTAGGAGCGTTAGTTAAACCAAAAGGCATCACTAACCATTCATATAAACCATGTTTTGTTTTGAAAGCAGTTTTCCACTTATCACCCTCTCTCATACGAACTTGGTGATAGCCACTTTTCAAATCAATTTTTGAAAACAACTTTGCACCATACAGTTCATCAAGCATATCATCTAATCGAGGAATTGGATGACGATACTTTACCGTGATATTGTTGATGGCGCGACAATCCACACACATCCTCCATGAACCATCCTTCTTTGGTACTAACAAAACTGGAACATCACATGGACTCATGCTTTCTCGAACCAATCCTTTTGCAAGTAATTCTTCAACTTGTCTTTGCAACTCCTTGGTTTCTTCCGGACTTGTTCTATAGGCTGGTTTATTTGGAATGGACGCTCCAGGTACAAAGTCAACTTGGTGTTCAATCCCTCGAATTGGTGGCAATCCATCGGGAACTTCTTCCGGAAACAAGTCTTCAAATTCCTGCAAGACAGACATAACGTTGCTCGGAATGCTACCGGCCAAGTCGTTAGTGGCTAATTGAGCTTCTTTGAACAAAAGAAGCACAAAAAGCTTTCCATAATTTAGAGCGTCTTTTATTCCACTTTTTTTTGCCAACACACAATATTGTCCCTCTTGTTTATCCGCAACTGTTTTTTATCTTTCCTTTTTCTTTCGAGCCTTGTTCATTATTTTCTTTTGGCTCTTTCATTTTTTCGCATCTTTTTGCAGTTTAACTTGATCTTCATAAACCTGACTAGGTAACATGGGTACAAGAGTTACGGGTTTAGCTTTATGTACAAATGTGTATTTGTTGGTAAACCCATCATGCTTTACATGTCGATCATATTGCCATGGCCTCCCAAGCAGCATACGACTAGCTTGCATAGGTACAACATCACATAAGACTTCATCTTCATATTTACCTATGCGAAATGAGACCAAAACCTGTTTTGAAACCCGTACCTCACCACTATCATTAAGCCATTGAAGTTTGTAAGGCTTTTGATGCTTCATCGTAGGTAGACCAAGCTTTTCAACCATAGATGAACTCGCCACATTAGTACAACTCCCCCATCAATGATAACACTACATACCTTACCTTCAACGTAGCATCGAGTGTGAAAGATGTTCTCCCTTTGTGCATCATCATCTTCCTTGGAATGAGCACTTAAGGCTGTAGGTTCCCAGATTCACGTTGTATCATATTAATGGTAGTGAAATAGACAGCGGAAGCATATTAAATAAAGCCATTAAAATGAGTGATTGTGTAAACGATAAATGAACTATGAGAATCAAATATTGAACAGTAAAATGATAACAGGATCATATATAAAAGCTGCTCATATATTGATAATGAATCACACCAAGAACATGTTCGAGTGTGTTCGGAAATCTCATAGGACAACAATATCGTACGGAGGTAGTGCTCGGGATTGCTGCAGTGTGTGCTTAAACAATTGTGGAAAAACTACTCTTCCCAAAGCTTACAATTGTTTGTTCCACTACCTCTCTATATATAGCCCTGAAAAAGTGAAGGCAGTGTACTATCATACCCTAGAATGACACGTGGAAAGTGTGTCTCCTATTTTTAGGGCATACGTGGAAAGTATGGACACTTGTCTAACACTTGGGATTTCCTACGAGACTTAGGCTGACAGAGGTCTTCACTTCACCAGAGCTCTGTTGAAAGAGCTCTGTTGGTCTTCTTTTAAATACTTGTTCTGTTGGAAGTCTTCGACAGAGCTCTGTTGAGCTCTGTTGGTCTTCTTGATGAACTCCTTCCAATTCTTCTGTCCGATCTCTGTTGGTCTTCTGACTTGAACTATTTTCAATACTTTTACATAACAGATACTTGGGGCTAACAATCTCCCCCTAAGTATTGAAAATAAAAATTTACAATTGACAAGAGATTAAACAAAAGAACAGAGAACTTTTACCTCTGTCGAAGCCTTGCACTAATCTTTTGGAATATTACAAAAAGATTAAAAGATCAGTACATTTAAGCATAATTATCTCCTCTAAGAATTCTGTCGAATCTTCTGATTAGAGTACGGAAGTCTAGCATCAGATCAATCTGGTCGATGAAGAGTTTCTGCTGTTCTTCTGGACACTTGTTTCTTGGGAGATCTTGGATTATGTTCTTGAGGTATACTAGCGACTCCCTTGAGTACTTGTGGGCTTCAGCTGCTCTGATGGCCTTTTTTATGCCCTTCTGTCGGCAGACAAAGACTGGAGGATCTTCTACTACGGTTCCAGTTCTGTGATGGCCATAACCCTCAAGGTTTTCATTTGGTGGTGCAATCGCTAGTTTCTCTACTTCAAACTCTATGCCTAGCTGATAATCAATTTGTATTCTGAGATTGATGTGCTCTTGCATAGCGAATCTGACTTCTGGTAGTGCAATTCTGGCCGGTGTGTATCTTTCTGAGAAGTTCAAGCAATATGCGTGGAGTAAGATCAGGTCATATGGGTTCAGAAGGACGAGATCATTGTCATTGAAGATTTCATTTCTGCCTTCTGTTGATTCCACAGTATACTCATGGTATGTGACCCTGTCGTGTTGAAACTTCTTGTGCTTGATGTCCAGAATTCTGCGGATACCGAAGTTTATATTGATGGCTCTGTTCTGATTTGACTTGGTTTGGATGAACTTTAGCCTTGCATCATAAATGGTGTTTATTCTGATTGGGTTGAGGTATGGGTTAATGGGTACAACATTTACAGGGATGATGTATCTGTCAGCATATAGAAATGCAAATACCGTGTCTAAGGCAGGTTTTTCGGTGTGAGAGGTAGAGGTTTCTGGGTTCTGTTCTGTTACCGTTGGGTTTGGGTCATCATGGGTTTCTGCCATAAGAATGTCGATGTGAGCAGATTTCTGAGTAGCTTGAGGTTGGGCTTGACTTATTTGTCCTTCAGTAGAGGATGGGTCTGTCCTCTCTGGTTCTTTTGTTGGAGAAGTAGGAGGGGTATCTAGGCAGATAATCTCTGGTGGTTCTTGTGTTGACTCTTCTGTTGGTTTGATGACTCTGTTTTTGAACATGTAGTCAAATGCCACTTCAGTCATATCTGTCATGATTTCCTCTGTTATCCCCTTTTCTCCTTCTGTAGTCTCTTCCTCAGTTGCTTCTGTGATTTTCCCTTTACCCCTGGCTTCTCTTTCTTTTTCAACCTCTTTCTCCTTCTCTGCCTCTTTCTTCTTCTCTCTCTCTTTCTCCTTCTCCTTCTCCTTCTCATTTTCCTTCTCCTTCTTCTTTTCCTTCTCCTTCTCCCCCTTTTGTTGTTCTGAGGACTCACCCAGTTGATCGTCTGATTGACCTTCTTGAGCATCCTCAAAATCATCATCATCGCCAGAGGAGTCAATTCGAGCTTTTGGTGAGGACTGAACAACAAACTTCAGACCAGCTTTGTGTCTCTTGCTTGATGGTTCATCTGTGGGTGCTTCTTCTGCAGGTCTTTTTGATGTAGAGGTGGCCTGTAAAATAATATCAGTAAATGTTGAGGCTGCCTTTGTCATCACATCTTCTACCTCTGTTGCAGCACCTTTGATCTCTTCTACTTGAGCCTTGAAGTTGACCTTGTGAGTATCAAGAGACGCTTTCACATGTTGTTCTGTTGCCTTAGCTTTCATTACAAATTTTGATGAGATCGTCATCATTCGGCTAAGAATTGATTTTCTGAAGTCTCCCATTTGTCCAACTGTCATGGGTAGGTCATTTGGGTTAGGGCTGGAGATGTTCAGTGGAGTAGCAGATGAGGTGGTTGCTTCTTTTATGGATTCCTTAACAGAGATGGTAATTATCTCTGTCAAGGTTCTGATATTAGATTCTGAAAGAATAACCGTGGGGATGGGAAGGGTTCTGTTCATCTGCGCTCTGTGGTTCTCTGTTATGAGTCGCTTTAGGTCTGCAAGGTCTGTCGAAGTCTTTTGAATTTCCTCTGATCTGACTGATCTTAGGTCGGCTATTTCTGTTGTCAGCTTTCCAATCTCTTCTCCTCTGACCCGTTCAGACTCTGTTCTGAGTGCTTCAGCTTCGGCATATTTTCGAGTTAATTCAGCATGCTGGTTTGAGATGTTCAGCAGTTCTTCCCTAAGAGAAGCATTTTCCTTGCGGATCAGCTCCTCCTTTTGTTCATTGATAAGTTTATACTCGTTCAAAGAGTTGTTGATATTGTCACAGAAGCTTTCGAACTCTGCTCTTGTGACAGTGTCAACGGGGGTCTCCTTGGTTCCAACATATGGATCCAATTCTGCCTCGAGTTCAGAGGCGCCTCCGTCAAGAGTTGTGTTAATGTTGGCTCTTGGAGGACTTCCACCCGATCCTTGATGTTCCCTTTGAGGGGAAACAACTACAGGTGTTCTGACCAAAGTTTCCCCTTCCAGCTCAGGTTCTGAAGAAGGACTGGTGTGATGGGAAGCATTTGGATCAAGCAATGTCTTCCCTTGTTCTACTATGGTCTCCCATTGTCCCTGAGTCAGACAGATACTACGTGAGATTACAAAGATCTCTGGTCTATTTTGTGTGGACTCTAAATGAGCCACAGAGGCATCATCGTGTGGAGGTGACCTATTGATATTCTGGGGCGAATGAACATCACTATCAAAGATAGTTTCCCCGGCTTCGTGCGTACCAGAGGCATGAAGAGGTGCCTCTGATGGTATAGGCTGGTTGGGGTTCGAGGTGTACACCTCTGTTTCAATAATCCTTTGGTCTTGATCACCAGGATTAGATTGTGTGGAAGCACTGGGATTTTGGTTAAGGTTACCCTCAGATGTGCTCTGATGAGCATCTTTTTCTACTCTCGCAATATCCTCGGCTCCTATGGCTGTAGAACTCTCTGGATTCTCTCTGATGTTCCTCTCTTGCTCACCACTATCAGAGGAGATGGTTTCTACCTCTGGTGTTTCTCGTACTTCCTCATGGACAGCCTCTCTAGGAGATGCTCTGTCCTCTACTCCCTCTCTTCTAGAGGAAGACCCCACTTCGGGTACTCTTGCCTCTGGTCCGATAACTTCCTCACCTATTTCCTCACTCAAGCTCTCAAAGGAAGGCTCAGATCCTAAGTATGCTGGGGTTCTCACCTCAGGTTCTTGAGGTTGAGCAGCACTCTGATAGTTCTGGATAGAAATATGGTCAGGGGCGATAAGGGCAAGCATTGTACCTGGAATTCTCCTTATGAAAGGGTATTCGCCTGATGTAGTGGGGAGGAATTTGGACATCGTCCAGACGGGTGTTGAGCGACCCTGATGAGTTAGTTCCAGTCTGTCGAAGGCTCTTCTGATCACCAGACTGATAAAGCGTCGAAACTTGATCATCTTCAGGAACTTGTGAGATCCAACGACTCCTCCTCTTGCGATGGATGAGGTTTTTGTGTTGACAGCTGAAAGAAGATCGTTGTAGAGAATGCTGGCGTAGTCAAACTTTCGATTGAAGAACAATCCATACATGATTTGTAGGATTTCTGTTGTGGCTTGGTCTTGACTACCAGATTTGCTGGTAAGGGTTCTGTTTAAGGTGGAGAACATGAAATTCCACATAGTGGGTAGATTCTGTCGCTTGAACTCTCCAATCCTATTCAGATCCTTGTTGTAACCCAGAAACTTCATGAAGTCAAGAAGAACAGCTGTTTTTGGTGGTTTCTCATAGGCGTCTATTCCTAGCTGTCTCTTGGTTTTCATTCTGAAGATTCTTCTTAAGGTGCTTGCTCTTATGCGGATTGTTCTCGCTCCTCCATTACTTGCGTTGACGCTCCCAACTATCCGGTCTTATTCTTCGATGTATTGGCATGTAGTCCACCATTGTTGGACATAGATTGCAGGAAGATGGTCGTCGAACTCTGTTAGGGCTCTAAAGATGTCAGAGTTTCTAAAGAACTCAATGAAAACGTGATACAGGGGTAGATAGAGTCCTGGAGTGGGATCAAATCTGTAGTTGTTGTCAGCAAACTCATATGGAAGAACGACGATATCATCAGTGGGTTCTATTCGGCTAGAGTCAGCAGAGTTCTGGGGTTCCGCCATTGTTGCAGGTTTGGGTTTCTTGAAGAACACTGAGGATTTAAATAAAAGAGGGAAAGGTGAAAGGTTTAGGAAGTTTTAGAAAAGAAATGGGTCAAGGTTTTGGATATTTATAGTCAGAGCTTGTGGCTGGGTAAAGGCCGTAGATACTGTAGGCACTCGAGTGTCAGAAGGTGGAGTGGCCTGAATTGTGTATCGTGGGGACAGCTAGTGGTTTAGCTTTCAATTAGAGATTGCCACGTGGATTTGTTCTGACCACTTTTGTGCAAGTAAACCGTCGCGGTTAGAGATGTGTGGGTAACAAGTGGTTGACGCTTAGAAATAACCCGCACCTCTGATGACGTTACTTCTGATGACGTGTTCTGATGACGTGGCAGAACAAACTAACAGAGCTCTGATGGAGCTTTGTTAAGTTGCCTCTGTTGAGTGAACTCTTCATTTCTTATCAAGTAACCCAAGATGTTGTACCTTTACCTTAAAAACATTTAAAATTCTGTTCTGATGTGAAAAGAAAAGAACAGAGAACTTAGACAAACAACAGAGCTCTGGTGAGAAACAACAGAGGTTATGGTGAGAAGTCAGAGTTCTGGCAGATTCTTGACATTATCATAAAGATTTTCATCAGAACATGTTTTCCTCCTTTCTTCAAAACGATTCAAAAAGCAGAGTCAATTTGGATTTGGACGTTGAGTACTGACTTGCTCCCCCTAAAACCATGCATTATTTTTCTTTTAAGCCCCCCCTAGAAAAATGAGCTCCCTTATTTTTATTTTTTTTTATTTTAAAACAAAGAATGTTCACAGTGTTGAGAAAAAAATATGCTTAACAGAGTTCTGGTGAGAAACAGAAGCTCTGTTGAACTATCCTACCCAACTATTTGACAGAGCTCTGGTAGGATCATCAGAGGCTCTGTTGAATTTTGAACAGAGTTAGGAGGACAGGTTCAGCATACCCAGTTTGCTGATTAAGAAGTTAAATCTCCTTTCATCAAGGGCTTTTGTAAACAAGTCAGCAAGCTGGAAGTCTGTTGAAACAAAGTACATTTCAATAGTCCCTTTTTCAACATGATCCTTTATGAAGTGGTACCTTATGTCGATGTGCTTAGTCTTCGAGTGCTGAACTGGATTGGCTGTTATGGCAATGGCACTCTTGGAGTCACACAGAATTGGAATTTTACCATACTCCAGACCATAATCTTTGAGTTGTGTTTTCATCCATATCACTTGAGAGCAACAACTAGCAGCAGCAACGTATTCTGCTTCTGCTGTAGAGGTTGAAACACAGTTCTGTTTCTTGGATGTCCAACTCACCAACTTTTCTCCAAGCAGTTGGCAGCTACCAGAAGTACTCTTTCTGTCATTCTTGCATCCTCCATAGTCTGAATCTGTATATGCTACAAGCTCGAAACCAGAGTTAAGAGGATACCAGAGACCCAAAAATTGAGTCCCTTTCAGATATTTAAAGATACGCTTGACAGCTGTTAAATGAGTTTCTGTAGGATTTGCTTGAAATCTGGCACAAAGACAGGTTGCAAACATTATATCAGGTCTGCTGGCAGTTAAGTACAGAAGTGACCCTATCATGCCTCTGTAGTGCTTGACATCTGTTGGTTCACCCTTAAGATCTGAGTCAAGTTTAACTCTAGTGGCAATAAGAGTTTTCATTGGTTTTGAATCATTAAGCTTATACTTTTTCAACATATCAGAGATGTATTTAGACTGACTTATGAAAGTCCCTCTATCTGATTGTTTAACTTGTAAACCAAGGAAGAAAGAAAGTTCTCCCATCATGCTCATTTTGAATTCGCTTTTCATTAAACTTTCAAACTTATCACAGTACTCCTGCCTTGTAGACCCAAAGATAATATCATCAACATATATTTGTACCAGAAGTATATCATTCTTATACCTCCTAAAGAATAGAGTTTTATCGACGGTACCTTTCTCGAAGTGATTGATCAACAGAAATTTGGACAGAGTTTCATACCAGGCTCTGGGAGCTTGCTTAAGGCCGTACAGAGCTATGTCTAACTTGTAAACGTGGTCTGGAAACTCTGAACATTTAAAACCAGGTGGTTGCTGGACATAAACTTCTTCTTGCAGTTTGCCATTCAGAAAGGCAGACTTGACATCCATTTGGTAGACCTTGAAACCCTTATGAGCAGCATAGGCTAGGAAGATTCTGATAGCTTCTAGCCTAGCCACAGGTGCAAAGGTTTCGTCATAGTCAATTCCTTCTTCCTGTCTGTATCCCTTTGCAACCAGATGGGCTTTGTTTCTGATGATAATCCCATCTTCATCCTTTTTGTTTCTAAACACCCACTTGGTTCCAATGGCCGTTTTGCCTTTTGGGAGTGGAACCAAGGACCAGACTTTATTTCTTTCGAATTCCAGAAGCTCTTCTTGCATAGCTTCGATCCAATTTGGGTCCTCTAGGGCTTCAAAAATCTTCTTCGGCTCAATCATGCTTAAAAAATTTACAAAGAAGGCTTCATTGATTGTGGCCGATCTTGTCTTCACACCATCTTCAGCAGCACCAATAATCAGATGATGAGGGTGATCCTTTGTCCATTGTGTCATGGGAGCATGGACAACAGGCGGGGTTTGTGCTTCTGATGGGAAGAGACGAACTTCAGCGTCAGAGCTCTGTAGGTTGGGACCAGGGCTCTGTGGCACACAGCTCTGAAGAGTGGCCTCATTGCTCTGAGAGTCATTAACAGGGCTCTGTGAAGGTGAGCTTTCAAATAAGGAGTCTTTGCCAATATTAGTTAGCAAAGGTGATGATGGCTCTTGTTCAGGTTCTCTCTCGCTCTGATGTGGTTCCTCATTTCTCTGAATTACTCCTGTAGACAGAGAAGTAGATGGTGAAATATTAGAGGGACCAGTGAGAGATGTACCTGTCAGATTCTGTTCTGTTGAGTTCTGAGCTTGATCTCCTCTGTTGATGATATCAGAGGAGTCATCATCATTGAAGAAATCGTTGAACATGAGATTGATATCTTCTTCCCTTGTCTTTGAAGAACTTGTCTCCTTCTGCTCTGTATGTGTCCCCTCTGTTGATTTTTGATCAGAGAATCTTGAAGTACTTTCATCAAAGGAAACATTCACACTTTCTTGAATAACCCGACATCTGGAGTTGTAGACTCTGTAGGATTTAGAGGTTAAGGAATAACCAATAAAGATTCCTTCATCTGCTTTCTTATCAAACTTTCCCAGTTGATCTCTGTCATTCAATATGTAGCAATTGCAACCGAAAACATGAAAGAATTTAACGTTTGGTCTTCTATTGTTGATGAGTTCATAAGGATTCTTCTTAAATCTTTTCACTATTACAGCTCTGTTTTGGGTAAAACAGGTTGTTGAGACTGCTTCTGCCCAAAAGTTCATTGGAAGGACAGAGCCAGCCAACATGGTTCTGGCGGCTTCTATCAGAGTTCTGTTCTTTCTCTCCACAACTCCATTTTGTTGTGGAGTTCTTGCTGCTGAGAAGTTTTGGGAAATACCTTCCTCTGTTAGGTAGGCATCAATTTTGGCATTCTTGAATTCTGTCCCATTATCACTTCTCAACTTCTATACCTTCAGATCTAACAGAACCTGTATCCTTTTCAACAAACTTATCAGAATCTCTGGGACATCAGATTTTACTCTGATGAACTCAATCCAGGTATATCGAGAATATTCATCAATTAAAACAAGAATATACTTCTTGCCCGACAGACTTTGCATAGAGATTGGACCACAGAGATCCACATGAAGCATATGCAAAGGTTTGGGACAACTATGATCACTCTTTGTTCTGTGTGAAGATCTTTTCATCTTACCTAGCTCACAAGCAGAACATAGATGGTCTTTGTCAAACTTCAGAGAAGGAAGTCCTTTTACTAACTTTAGTTTAACGAGCTTATCAAGATTTTGAAAGTTCAAATGGGCAATCTTTTATGCCAGAGCCAGGCATCTTCATTTTTCAAAGACACTAAACAGAGTTTCTCTGTTGTAGAGTTTTGGTTTGGTTTAAAATTCATCTTATAAAGATTGCCTTTTCGGTCGGCTCTTAAAAGTTCTTGACCAGACTCTGAAAGTAGCAAGGAACAATATTTCTTCCTGAAATTGACGTCGAACCCGTGATCACAGAGTTGACTTATACTGAGAAGATTATGATTTAATCCTTCAACATAAGCAACTTCATAGACTGAAACATCACCATTTACTAAAGTACCATAACCCTTAATCTGTCCGCCATTGTCTCCTCCGAAGGTTACTGCACTTCCCATCTTGTTTTTAAAAGAAGTTAACAGCTCCTTATTCCCCGTCATGTGCCTGGAGCATCCAGAATCCAAATACCAGATCTGCACATGAGGTTTCTGCAAGACAGATTAATTCCTTTTAGGTACCCACTGCATAATGGGTCCTTTCTTGTTAGGCTTTGGTGGATTAACAGACTTTCCTTGGGATTTTTCATTCTGAGATGGTGTGCTAGAGGTTTTCCTCTGTGTATTCTGAACAGTCTTAAGATTTTTCTTTTGAACCGACTTATTTAGAACACAGTGGGGCCATTCAGATGATTTTGCAATTTTAGTAACAGTTGAATACAATTGCAGTTTATTGAGCATGACTGTTGCACACTGTTTTTATTCAAAAACTGTTTGAATGGTGCTTGATTTTGAAAGGTTTTAGGACCAGATGTCTTTGCATACAATCTGTCCTGATTTTGTTTCTTTGAAACAGACTCTGTTGACATGAAGTTCTTTGGATTTGACTCTTTTGACCAGACATAATTTCCTCTTTGATTTACACCAGAATTTGGAATAGATCTGTTGTTTGCTATCCATTTTTCCTTCTGTTCTGGTGTGAACTTTACTGGTTTGAAAGCAAGAGGAACATTTTGGTTTACAAAAACACTTTTGTTTTTCTCTCTCTTCTCCACTTCTACTGCATTAGAAGCAAAAATCTTAAAACCTTTGTTGTTAAACTCAGTTACCGGTATAAACCTTGATTGTTTCTTGAAGAAAGAAACATCATCTTTTAGATCCGTAGATTTTATCGGTGTCTGCTTTAACTTGTGTAAGATTTTCTTTTGACCACAAAAGATCTGTTCATCTACCTCGGAGTCAGAGTCACAGTCAGAGGCTAGAAAGTCTCTGGTGGCTCTGTTGGAGGTATTAGGCTTGATTGGTATAACATAGATGTTTGGCTTAACAATTCTGAACCTTCTCAACTTGGGTTTTAAGGAATCTAAAACAGCATTTTCTTCGATAACTTTCAACAAATCCTCCTCGAAAGATGTTCTTGTAGATTCAGAGGTAGGAGAGAAGGCTGGGACTTCTGGATTTAGCTTGCTCTGTGTTATTTCAACAGAGGGCTCTGTCACAGAAGTAACAAACTTCTGTCCTAAGAATGAGTTGAAGTTAAAAATCTCTTTTGTATCCAAGTTCTTGACAGAGTTAGGAAGTATGATTTTATCTCTTCCTTGATCAAGAATAAACTCTGAGGATGGTTTTAAAACCTTCTTATGATCAGAGGAGTCATAGCTGACGTTCCTAAAGTCAAGATTTCTTTGTTTTGAGAAAGCATCTGAAGTTTTGGTTCTTTTGAAAACAGCATTACCAGATATCACGTCCTCTTGGATTTTCCCAACACAAAAGGCAGAGGACAGAGATGTCTTCTTCCTTTCGTCATAGGAAGCAAGGTCAGAGAAACCAAGACCTAGCGTGTCCATCTGTGAATTTATCTTGATGTGCACATCTTGTGCGTCCTGGTATTTTTTAATCTGAATTTCTTTTCTCTATAGAGATTGATGCAGAATTTCCCTTTCTCTTTGAAAATAATCAGTTATAGCAACAGAGTTAAGTCTCTCTGTTTCAGACTTTTTCAATTTTTCAGACTTCTGTTTCAAAACGTTTTCATATTCGTTAATTCTGTCAGAAAACAGGCTCTCTTTCTTCTTTTGCAAGATTTCTAGCTCAGATTTTTCTTTGAAGATTTCTTCCTTTTCTTGTTCTAAGAGAGTTTTCTCTCTCTTGTAAAAGGACAGATCCTTCTGAGCTAGCTTTCTAAGTTCCTTTTCTTCAGAAAGTTTTTGTTTCAGAAGTTGAAATTCCTCATTTAGCATAGAAACATGCATTTCTAACTCTGAGTCAGATTTAGATTCAGATGAACATACCTTGGCACTGGGTCTGGTGGTCTCCAGCGCTCTGTCGTCAGACTCTGTCGTGGTAAGAGCAAATGCATGATCTATATCTTATTCTTCTGTTGTTCCCTTCGTTATTTCTGGTTCTCCAGTTATCCAGTCAACAGCTTCTTCTAAACTTTCATCATCCACAGCAACTCCACAGAAGTTGGCTTGTTCTGGTTCATCATCAGAGGATGAATCAGAAACCCAGTTCTCCATTTCAGCCACGTATTTTCTTTCTCTGTAGTTGTACTTGTATTTGTTCTTGTAGTAGTCCTGGTCTTTTACCAGTTTGCCTCTACAATTAACAGAGAAGTGGCCAGGTTTGCCACATCTGAAGCAACGTCCATCATTCTGATTGATGGGTTGAGCAGCATCGGCCTTCTGTTGTGCTGGTGGATTTTCTTTTCTGTTTTGTGGAGGTTGTCTTTGTTCTGTGGTAACTCTGTTGTTACTTTGTTCATGTGCATCGTATTCTCTTTTGTCTTCTTTTCTCTCATATCTACCTCTTCTGTCAAACTTATTGCCAAATCTCTTGTTAAATTGCTGAGTTATTAGAGCAAGAGATTGAGCAAAAGCTTGAATGTCATCATCCTCTGATGAGCTTTCCTCCGTATCACTTTCTACAACTAAACTTTTCTTTCCTTTCTTTTTAACCGACTTATCTTTCTTTTTCTCTCTGTTTGAACTCTCTCTGTTTGACTTTTCTGATGTGGTTTTCTTAGAATCAGAAACTAAAGCGATTGGGCCTGCAATGGTGGATTTGCCTTTTTGCTTGACAACATCCTTCTCTTGTGCGGCCAAAGTGCCATACACATCTGTTAGAGACCATGCATCTAAGTCCTGGTTAGCTTGTAAAGACATGGATAGATTTAACCACTCATCATTCAAACTTTTCAAAAACAGAACATTGTTATCTTCCTTCGACCTAACAACTCCACATTTTTTGCATTTGTTGATCAACACATTAAATCTGTTGTAGGTTTGTTGTAAGGTTTCCTCAGGAAGTGCTTTGAAATCGTTGTATTCATTTATACATTGGGTCCTTCTGTTCTTTTGGGTCTTGATACCACCCTCAAGTTGATTAAGAAGTTGATCCCAGATTTCTTTAGCAGTAACACATGAATCTAGTTCTTGAAATATTTCGTTTGGAATGGCCATTATCAGTAGTCTAACTGCTTTAAGATCATTTTCCATTTTTAGATTTTCCTCATCAGTAAAACCTGTGGTTTTAATCTCATAATGAGCTGGAATCTCAGTAGTAGTTCCTGTTGCGGGTACACGAGGAACAAAAACCATGGGTTGGAATGGTCCGTCCGTGACAGATCGCATTAAGTCTTTATCCATGCCATCGAAAAAGTTAACCATCCTGATCTTCCACTGAGCATATTCATCTCTCAGAAGAGTAGGAGGTTTTGTTAAAGAACCAGCAGTATAGATAGCATTTATACCGTTGTTCGCCATTTTGAGAAAAACAGAGTACAGTTGTTGCAAAAAGAGTTTCAACAAGAAGATGAGTTTAAACAGTAACCAATGGAACAGTAACTTTTGAGAGAAACGTTTAAACTACACTAGAAAGCTTTAAACACATATATATGAGCTATGAAAGCTTGTTTAGACTAGGAAGCAGTAAAAACAGAGTATATAATGAAGCTTTTACAAACACAATCAACAACAGTGAGTCAACCTTGGTAGATTGGATCGTTTGGTTTAAGAAAACCAAAGAAGCTCTGATACCAATTGTAGGTTCCCAGATTCACGTTGTATCATATTAATGGTAGTGAAATAGACAGTGGAAGCATATTAAATAAATCCATTAAAATGAGTGATTGTGTAAACGATAAATGAACTATGAGAATCAAATATTGAACAGTAAAATGATAACAGGATCAGATATAAAAGCTGCTCATATATTGATAATGAATCACACCAAGAACATGTTCGAGTGTGTTCGGAAATCTCATAGGACAACAATATCGTACGGAGGTAGTGCTCGGGATTGCTGCAGTGTGTGCTTAAACAATTGTGGAAAAACTACTCTTCCCAAAGCTTACAATTGTTTGTTCCACTACCTCTCTATATATAGCCCTGAAAAAGTGAAGGCAGTGTACTATCGTACCCTAGAATGACACGTGGAAAGTGTGTCTCCTATTTTTAGGGCATACGTGGAAAGTATGGACACTTTTCTAACACTTGAGATTTTCTACGAGACTTAGGCTGACAGAGGTCTTCACTTCACCAGAGCTCTGTTGAAAGAGCTCTGTTGGTCTTCTTTTAAATACTTGTTCTGTTGGAAGTCTTCGACAGAGCTCTGTTGGTCTTCTTGATAAACTCCTTCCAATTCTTCTGTCTGATCTCTGTTGGTCTTCTGACTTGAACTATTTTCAATACTTTTACATAACAGATACTTGGGGCTAACAAAGGCTCTTCTAGCCACCAACAAGTCTTCTTGGACAACCAACTCTTCATCATCCCCCAAAGCGTCCAGTGAGTTTGTGGCATCTGATTTATCTGTGTCAATTTCTCCATATTCTCGAATCACCATGGAAAACTTGTTTGGACATTGACTTGCAATATGACCCCTGCCTTGACACTTAAAACATTTTATGTCACGATTCTTAGGAGTATAAGAATAAGATTTTCCTTTTGAAGTGTTTATATCTTTAGAACTAGATTTAGGATTAGAAGAAGAAGAAGATGCGTTTTCAATTTTCTTTGAAGAACTTGTCTTCCAACTACTATTTCGTGATCCTCCCCCTCTCTTAAGTTGTTTCTCAATTCTAACAACCATATGAACCATATCCTCAATTTCAACATAATGGTACATTTCAACACGATCTCTTATTTTAAAATTTAAACCATGTAAGAACCTGGCCATTGTAGCTTCTCGATCCTCCTCAATGTTGGCCCTTATCATGATAACCTCCAACTCCTTGAAGTAATCTTCAACACATTTGTTTCCTTGCTTTAGATTTTGAAGCTTGTTTTGAAGGCCATAGAAGTAATTACTAGGCACAAAACGTCTTCTCATGACCATCTTCATTTCCTCCCAACTCTCGAGAGGTCTTTCTCCATTCCTTCACTTTCTAATCAGAAGTTGATCCCACCATGTTAGTGCATAATCAGAAAACTCAATGACAACAAGTTTTACCTTCTTTCGATTGGAGTATTCATGACAGTCAAATATGAACTCCATTTTTGTCTCCCAATCAAGGTATGCTTCCGGATCTGACTTTCCTTGAAAAGAAGGGACTTTCATCTTTATGGAACTCAAATTGTTGTCTACACGTCACCTCCTCCTAGCCGATCTCCTTTCAGATTCCCTATCCCATTCATCGCTTCTTTCATCCTCATTCACCACAGAACCTTCACGAGATGGTTGCCTTCGTGCGTTTGCTTCTATTCGATCCATTCTGTCATGAACTTGGTTGAATTCATTTGTCATCATCCGCTGCATTTCATCCATTAGAGCTTGGATTTGTAGGTTCGAAAGGGGTTTTTCATCCCCAACTTAAAATTCTGCAAAAATAAGATTAGGTCCTTACAAAACTCCCTCACGTGTTTCTCTCAAAAAAATATGACTCAACCCTCGTTTATCTCACATATGGCGTTTACCCTCTATTGATCTCACCACACAGTCTTTTACCACTCCTTTAAATCTCTTAAAGTTCTAAAAGAATAAAGAAACAATTATCAAGTTTGGCTTGTGGCCTTGAGGAATTCAAACTTACCAAACAACTTGAACTATGATATATCAAATAATCACGATATAACAAGATGTTGTACTTTACTTTTTGTGTTTCTTTTTTTTCGCTATTTTTTGTTGTTTTTTTTGCCGATATTTTTTGTTTTTTTTCCTCGGCCCTTTTGTTTTTTTTCTTTTTTGCAAGGAATTATGTACCACTAGAAATTGGAGATAGAAATGTAGAAGAGCAAAAATTGATGACTTATGTTCAATCTTCACTAGTAGGAACCATGCCAACTTGTGACAAGACCCGCTACCAATACGTGATTCTTGGATCTCAAGAGAAAGAAATTAACAAGATGGAAAAGTAGAAAAGAAGTGATATGCAAACCAATAGCGCCAACTCTGATACCAAATGATGCGATTTTTCCCGACCATCTATTGGATGCCCAAGATAGTAGTGGTGGAACCGCGACCCGTTGTCTATAAGGAGACAAGAACCTTAGTATAAGATACGCCACAATCAAACCACCAAGTTGATTGATAAGTATTGAATGCCACAAGCAAGAAGACTTGATAAGTTCTAAAGTTCACAAAGAACTAAAAGAGTTTAAAACTCACAAATTCATTCAAATCAAGGATGATCTCAAATGATTACAAAAGCAACCTATTTATAGGACTCAAAAGACAAATCAAAAGACTCAATTTAATTCTAGACTTTAATTGAATCAACTCTTAAATATCTCGTGATAAATAACTTCATTATGATAGAAACCTTCCAAATGTCTTCCAATTCAAAGAAATGAGTTACTTGAACTTTGATCTTTTATTGGGTAGATTCTTGCATGTGTCTTACACCTTCTTTTTGGGCTTGGATCCTTCTTTGATTGTTGGAATAAGACTTCTCTTGAAGTAGGCTTTGATTTGAGTCCATTTGGACTTGAAATGAGTGATTTATGGCTTAAACATGGGCCATATGTGGACTTGGGCGAAAAATGCTTGGACTGTGAGGGAAATTTGATGAATACATCCCAATTTGAGCTACCAAGATTAAGGCTAATCTTGGTCTTCAATTTGGAGAAAATTTACAATAGTTTTCGGGATATCTTGCGAAGAAGGAAGAGATTGATTCCGACAAGATTTAATCAAACCATTGAGAGCATTATTGAATATCTTGGACTTCGACCTTGTGATTAGTCCAATCTTCCATCTCAATGGATCTTCATCATTCAAGTCTTTGGATGGGCTCTCATCAGTTTATCATCAAATTTATATTTGTTTTAGGGTTTTGACATTTTTTTTTAATTTTTGTTTGACAACGGTTAAGGACGAGGGTGGTGGTGGTGGTTCTAAATGTCCAGGTTTACCATAATTGTAATGTAACACTCTCAAAATTGGAAAGAACAACTACTATAAGCTTCGATAAAATAACCAAGTGAGGATAAAAAATCCTTTCTACAAACCATCGTTGGAAACACCTCAAAATTTAAAACGTAACAACTCCCACAATTAATAACTCAAGTCATACAACATGACCAAATAAAGTCGGGTGTTACTTAACCTAAATACAAGTTGCTATTCCCAAAATAAATGCAGAAGACTTCACTAAGCAATTCATCTCTCAAGCACACTACTAGCACTCATCTTCACAATGTCACTAGAACTATTCCCAACCTGAACCTGTTGCACATTCCGACAAATAAAAAGGTTAGGCTAACGCCTAGTGAGTTCAAGAGTTTACATCATGATTAAATAATTTGTTAGACGAAAAAGATGCAACTTAAAACATGATTTCCAAAAGGGGATTTGTATTAAATATACCAACAACCCATTTTCCAAACGCACATAAATGTCATAATGGAAACTCCAATGAAAATCATTTCCCAACAATGGACTCAATTCCAAAACTCACTCAAGATGTTAATAAATATTAGATTTCCAAATAATATCAATGCGAATAAAACACCAATAATCGAAACATCCAAACAAAGATGAGGCATAATATACTGCCCATAAGGCATGGAAACCATCCATATAAATATAATACGTCATCGACAACATGGATAAAAAAATACCCGAAACAGTACCTTTCGATGACGGGGGAGACCCGATTTCATCGAATGTGGTGAATACAAAAGTTAAACCATAATTATAAGTTCCATCTAAGTGAAAGAAGGGCTAGAAGAGCATCCATAGGAAGAAGAGGACGGAAGAGTAGTGCATCTGTGTCTACTCACTCCGGTGGGATTCCAAGATGAAAAGGGATCACTCCAATTACAGCTATCAACTAGATAGACGAAACGAGGGAATATCCAGACGTTTCAGTGGTTTCCATTTCGATGGTGACATTAACATCCTTTACCATCTTAGTCGAATCTTAACTCAACTCGGGAGAGGAAGTATCCACTCCCTGAGAAAGAAGGAAGTGCTTGTGCCTTTAGGAATCTTGCGCTAAGGCTTGAACTCGCCGCATTCTAGTTTCCAGGAGCGCACTGGAGTTTGATCTTTCAATCGTTCATTCTTCAAGGCATAATCTTTCGTGACAAGCGGAAGACAGAGGAGCAGGCAAGAAGAGCATGTATAGTGAAAGTATCCTCATAGGCCAAACTAAAAGAGGTTTAGCCCCGACGTCAAATTAATGCATTGATTCAAGGGGTACCCGTGCAAACATCGTCTATCTCTCTGGTCAAGTGGCTCCGCTTCTAGGGAGAGAATCTACGGATTCTGTGAAAGGGCTTCCCTATCTATGATGGAGCTCTCGCTCTTACTCTTTCTATCAGTCGTGTTTTTTATTTTCTCTCCAACCGTCAACTTGCTTGATTTACTAACCTCGTGTTCTCATCCACTTTAAGGCCAGGTCGAAGCAAAGCATTTTCCTTTTTCTTTCTATCGAAAAACAAGAACCCACCAGCTAACTTCTCTCTAGTGGGCTTCACTTGTACGCTATCCTTCCTGACCTTACCTCGACTCTACTCTCCAAGCTTACTGCTCGACGCTCGCCTGACATATCGGTCTGAAGTTTCTTTGATCACCTAGGACAGACAATCTTTCTAAAAAATAAAAATATCGTAATATCAAATAGGATAGAACTAGAAAAACGAACTACATTTCCTATCTAAAATTAAGAAAATGGATCATATCCCTTTTATTGTGTATGAAATTTATGGTTTCTATTGGTTGATGCCTCACTTGACTAATGATCCGGTTTGGGTTGATGTCACAATAGACTAAAGATCCGAATTGGAAGACATCAACCCAAACCGGATCTTTAGTCTATTGAGGCATCAACCAAAACCGGATCTTTACCTTGGGATCTCACCATCCAAAACAAGCTTGTTTAATTTAGAAATTTACACATGACTCCAAAAGAATAACCAACGCATTCAAATCATGTAATTCCTAAATAAGATGCAATACATGCAAATCATAACCGAAGCTCTACATCGAGCTATCAAAATAGGACAAATGTCCTCAAGACCCAACAGAGTAAAAAACTGAGCCATAAGCTCAAAAGATCAAATAACCATTTGTTAAAAGTCAACATATGCAAATGAAGTGTATCTAACCCACATTATGCAAATACATGCTCCGAGGCATGACTAACTAGAAACCCCTTCATTACCACTTTCCAAATGAAGTCAAACCATATATACATATACTCAAATACTTTATTGTTGATCCAAACCCTCAGTGATTTGATAATGACTCTAAGAAACACTTAGTGAAAATTGTAAGTAGACAATATGTATTAATGTTTTGTCATCAAAGAACATATACTAAGTCTGTTTAGTATCGCAGATGAAAACATACGCTATAATTTACTTATTCAGCGAACACTGTTCATCAGTGAGCCCTGAGCCTGTTCAGTCTCACTGATGATCGCTGATAGTTTAAGTTATTTACTTATGATCCCTGAAGACAAGATTCACGTCAACCATGTTCTACGCTGAAGCCGAAGATCAAGCCAAAGAACCAGCGACTAAGTCTACTAGTGACCTGATGCGGATATCAGCGAAGCCAAGACTTGTCCACTCAACGTAAAGTTTCAAGTAGAAGACTTCAGTGAACGCTGAACTTTATCATTCATTGATAAAGAATCATTCAGCAAACGCTGATCATGAAGCCTCCTCTATAAGTTACTTTTGTCTTATCCTCTTGTACGCTTTTGTACGATCTGTCAGAACGAACATCCCTTTTGTCCAGAATCGTACAACCAACTCTGATTATACACTGTTCATCATGAGGCCACTAGGTTGTCTACTGAAGTCAAACCATGCAACCAACCAGAGGCTACCACGTGTAAAGGTGTACTGTTATGCATTAAATGCATGCAGTATATAAAGGAAACCCTACTTCATTTTTGAAGTGCTCGAACATTTCCTCTCGCTGAACTTACTGTGTGAAAGAATACTCTCCTTAGTGTTCTTATTTTCTTAATCTCTATTTCTAGTGCAAGAAATCTTAGTATTCTCATAGTTTGTTTAGATTAGGTTTATTCCTTAATCTTGTTCCGCAACAAATTGTAAATTGTTTGATACATATCAATAAACAATTTAGAAAGATAAAAATCATGTGTTTGTATTTAACCCCCCTTTCTACAAACTTGTATAACCCCTTTGGGACCAACAAGTGGTATCAGAGCAGTTTGTTTAATCTAATAAACAAGATCTTGCTTAATCTCTTTTCTCTTCCTTGCTATTTTTCAAAATGGCTAACCCTACAAACACAAACTATATCGATAATGGTTCTCTTGCAAAACCCCCTAGATTCTCCAAAGATAACTTCAATCTCTGGAAAAATAGGATGATGCTCTTCCTAGAAGGTGTAGATCCCAATATACCTCACTACATCGAAAATGGACCATATGTCCCTTTCATGATTGACCCTGCTGTTCCTGCTACTGCTACTAGAGCTACTATTCCTGAAAGAATCATCCCCAGGGAAGTCACTCATTGGACTGATGAGGATAAGAAGAAGGTGGCCATTGATACTAAGGACAGATCCATCCTCTCTATGGCTCTTCCTGATAAAGTCTACCACTCCGTCATGAACCTGAAGAGTTCTAAAGCCATGTGGGACACTATATGTGCTCAATATGAAGGTACTTCTGAAGTCCAGGATTCGAGAAAGATTAACCTGGTAAGACAGTACGAAAGTTTCATTTATGGTAAGAATGAAACTCTTTCTGAAGTATATCAGCGGTTTAACTGTTTAATCATTGACTTAAAAACTGTTGGTAAGGAATATTCTAACTTTGAGACCCTGACAAAGTTTCTGGAATGTCTTCCTGAAAGTTGGGACAGTTATTCCATATGTCTTAAACTCTCAAAGGATCTGAAATCTATGACCCTTTCTACCTTATATGGCACTATGGTCAATCATGAGCAGTCGTGTCATATTAAGAAGAATCTTGTAAAAGATTTCAAAAGCACACCTGTTGCCTTACTCTCTTTAGAGTTGGTGCCTACTCAACGTTCCTCTGTCACTATCACTGAGTTGAAATCTAACTCTGATAAATCATCAGAAGCTGATCCTTCAGAAATTGATGAGTCACTGGCCCTCTTGACTAATTCTTTCAGGAGATTCGCCAGAAAGAGTAACTTCAGAAGAAATAAACCTCTTTCCCTCACTGATAAGACAAAATCTTCAACCCATAGAGATAAGGCAACTGCCACTTGCTATAACTGTGAAAAGATAGGTCACTTTGCTAGTGAGTGCAGGTCAAAGAAAGTCTTCAAACCCATAGAGATAAGGCAACTGCCACTCACTGAATATAAGGAAGAAAAAGGTCCCTCTGTGATCTTTGGTGGGAACGGAAAAGGCTATACTCGAGGGTTTGGTGTACTCTCTAATGGTACAACAACCTTTAGAAGAGTCGCATATGTCGAAGGGCTGAAGCATAATCTTCTGAGCATCAGTCAACTATGTGATAAGGATTACAAAGTGTGTTTCACTAAGGAATCCTGCTTTGTCACTGACAAAAAGGAGAAAATCGCTCTCAGCGGATACCGTTTGGAAAATGTTTATGTTATAAAAATGGACTCGACAACCACTGAGAATTCTTGTTTCTTCTCCAAGGCCTCATCCGATGTCAACTGGTTATGGCATAAGAGGCTCTCTCATCTCAACTTCAAGACACTGAATACTCTTTCTTCAGAAGAGCTGGTTACTGGTCTTCCTCAACATTCGTATGCTAAGGAATCTTTATGTTCAGCGTGTGAAAAAGGGAAACAAACCAAAGCAAGCTTCAAGTCAAAGCAAGTTTCCTCAGTGTCATCTCCACTTCAACTTCTCCACATGGATTTATTTGGCCCTGTCAATGTTCAATCCATCGCTGGAAATAAATATACCCTAGTCATCGTAGACGAATTCTCTTGCTACACCTGGGTCATGTTTCTCCTTGCTAAGAGTGACACCTCAGAAGAACTAATGTCTTTTGTCAGGAAAATGGAAGTCCTGAATAACCTCACTGTTCGTTCAATAAGAAGTGATCATGGGACTGAATTTAAAAACAGTTCCCTTGAAAATTTCTTTGAAAGTTAGAGTATTTCTCATAACTTTTCTTCAGTGAGAACACCGCAACAAAATGGAGTCGCTGAAAGAAGAAATCGAACAATCATCGAAGCTGCTCGTTCAATGCTCAGTGATTCTCATCTACCTACTCTGTTCTAGGTAGAAGCTGTCAACACTGCTTGTTTTACTCAAAACAAGTCGCTGATTGTCAAAAGATTCAAGAAAACACTTTTCCATGGGAGAAATCCTTCAATTAGCTTTCTTCACATCTTTGGATGTCAGTGTTTCATATTGAACAATAGGGATGCCCTAGGAAAGTTTGAACCCAAAGCTAATGATGGAATATTTCTTGGATATTCTTCACTCTCAAAAGCCTTTAGAGTCTTCAATCGCAGAAGAAAAATTGTAGAAGAAACAATCCACATCACTTTTGACGAATCCCATTCAGCGAACTCAAGACCTTCTTATGATACTGAAGAACTCAATCAATGGATGTTTTCTCATCTTGGGGACTCGGAAAATATTCCCAATCCTCAGGTCAACATCCCTACCGCTGAAGATGATGATCCTACTATCATCCCAAGCATGCAGACAAGTGAAGCTGAATCGTCATGGGTTTCTGCTGTTCCTCTCAACACTGTACCTGCTTCTAAACCATCTACCTCAGATATCCCATCTACTTCTCAGTAATCAGTGAATGAAATGACATCTGAACCTCTTCCTCTTCTGCCTGAAGTACCTGAAGTGGCTGAAGCTTCTTCTTCAGCTTCTCCAGAAGTTCAAATCGAGTCAACGAATCATGCTCCGGCTCAGCGACGGACTATTAGTCACCCCATTGATCAGATTCTTGGTGATCCAAACGCTGGTGTTCAGACTCGACGAGGTTCAGGTAACATTTGTTTATTTGTTAACTTTATTTCTCTGATTGAACTAAAGAAAATAGATGATGCCCTCAGAGATCCAAACTGGGTCAGCGCTATGCAAGAAGAGCTGACAGAATTTGAAAGAAACAAAGTTTGGAAACTCGTTCCAAGACCATCTAACAAGTCAGTGATAGGCACTAAATGGGTCTATCGAAACAAATTGGATGAACATGGAACTATACAGACAAGAGGAAGGCATAGACTATGACGAAACATTTGCCCCAGTGGCCAGACTGGAAGCTATTCGTCTATTCTTAGCTTACGCTGTTCATAGAGACTTCAAAGTATATCAGATGGATGTTAAATCAGCATTCCTCAACGGAAGGCTGAATGAAGAAGTCTATGTTGAACAACCTACAGGATTCACTGATCCTAAGCATCTAGGTTATGTATATAAGCTGGATAAGGCACTCTATGGCTTAAAGCAAGCTCCTCATGCATGGTATGACACTCTCTCTACTTATCTCCATATTGAAAAATTTGAGCGTGGTAAAATCGATAAAACTCTATTTTTCAGGAAAGCAAAAGGTCATATCATTCTTGTTCAAATTTATGTCGATGATATTATATTTGGTTCTACTAACCCTGACTTATGTACTCGTTTCGCTGAAAGAATGAAAGTTGAATATAAAATGAGTGTGATGGGTGAACTGACATATTTCCTTGGTCTTCAAATCAAACAGAATGAAAAAGGTACTTTCATTCACCAAGGCAAGTATGTTAAAGATATGCTGAAAACATTTGATCTAACTCAAAGCTCAACTATGAAAACCCCAATGGCACCGCCGCTGACACTAAACAAGGATCATTCAGGGAAACCTGTTAATGTCACAACCTACCGTGGGATGATCGGCTCTCTTCTGTATCTTACAGCTAGCCGTCCTGATATTATGTATGCAACTTGTTTGTGTGCACGATATCAATCTGAACCTAAGGAATCTCATTTGATCGCTGTAAAGCGTATTTTTTGATACCTTAAGGGTACTCCTAACCTAGGTCTTTGGTATCCCAAAGACTCAGGGTTTGATCTAATCGCCTATTCAGATAGTGATTTTGCAGGATGCAAATTGGATAAGAAAAACACCACAGGAGGATGTCAGCTCCTGGGTGGAAAGCTGGTGAGTTGGACAAGTAAAAAGCAAAATTCAGTGTCCACCTCAACCGCTGAAGCTGAGTACGTAGCCGCTGGAAGCTGTTGTTCTCAAGTCTTATGGATGAAAAATCAACTATTAGACTATGACCTTCAGCTCTTCAAAATTCCAATCTATTGGGACAGCACTAGTGCCATCGCCATAGCAAACAATCCAGTGCTACACTCAAAGACCAAACACATAGAGATCAGGTATCATTTTATCAGATATCATGTGATGAATGGTGATATAGAACTTCATTTTAGTCCAACTGATTTTCAGTTAGCTGATCTGTTCACCAAACCTCTTGATGAGACAAGATTCAACTTTCTCATCAGCGAGCTTGGAATGCTGAACCTGGAAGAGTAAAATCTTCAGTGGTTCACATTAGATCAGTGATAAAATGAACTTGTATACCCCTATTAATCATCTTATCTCTGAATAAAATTGATTCGATGATATCAAGGTATGTTCTCTCTCTTAATCGCTGACATTCGTCTCAGCATGCAAGATTTCAAAATAAATTACATCGCTGAATATCTCTTTCTTTCAGTGATTCTTTTGAAACTCTTAAATCCCACTGATATTTCTAATCAGTGCTTCTTATTTCTTAAAATGTCTCTGAGCATTTCAAAACCCTTAGAGACACCTTAAAATATGAAAGGACGTTTATGACATCATCACAACAGATATACCATGGCACGCCTTTTCGTCTGACACACTCGCCCGTTTCGTTTTTCTTATCCAATAAGATTTAAGGGACGTGTCACGTGCCATCATGAAAAACTTTTCTCGCTCTTAGTTTCTCTCTCTCCACTCTCACTATATAAACCCATCGAGTTTATATTTTTACCTTTTACGTGAACTTACTCTCTAAAACAAGAACTCGCTGTTGCATTCAGATTATTTTCTCAAGAACCTGTTTATCATCTTCTACATCACGAAACAGGTTAACATTTCGTTTATTTTCCATCTAATAAACTTGTTTTTGATCTTATTATTGTTATTAACAGATCAAACAAAAGAACTTTCTCATAATAAAATCATTTTATTCATGGTTTTATGCCCATAATCTGTTTACAGGTTGTTCTTCGAGTTTATAATCAAAATCTTAAACTTGAAACATTTCATATGTTTTTCCAGAATCTCTTCTTTAAAAGGAAACTGGTAAAACAAGATTTTTCACTAGTTTTTGTACCTCTTTTCAAAACTAGACACCTTAGTTTACCATTTGTTTCTCCAAATGGTAACTGAAAAAACCCTTATTTTGGAAACTTTTCCATTTTACGAAATCTTCTTCATCTTCTTCATCTTTGTGTGTTCAAAAAATAAATGGCAACCACTGATAGTACAAACGCTGCATCCCCTACCACTTCTGACAAAGCTGAACTTACCAAGGCTCCGATGATGAAACTCTCGCTGGACCAAATCACGTTCCACTCAAACAACCCCTATGCTTTGCTGGAATTCCCTCCAAAGAAAATGGTCACTCATCTGGATGATGCAGTGAACTTTATCAAAACCTGTCCTCTGGCGACAGCTATGACTATCAGGCCTCCTGCTCACAAAAACCAATTAGCTCAGTTTTAGTACACGACTCATCGTACCCAAATCCCCTTTCCTAAAAAACCAAAGAAAAAGATTGATGCCATCGCTTTCGATACTGATTTCGGCATAGCAAAAATCACCCCTGGAGTTATCAGACACGCCTTGAACCTCCCTTCCAGTTCATAGGACAACAAGTTCGTCCCTTTCCCTGACCCAAATTCCAACGAAGGAAAGGCTGAAATTATCTCCTTCTTGGACGCCATGAAATATAACTGGAACATAGGGCGCAACAAACAACCTGAGAAGAAGATAACCACCGTGCTGAAAAGTGAGATGCCCAGTGAAATGAACTTCATCTTTGCTCATCTCATAAACTGTATGTCAGCAAAAGTCGGCTCTACTGATCAGGCCTCGAAGACCCAATCTGCCATGGGTTGCGCACTAATGAAAGGTCTGCACGTGGACTAGGCACGCCTCATTTTTGAAGATCTGATGGAAAAGATCGAACTCCCAAATCGCCCAACGAACGTTCCATATCCGCGGATCCTCAGTGCCCTATTCATGCATGGGCTGAAAGAAAGATATCCGACATGGGAAACCTGAGACTTTCTCAAGTTGGCCCTAAGGTACTTGACTACAAACCAATCGCCAATGAGGTACGTCTCTCTACTCTCTTACCTCTTCTTTGCTCTACTTCTTCTATTTCTGCGGCTACCTCAAAAGCAGCGGTCGTCCCAACCGATGGTACCTAGGACGTAACCACCACTCCATTCCGAAAGAGAAAACAATCTGAATCCCCACTTGGCATCCATAAGTCCAAGAAGCCCTCAAAGGAGCAACCCAAGCCTTCCCAGGCTGAAGACTCCACGTCGGTCCCTCTAACGACGATGCTGGAAATTTATGTAGTACACACCGCCACATCCGCTGAGCCAACCACTTCCATACCCATTTCAGTGAATCCATTCGCTTAAATTTTCATGGACCAGGACCCCCCACTCTCAGTACCTCCAAGTACTGAAGAGATTTTCCTCAGCGGATCCAACGCTGAATCTGCTTCCCACACCCTCTTCTCAGCCATTGCTTCTTTACCTCATTCTTTGATCT
Source organism: Saussurea involucrata (assembly GCA_033807775.1). NCBI lineage: Eukaryota > Viridiplantae > Streptophyta > Magnoliopsida > Asterales > Asteraceae > Saussurea > Saussurea involucrata. The sequence goes on along the minus strand of CM066318.1, from coordinate 14,841,131 downwards.
CTTCTACATATATTTTCCCCACTGCATCGCCATCAGGCGTCATCCATCTGGACGACCGCTCTGCCGCTGAGCTACAACGAATGATGGATCACAATAAAGGACCTGAAGGCGCTTCCAGTCAACGAACGCTGGGAGATGACATGGAACATCTGTCAGGATATCGTGACTTCAACACCTTTTCCAACCCGCCTCCAGGTAATCTAAACACTATTCTCTCTGGACCCCCAACTTCTAAGCTTTCCTTTGTTAAGAAGTTATTTTCTGTTACAGTTTCTAATTTGGGCACCGTCAGCCACTCCCTCACGGAGATTGCTGCTAAGGTGGAAACTCTCACCACCACCATCTCCTCGAACTCCACAGCGGTTACAAACGCTGTGGAGACTTTAAAGAGATTGGTTGAGGCTGTCGCTGACAAAGCCTCCTCTGCTGATTTTGTTGGGTCATCAAGATTTGAAGATGACCTCATGATCTCCTTTTATACTTTGAAAAACATTTTATACTTAGAGAAATTTTGGATGGTTCTTTATAATGGCTTGTACAAGATAGCAAATGTTTGGTGAAGTCAAAGATCAACCAAAGTCAAGATTGAAGATTCTCTCATTGTGGAAGTGAAAGATCTTTTCTCAACACATACAAGTCATAGTCCACCGATTGTCTACATGAAGATCGGTGAGATCCCAAATAGGAGATTTTCCCCATTATCTCCTTGCCATGAAGATCTTCATCATAAGAGGTAAAGTTGGCCATCCCATCGATTGTCCCCATGAAAATCGGTGGGACCCTCAAAAGTTAGAGAATCCTCTCATATCTTCACTCCTAAGAAGACTTCCACCTACCATGTTCATGACATGTCGGTGGGATCTTTAAATATGAGGATCCTACCTTTTGTCCATGCTAAAAGGTTTTCTCTTCAAAGATAGAATGTCTGGGTATGGAAGAAAAAGGTTCTTTTGTCATTTTTCCCATTCTTAGATATTGTCTCCATCAAACCTTTATAGCATAATAGGAAATGACATTTCAACTTTTGAGAGCCAAACCTATCCTTCCAATGACAAAGTGACAAGTGTCCTATGCTACACATACTCTCGGCACTATATAAAGATGAAGACCTCTCCATGCAGAACATATCTTGAGAGACTTGAAGATTACTGTGTGCTCTAAGATATTCTACGCTTTCTGGATATCTCTCTCAGTGAAAGAAATCTCCATATTGCTTATAACTTGATAGCTTTGTTCTAAGTGTTCGTAGTTGTTTAGTATACTTTGTGAAAGATTGTTAGAATAGTTTATATGTTTTTTTTTCCGCAACAGTCTTTAGTTTTCTATGTGTAATTCTTGTTGAAGATTTCTCAATAATAGAATTAAAATTGTGAAAATTTTGAGTATTGTATTCAACCCCCCCCTTCTACAATACTTGTTATAGCCATCTGGGACTAACAGATATGTCCAAGGTTGAAGGCAGTTTGTCTTCTGTTGCTGAGGCTCTAACGAACAACTCCTCCACACTCAGTACTCTCAACAACACCAACACCGATCTCTCCAAAAACTTCAACACCCTGTCCAGCAAAGTCACATCGCTGAAGACAGTGGTTACAAATCTTCAGGGAGAGATGGGTTCCTTGAAGACTGAGATGGGCTCTCTCACTCAGGCGGTCGGCTCTTCCAATAATCTGCTCCAACAAGTCCTCGAGCGCCTGAACGCTCCCACCGTCCCTCTATCCCACTTTACTCAGGTGGATCGGGAAAACTTGGGAAAGACGGTGGAGCTTGTTGAGAAGACCAACTCTGTTTTATCTGGCCTAGAAGACAGATTAACAGCGGTTGAAAACCGTTCAGCCATTCCTGGCCCATAAGACAGGAATGCTGAACAAGTAGTTGCTGCTACCACTGATGCTGCTGTTGCCTCCCCCATCCAACATGTGGAAGAGGGGGAGAAGGATACAGATGAAGGCCTTCCCCATGTTTCTGAGGGGGAGGAAACTGCTGAAAAACCTCATGGAGTTGAAAACCTTAAGGAACCGAATTCTCCGTACACGCAAATTCTGAGGGGGAGAATGTCGAAGAACATGCTGATTCACTAGTGCATGTTGATTCTTCAGAAAATGAAGAAGAGGTTGAAGAAGAAGAAGAAGAAGACGATGAAGACCTGGATCTTTAGGAAGACGAACCTTCATCATCACCCAAAGATGACGATGATGACGATGATGATGATGATGATGTTGATGGCTTTGTCTTCCAGCCCAAGCCCATAAAGACCCCTGCTCAAAAAGGGGTCGTCATAAAAGAATCAGGGGAGGGGACCAGAACTAAACCTCCAGCGACTGCGGCCGACCAAGGAAAAAACAAAGGCCTCGCTGAAGGAAATCTGATAATACTTCTAAAGAAGCCGGTTTATCAGGTATGTTATATTCTATTCCCTTACACTGCATCCCTCCTCTACCCCTTCTCAATATCTATCCTACTCTCACTAAAACCTCTAAACACTTAAACCCATCCTTTCTCTATCTCTTCTCCCAAATGATCTTACTTCTGTGATCGTTTTGTTTCAGCTAGTCCTCTCCCCTGCTTGAGGGTCAAGCTGAAGCTCCTAGCAACAATCCAACAATAATCCCAGCCACAAGAGCTGAAGAACAAATAATCCCGGTCCTGAGTCTCGATGGGACTGATGAACTTTTTGAAGAAGAAGAAGAATAATTTCTCTCTCATCCCAACAGACCTTCCTTGCCTCTTAAAAGGACAAGTGAAGGTGAAACCTCAGTGAGAGCAGCTATTATTCAAAAACTGGAAGATCAGCGCATTGTCCCTCATCAACTGAAGATGTTATCAAATAGGGAAATCTCCGAGGCTTTCAAACTATTGTCAAATCCAGTGGTGAAGGTTTGAAGCAAAATTTTGTTAAAACTAATACTTCAAATCCTTCAACTCATCAAGATGACATGAAGGAGCTTCAAGGAAGTATAAAAGCATTGGAGGAAGAAAATGCTAATCTGAAGAGACAAATTTTAGATATTTCTTCTTCAAATGATAAACTTATTAAAAGAGTTACTGATCTTGACGTTTATATTGCAGATCTTGAATCAAAGAAAGACAACTCGAGTCTGCACGATCAAATTGGGAAACTTCAAGAGAAAGTAACAACTCTTCAAAAAGAAAATACTGATATGAAGATTAGGGAAGAAAAGAGAATGAAGTGGAACTTAAAGTTACATGCTCAATTAAAAGAAGTTCAAGATAAAGAAAAAAGTTTGGACAGGGAAAACGCTAAGCTAAAGAGAAAACTGTCTAATTTTTCTCTTGAAGAAAAGAAAGAATTTGAGCTTAAATATGTAAAACTTTTGAAGCAAGTCTCCGACTTTGAAAAAGTTTTATATCTTGAAAAAGAGAAGCAAGAAAAAGAAAGAACTGTTTTTGAAACTGAACGAAAATCTTTTGAGATTAAAAGTTCTGAACTTTCCGTGAAAATCTCTGATTTAGAAAATCTTTTGGAAAAAGAAAGAAAAGATTTTGCGGAAAAGAAAAATCTCTTTGAAAAGGAAAGTAAAACCCTTAAAAAGAAAAATATGGAAATTTTCAAAGAGATTACTGATAAAAAAAAGTTTTTGGAAAAAGATTTTGAATCGGAACGCGAATATTTTGAAGATAAGATTCTTAATCTTACCAAAAGATTATCTGGTTTATCAACTGATATTATGAAGGATCAATTGATCAAATCTGATCTCCAAAAGAAATTTGATCTAATTTTTGAAAAGAACAATGTTTTGACAAACAAAGTTAAAGAACTTGAAGACATCATTTTTAAATTTGATGTCTCAAAGCAGCCCAGTCATGATACTATCTTTCAGACTCCATTTGTTAATTCAAATGATTCTGAATGCTCTTTTAAAACTGCTTCAAGTTCAAGTTTTAAAAACATTTCTTCTAAACAATTTAATAGATCAACTGATTTCTCAAAAGATCAGATTCGTTCAACAAATCTCTTCTATAATCCTCTGCTTGATAAATCAGATAACAAAACAAATGTGCCTACAGTTAATACTTCCAAACCTAAAGAAGTTCCAGTCTTCAAAAAGGTGAAGATGGAATGGAGAGTCAAAGGCACAACAGTTCCAAAGAAAGATGTACCAAAATCATCTGCTTCCACATCAAATGCCAAGAAGAACAATGCGCCAAAAGGTAAATCTTCTGCTAAACCTAATCCTATTCATTCTGTAAATCATCTGATTAGGTTGGCACATAAGAAAATTTGTTGTTCTTATAGTGGGTCAAATGATTTTGTACATAAAGATTATACTTCTTATTGGTACGGTACTTACTGTATTCCTTCTAAGAAATCTACACCTAACACACTAGGACCCAAGTGCCGTTGGGTACCAAAATCTGCTTAATCTGTTTTGCAGGTTCATCATGTGTTGTGCTGATTTGGAAATATATATACCACACACATGACTGAAAACAGAAGAGAAGCGGTGAATTTTTTTTTGAAGAATATTAGTACCATTAAGGGGGAGCAAAGAGTTTTTGGCTTTTGAACATATCAGTTCAAAACCCGTGCTTCAACGATTATGGCTTCTGAACAATTCAGTTCAGGACCCGTACTTCAAAGACTAAGATTTCTAAACAAATCAGTTTAGAACTCATACTTCTCAGGTGATATCCTTAACTGTCACATCTTTCTGTTTCAAGGAACAAGTGGTGAAAGGTAACATTGCATTATGTTTTATTTCTACTGCTTTGAATGTTTGAACCTTCACAATTTAATTCAATGAAGTGAAATTTTTTCAATTTTCATTCAATGAATGAAATGTGTGTCAAATGTGACTTTACAAGTGTTTTTGTATTATCTGAGTTACATTTGTTTCAACTTTCACTTCTGAAATAAATCGAAAGGTTAGCAAAACATGAATGAAATTATGCTGCATGCTCAAAGTTATGTGAATCTGGACTTATATAAGATATAATGCTCAAAAAGCCTAAATGTCAGAATGATGGATGGATATGAAAATATGGGAGAAGCACTATGTTTTAGAACCAAGTGATTGAGATAAAATTTTGCACTATCATTTAGTTTGAAAGTTTGTACCTTTGGCCTTTTCTGGTTTGGGAGAGTAAGTCCTAAGGGGTGCTCGACACCTAGTCCCTAAGATCAACTGGTCTGGGATCGGCTGACCCAAATCCTGCTATAGAACCAGATAGAAAGCCATGTTCTACTGGTACAAATGGGTTTAAGATATATCGATGTGGCCTTTCTGGTTTGGGAAAGTAAGTTCTAAGGGGTGCTCGACACCTAGCACCTAAGGCCAACTGGTCTGGGATATGCTGACCCAAATCCTGCTATAGAACCAGATAGAAAGTCATGTTTAACGGTGTATCTTATTCTTACTACACTTTTTGATTAAAAGATGCCAATGAGCACAAAATCAAAAGATGCCAATGAGCACAAAATTAAAAGATGTCAATGGGCACAAAATAAAAGATGCCAATGGGCGCATCTCTTGAAATTCGGGAAAAATACAAAGTCGCGATAAACCTGTAAATTGTGAAAATCCTGATTTTGGACAAATAGTGTGAGTAGAGCAAAGTATTCTTATATGTTTTAGAATTGCATATGCTTGTAGCTAATCATATTTCGCATGCTAACACACCAAATAGATTTAATAAAGGGGTTGAAACTGAACATTTTTAACTTGATATGCAATGATGACTTGTTTTTGAATCCAAACACATGCATTTGATTTTATTTGATTGAAAAATCTGGTATACTTCATTAAGTTGGATTTCTTTTGTAAAGATTTCAAATGATCAAATGTTAGTAGTTATAAAATGTAGTTCAATGAATTTTATTTTCCTTATATAAATGTTTTAATTAAAGCACTGTATTTGAAATGAATAACTTTTAATGAAATATATGCATACTTTCAGGTGGAGAAAACAAATTGCTCAAGAATTCTTATTTTGAGGGGGAGCATGGTTATTCATTAAGGAGGAGATTGTTAGTGATATTCAGAGACGCGACTGAAATTGAAAAAGGTTTTCGATGATCATGATGCTCACTATCATCGAAAAAGGGGGATAAATGTTTAATTCAATTTCATGTCGAAGATAATTCAAGATCAAAGAGATGAAGATACTAAGTTTAAGAAATCATTCAAAATACAAGAAGTCCAAAATTCGCATGCTGGATTCGGATTGTTCAAAATTGCATTGGTTTCGGATCATGTGAAGTCTGAAATGTTGCTGAATTTGGTTATCTTAGATCTGAGAGGTATTATTCTCGGATTGTGCTTACACCTAAAAGTTCAAAAATATGGAGATTTCGCATCCAACTTGATCCGAATTGATGGTTTCGCATCTTCCTTGTTCCGAATTCTATGATTTCGCATCCTTCTTGGTCTGAGATCTGATGGTTTCGCATCCTACTGATCCGAATTCTATTGGTTTCTGATCTGCCTACATCCGAATTGATGGTTTCGGATCCTGAAAGTTAATATGAGAACTAAGGTTCTTGCATCAAGAAGGTTACGAGAAGTTACTGTTTGTCAAAGTCTGATAATGCTACAAAGATCTGTTTTTCATGTACAAGACTTGAAGATGATTTGATAGAGTGTCTGTTTGAGAAGATTGACTTTACAAAGAGCTGAAGACTGCTGTCATATTTTTTAAATCTTGAATCCAAAGAGGGAGATTGTTAGAGCATTATTGTATTCAAGATTTACTGTAAAGTCAATGTACTGTAATGAGTCTATGCTGCATTGCTTTGCCTTTATACCTTGTATGTTATGGGTATAAATAGGCTTGCCTAGTTCAATAGTTAGATAACAATCTATAACACTTCATGCATATTGTCATTTGTACCTTTATGTTCAATATATGAATGACAAGTTTGCTCTCTAGATTCTCTCTATATTCTTGATTGCTACATCTGGGTTTATCAAAAATACTCAATAAAACCCATAGATTAACACACACAATAATTCAAGTATGCACATCACAAAGTGTCACCCACGCGCTGCAAAACGTCGTAAAACAAAACTTCATAATACCCAACAAAACATTCATAAAACCCAATGTCAGTCAAATGGTGCCAAAGTTTTCGTCTCCAACAATCAAATCGCATAAAGTAAAGTTATGACCAAAATGTCATAATTTCAAATCCTTTTTGTTGCAATACAATATAAAACAACACTTTTCGGCAAGACTTGCAAGAAAGAAAATTTCCAATAACGTTCAACACCAAAATGATGGAAGGCAACTCTCCGTCCAAACCTTAACATATGTGGAGGAGATTCAATGTTAAAGTCATAAGTCGCAGTTACTTATCCAAAACCTTAAACAACATTAAAATATTGATATCACTGTATCCGAATTTAACGTTGGACAACAACAAAAATAAAGAAAGTCCAGACAAAGATTGCAATCGTCTGCAATAAAATAATTTAATGCATGTTTAAAATCACGGTTTATAATCTCGTGTGTGATAAACATCCGTTCAAGATTTTGTAATGCAACCCGCATGACAATTTGAAACACAAGAAACAATTGATGCAATTTATTTTAAAAAAAAAAATTGTGCATGAATTTAGTCGGCACTCAACATCTCAAAACCACACTCCTCGAATTCCTTCGGTCACACTTTTGTCACTCGGATGCTCAAACATCTCAAGATAACACTTGAAAATTTCATCGGTTAATCTGATAATATCTCCTCGAAGAACGTTGATTCCATAAGCTTATGGTTCTAATCCAACCAACCATTCCGGCCCGAAACGGTTCACTTAATGTAATCATCCTGCTTACTGTCACTGCAAGTGGCGAATGTTAAAACCACCAATCTATTTTAAATGCTACCCGCTTAGAAACTTCTTTACTACCCCAACGATCATCACATCAAGGTAGTCCAAGTATACACATGTAACTTGTAGGTTCACCATAACACTTGCCAGGTGCAATTATGAACGTACCGTACATGATCATCCTTGTTACCCTAGACATGATCCCCGTTTCTAGTGACTCCATTGATTTCAAAATATCTTATCTTATGATGCTTAATGGTGCAATTTCACTCCCCTTTACTTAAAAAGACGCAAGTTTAAGTGTAGGTATCCAAAAATCAACACCTAAATCTCTTACACTTATGCTCTGATACCAACCTTGTAACACCATCAAAACTGGAAAAAGCAACTACTATAAACTTCGATAAAATAACCAAATGAGGATAAAAATCCTTTCTACAAACCATGACCAAATTAATAACTCAAAATTTAAAACGTAACAACTCCCACAATTAATAACTCAAGTCATACAACATGACCAAATAAAGTCGGGTGTTACTTAACCCAAGTACAAGTTGTTATTCCCAAAATAAATGCGGATGACTTCACTAAGCAATTTATCTCTCGAGCACACTACTAGCACTCATCTCTTTACAGTGTCACTAGAACTATTCCCAACCTGAACCTGTTGCACATGCCGACAAATAAAAAGGTTAGCCTAACGCTAGTGAGTTCAAGAGTTTACATATTGATTAAATAATTCGTTAGACGAAAAAGATGCAACTTAAAACATGATTTCCAAAAGGGGATTTGTATTAAATATACCAACAACCTATTTTCCAAACGCACACAAATTTCGTAATGGAAACTCCAATGAAAATCATTTCCCAACAATGGACTCAATTCCAAAACTCCCTCAAGATGTGAATACATATTAAATTTCAAATAATCTCAACGCGAATAAAACTCCAATAATCGAAACATCCAAACAAGGATGAGGAATAATATACCGCCCATAAGGCATGAAAAACAATCCATATAAATATAACACGTCTTCGACAACATAGATAAAAGAAATATCCGAAACAGTACCTTTCGGTGACTGTGGAGACCCGATTTCATCGAATGTGGCGGATACAAAAGTTAAACCACAATTATAAGTTACAAGCATGTTTCATGGATGGAAAAGCCTATGAAATCAACCCTATCCAGGTCTTTAGTCAACCCAAACCGGATCTTTAGTCCATGGAGACATCAACTCAAATCGAGTCTTTAGTCTAAGGAGACATCAATCCGAACCGGATGTTAAGTCTATTGTGACATCAACCCCAAACCGGATCATTAACCAAGTAAGGCATCAACCCAAACTGGATCTTTACTCCACGAAGACATCAACCCAAACCGGATCTTTAGTCTATTGAGGCATCAACACAAACCGGATCTTTAGTTTATCGAGGCATCAATCCAAACCGGATCTTTAGCCTAAAACCGCCAAGTTCAATCCAAACCGGATCTTTACCTTGGGATCTCACCATCCAAAACAAGCTTGTTTAATTTAGAAATTTACACATGACTCCAAAAGAATAACCAACGCATTCAAATCATGTAATTCCTAAATAAGATGCAATACATGCAAATCATAATCAAAGCTCTACATCGAGCTATCAAAATCGGACAAATGTCCTCAAGACCCAACAGAGTCAAACACCGAGCCATAAGCTCAAAAGATCAAATGACCATTTGTTAAAAGTCAACATATGCAAATGAAGTGTATCTAACCCACATTATGCAAATACATGCTCCAAGGCATGACTAACTAGAAACCCCTTCATTGCCACTTTCCAAATGAAGTCAAACCATATATACATATACTCAAATACTTTATAACTTGATAATGTATATAACTCGCAATGGTTTATAAAACCCAAAAAGTACCAAGAGTGCATAAATGTCAAATGGTATTCACTTATGAGGCAAAACACTCAAAAGGGCATATTCTCAAATAAAACGTAGTTAAGTACATAACGCATCCAAAGCTCCATCTCGAGCTACTAAAACTGGAAAATAAACATTTGGATAATTACGTGATGCCAACACGGTTACATAAACCAAAATACATCGTTACCCAAAATATTTGTCTCTTAACTCTCAATTGGCCTTCGGCCCAAAATCACAAGGTTTACAATTCCCAATATGTTCATAAGGTCGAGAATGACCAAAATCCACAACTCACACGTTCACATTTTCAAAACATACCATATCATAAACTTTGCATAATCTCACCAAACACTAAAAGTGTATTTTGACCAAACAAACTCGTTTATGCAATAAATTAGCAAAACACTTTCATTCGTGATTTATTTGTCAATTACCCAAAATTTCCAATTGTTGGTGTTTTACAAGATTTGTAAAGCTCAACACTTCAAGTAATCAAAATCCACTAAATAACTCAACAATTGATAATTTTATGTATATGTAGAACACATAAACACTTTAAAATAAACATTTTGGCATGTACAACGTTTTCACAATCAACTTGAACTCACATTGCTAGATTTAGGATAAATCTAGATTTTCCCCAATTTGAGCTCATTTGAAGAAACTTAAATACTCAAGCCAAACCTTCCAAAAACCTAAATCCATAAGTTTCCAACCATCAGTAATCATATTCAACCATATAAAATTGTTCCCCAAGCATATTCATCAATAATCTTAACTTGTACCCAAAACCCTAATTTTCATAGATGAAGAAAAGAGATGATTACCGCAGTCACAACAAGAATCAACCAACAAAACACCTCTAGATCACCAACAAAACACCACAAGCTCTAACTCTTCAAAATGGACAAAAAAGTTGGATGAAACCTTAGAAACCTTTGGGTGAAAAAGAGGAAGTGAAAGGGTTTCAAGATTTGTTTCCCAAAACCATGGTAGATGAAGAAATAACTTGACATATTCGAATCTTGTGGCTAAATGACTCAAAATCGACTTTGGGGGCTTGGGGTTTTGGTTTGGGAGAGAAAGGGATGAAGGGAAGAAGTGGGGAAATGAAAATGGGGTTGAAATGGGTGAAAATCGCGTTTTTTATACACCAGGTGCCAATCGGCTAAAGTGACACGCAAGAGTGACAATTGTCACTTTCGCTGGGCAGTCTCGTCGTGGTCCCATGAATCTCGGTACAAAACCGGCAAGAGTGACATGCGATTGTGACACATGTCACTTTAGTCGAAGTTGTACCGAAAGTTGCTTTGGCCATAAATTCTTCGTTTTAGCTCCGTTTTCGCTCCGGAAAGGCCCGTTGGATTCGTATTTGAATTCTCCATCCAACAAGACTATAAATATAGGATTCAATCCAAAATCATTTTTCTTCTATTTCTCTTGAAAAGATCTATTTCTACTCTGACTTGAAATTATATTTACCCGGATATTACGGGTGTTACATGTAACACTTAAGAACCTCATCTTCTTCTTTTTCTTTTTCTTTCTTTTCATCTTTCTTTCCATCTTTATTTCGTCACCTTTTGCTTTCGACGTGTATTTTCTATTACTGTTACTTTTCTTATAGTAATCATATTTGGGTTTTTCAGAGTTATATTTCTTACCAAACCTCTTATTAATTGCCTTTGTTAACATTACCAAGTTTTTCGCCATCTTTGTAATCTCTATGTCTGTGTCAGTATTCTCTGAAGAAGAATCTAAAACTATCTCTGTAAGTTTAAGGATCTTCTATGCAAAAGATGACCTAGAGTGATTGTTTGAATTTCCACTTAAAGATCAGAGCTAAATAATCAGATACTTTCTTCTCTTCAATCACTCTTTCTCTGACTTTGTCTTCATGTTGCTTTAAGATACCAAATATATCAGGGATATCTTTCTTGTTCAGATATTTGTTCATTTGAAGATTCTCTGAGAAATTGTCCTACTCATGTCTGTGGTTCTTAAGAAAATCTTATATTCATCTAACTGTTGGTTTTGTGAACCCCATTTCTTCTCATGTCATTTAACACATCATTGAATCTCTTGTAAGTATCAGACATCAGTTCAGATTCCTTAGCTTTAAAACCTTCATATGCACTAATACAAGTATTTAACTTATTTTGCAGAGCCTTTTGACCCCCCATGCATCTGGGATTCAACTTCATCCCAGATAGATTTAACATACTTTAAACTATCAACCATGTTGGATATTTCATTTGGTAGAGCCATTGTCAGCAAAATCATTGCTCTTCTATCTACATTTGCTCTTTTCCTCTCCTTTATATTGTAGCTCTTCTTTTCTTTTTGGATTCCAGAGGAAAAATTTACAGGTGTATGTGGAGCCTGAGGCACTGTAGGAATTTCTATGCAACTCTCAAAAGGCCTTTTAGTAATTGATTTCATCATATCTTCATCAATGTTATCTAAAAACTGGATCATCCATATCCTCCATTGATGGTATTCTCCAAAGAATAGTGTTGGTGGTTTAGTCTCAAAACCAATACTTACGTATTCCTTTGACATTTCTAATGATCTAGTAGATTGATCCAACAAGATTAGACATATTTAAAGTCGAACATATTAGAATTTAATTCACACCAAAAGGATTCAATATATTAAATTTTTGTAGAAACATATCTAGATCTTGAAATTTAATCGTGAAAGATTCATCCAATCAACAGTTGTTTAACTTTGTTACCAAATGTAAGTTCCCAAAAGATCTATCCAAGAAATGTAAACAATAGAATCACAATATGAACACAAATTGAGATTCAAATGTTATATATATCGATCTTGAATGATTAAAAGATTTACCGAGAGAATCTAGAGAGAGAAATATTCAGACTCGCACAACAGAATTAACTGTCAAAACCTTAACAAAACACTCTACAAACTATCTATTTATACAAGATCATAGATGCTATAGTTACATGTCAAATAAATGAAACACTAGTAAAAACATGACACATGTTCTAGTATGTATAAGTATTTTGATCGTCGTCTCAAAATAATAATAAGCACATAGTTGAAGTTGCTAAGGCTCAAAGTCTGATTAAGTCTAATCAGACTTACTATCCGAACTCTAAGTCCACTGATTCTTCGATACGTGTATACTTCAGACCTCTGACTTACTTTTCAAGATCTCTGACCCTTCTACTCTAACTTCGATACTTGAACAAATTTATCTTTCAACCAACTTTGTTGTCTTCACAACCCTCTCTCAGGAAGGAGATTTTGGGTGTTGATTGCAGGGGTGGACCCAGAAAATTTTTCATACGGTGACACCATATAATATAGACAAAAAATAATTACAAAAAACACAGTTTTAATGACGTGTTTTCATCTTTTTACCGGCGTTCAATATTCTCTGATGTGTTTTAGCCTAATTCCACCGTTTCGAGGGATTTTTGAAACTTTTTGCTTGATTTCGAGAGATTTTTAAGTTTCTTTATCGATTTCGAAGAATTTTTTTTCCATTTTTTGGTCGATTTCAAGGGTTTTTCAAATTTTTGATTGGTTTCAAAAGCTTTTTTCTATTTTTTTGGTTGATTTCAAGATTTTTTTTTTGATTTTTTGGTTTATTTCAGAAGTTTTTTTGGTTGATTACGTGGTAGGGTTGCACATTTATGAAGTTTCCAAAATAATACGGTAACACCTTCCAAAACGATACGGTTGCAACTTTCACATACCTAAAAACTTTTACCCTTCGTCGGAGAAATATTACAGTAACACGTGCCACCATAACCACCCACTTGGGTCCGCCCATAGTTGGTTGATTCTCAAAATGGCCTTTCACTGTGGGGCCCTATCTCAGTGAGGAGATCAACGGGTCAAGGTCGTCTCCTTTTACATCTCTTGTTTGTTCATTATTCTTATACTCGCTAACTATGTCTTTTTAGTGTTATAAAATTCAAAAGTTTGTGTATGTATTATTATTAATTTATATTTATTACTTTAATAGTTGTATGCATATCTTTAGATAATTACATGTACATATTTTTACATCATTTTCAATATGGTAGTCTCTTTCAGTGTCACGCCTAGAATGGAATCGTTTTAAGATTAGTAGTATTAAATATGATATCTTTAAAATATAATAACAATATTGGTTTTGAGTTTTAAATTTGTTGGTGATTTTGGATGCTGATTGTGATTTTGGATGCTGAATGCTGATTGGTAAATGAAGATTTGACTACAAAACAAATCAAAATAAAGTATAAATAAACATTTCAATATAATAATAAATTGGGGATTTCAAGTATTTGGCTTTTGTGTCATGAGGGTGACCTGATACTAGTGATGACACATTAAAGATGGTGACATTTTCCCAAAATACCCTTTTAAGGCTAACTTCTTAAAAACAAGGGAAATTGCTCAAATAGCTAAATACAATTGAGAAATTGACTTTTTAGTCAAATCTTTTTCAGTTTTACATAAGTAGTTAATGAGTTTGCAATCCACATCCGTAATCCGCAATTGTGGATTTTGAACACGTGTTGACTTTCCATCATCTCTAATCAGTTCGATTTGTGTAAAATTGGAAGAGATTTGGCTAGGAGATCAATTTCCTAATTAAGTTTGGCTATTCGAGTCAATTTCCCTAAAAAACAGACCAACTAAACCAATTCGGACAGTCTAATTTAGAAATTACCGAAGAAAATCCAAAAAAATTAATCCAAGGTAACTTGATATATGGTTGATATAAAATTAGGTTAAATTATATTTATAGAGTTTGTTAGGACAAATATGTCTTCAAGATTTAATCTTGATTTATAGAGTCAAAGTCAATGTATTTAGTCTTGTGTAGAAAGTCAAAACTAGCTTATTTCCTTAATAAGTCTTAGGGTATATAAGGCTCTGTTTAGACTTTCTTTGTAAGCTTTTGGTCATAACTCATATCTTGTAAAACACAGAGAGCCGACATAATAAGATCTACTTTCTCTCTCTACTCTCTCTCTCTAGAATTTCTCTCTAATCTTGATAGATCTTGGATTAACAATTGGTATCAGAGCTGGAACAAGACTGGGAGATGGAATTCTACTGATCAAACATACGAATTTGGTGATTTCACAAGCAAATTTGATTGATTTTCTTGATTTTTTCAAGAAAATCTCGTTTTCTTGAGATTTTATCAAATTTTGGTGATTTTTTGATCGAATTGTTCTGCGATTTGGTTCTTTGGATTCGGTTTCCTGTTTAGTGCATCTTTCATTCAAGAATCGAGAACTAATTCGAAGGATTTCAAGATCAATTTTGCCTTTTTCTGAGATTTTGGTATGTTCGAAGTTTTGCTACTGTTCGATCTTCCAGATTCTGATTCAGATGTTTTCAGAGGTTTGTGTATGAAGAAGAGGTGTTCGAATTTATATTTCGAACTGATCTGCACAGTTTGATTTCAATGATTTTGAGGATTTAAGTGATTTCTGTCGTTTTTGGAAGAATCTCGCAAGATCTAAACTTCTCGCAACATTCATCCTACTTTTCGCAAGCTTCATCGATTTGAGTGTTGTTCTTCGTTCAAGTCTACATCTCGCAAAGCTTTTCGCATCCTTAAGACCCGAGTTTTAGAGCTTTTCGCAACCCTCTGACCCGTTTTTTTTTAAACTTTTCGCAAGCTTCCTTTGCGAAAAGTGATCTGTCAGCTTTCCATATTTGCCCAAGTCTACTATTCGCAACCCTTCCTTGCGACTTTCTCTACTTTTCGCAACCCTTGCTTGCGACTTTCTCTACTTTTCGCAACCCTTGCTTGCGACTTTCTCAGCTTTTCGCAATCTTTGCCTGCGAGTTTTATACTTCTCGCCTCTTCCAGTTGCGAGTTTCTGACTTGTTTATTTTCAGATGATTTTCAGGACCCTCGCCACGCGCAAACCTCACTTTGCGCCACTTGTGAGGAGTATTATTAAAAAAAAAATTATACTGAAATTTTTTCTATAGTGTATTTCATACACTTTAAGAGTTTTTCAAGAAAAAAGTTTTATATAATTTTTTTAATCGTCAAGCGAACATGAAGCGGCTTCCAGTGTTGTTCTAAGAATCTGATTTTGAACTATGGAGAATTTCGTTCATCGATTTTATTGAAAGTAGAGAAAATGGTGAAAACATGATTAAATCTTTCACTGAAGGCCCAATGATCAGAATTGGCAAAGATTATACAGAAGAAGAAATTAACAGAATGAAAGCCGACAAAGAAGCTTCATCTAACTTGATCTTCGCACTTTACAAACTTCCGCAACACATCTTCAAACGTGTTAAATGTTTCAAAAATAACCCAATGCAGATGTGGAACGAATTATCAAAGTTAATGCTTGGATCTGAAGTTGCGTTTAAGAGAAAGGAAGAAGAAAAGAAAGCTGAAAAAGAGGATGCGGAACAGAAATCATCAAATGCTGAAACTGAAGAACTTAAGGAAAAGGTTATAGAGCTTACAAAGAGACTTTCTGACTCGGAAAAGTTGCTAAAAGAGGAAAGAGCAAATCGTACAAATGACAAAATGTGCTATGAAAACTAAATTTTGTCTCTTTCACAGAAAGTTTCTGAAATTGAAAAGAATGAGAGGAATGAGAAGAAAGAAGATGAAGTAAAGAAAGGTCTTGAACTCAAATGCAGAAAACTTTCTAAACAAAACTTAGATTTTGAGAAAGTTTTATTTCTTGAAAAAGAAAAATTGGAGAAGGAAAGGGTTGAATTTGCAGATAAAAGGAAAGAGTTTGAAGCAAAGAATGGGAAATTGTTAGAGAAAATATCCGAGCTTCAAAAGGAATTGGATATAGAAAGACATGAGTTAGAAAAGAGGAAGAAAGCTGACTTTCAGGCCAGGAGCGTCAAAGATGAATTTTCTGTTGAAAGGAAGATTTTTCAGCAAGAAATACGAAAACTCACAAAGAATTTGGCCGTGTTATCTACTGATATCATGAAAGAGAAGAGAGTTAATTGTGACATTCAGAAGAAGCTTGATTTGATGACCAAGAAACGGAATGAATTATCTGACAAAGTGAAGTCTCTCAACAAATACAAAAGCTATTCAGAAAGTCCGATTCGACCGTCTAATCTTTTCTATGCTCATTCAGTGGATAATTCTTCCAAGTATAAATATACTAATCTTCCTTCATACAAGAAAGTCAACATGCAATGGAGAGTCAAAGGTACAATTCCTGAAAAAGATGTACCAAAATCATCGGTTTCCAACAAGAACACTAAAATGAAAGGTAAATCTTTTGTTAAACCTGATTCAATATATTCCGCAAATAATTTAATCAGGTTTGCACAAAAGAAAATTTGTTGTTCTTATTGTGGAACTAACGATTTTGTTTCAAATAATAATGTTCAATACTGGTATGGCACTTATCATTTTCCTTCTTATAGAGCTCCGCTTAACAAGCCAGGACCCAAGACACGTTGGGTACCAAAATCTACTTAATATGTTTTTGCAGATTTAAAAGCAAAGCGTTGAACTCTTGGAAGAAGATTACTTGTATCATTAAGGGGGAGTAAAGATAGGTGGTTTCTGAATACATCAGTTCAGGACACGTGCTTAAACGTTTATGGCTTATGAACAATTCAGTTCAGGACCCGTACTTCAAAGACTAAGACTTCTAAACAAATCAGTTTAGAACTCATATTTATCAGGTGATATCCTTAACTGTCACATCTTTCAATTCAAGGAACAAGTGGTGAAAGGTAACATTGCATTATGTTTCATTTCTACTGCTTTGAAAATTTGAATCTCAACAAATTTAATTCAATGAGATGAATTTTTTTAATTTTCATTCAATGAATTAAATGTGTGCTAAAAGATGATTTTACAAGTATTGTTGTATTATCTGAGTTTTATTTGCTTCAACTTTCGCTTCTGAAATAAATCTAAAGGTCAGCAAAACATGAATGGAAGTTTGATACATGCACAAAACTGTGTAAATCTAGACTTATATAGAATACGATGCTCACAAATCCTATTTGTCAAGATGAAGAATGGAAATGAAAATATGAGGGAAGAACAAAGTTTTTTAACCAAGTGATTGAGATGTAATAAAAAAAAATCATTAAGTTTGAAAGTCTGTACCTGTGGCCTATATGGTTTGGGAGATTAAGTCCTAAGGGGTACTTGATACCTAGCCCCTAAGATCATTAACTGGTCTGGATTGGCTGACCCAAATCCTGCTATAGAATCAGATAGAAAGCCATGTCCTACTGGTACAGATGGGATTAGGATATTGTTGATCCAAACCCTCAGTGATTTGATAATGACCCTATCTTAAATACTTAGTGAAAATTGTAAGTAAACAATATGTATCAGAGTTTCACTATCGCTGATAAGTACTAAGATCTTACAGTACTGCTGATAGGAACTCTCGCACTTTTAGATTAAACATTCAGCGAATACTGTTCACCATATCGCTGAGTCTGTTCAGTCCTTATGGTGATCGCTGATAAGTTAGTTGTTTACTTATGATCCCTGAAGACAAGATTCACGTCAACAAAGGTTCTACGCTGAAGTCGAAGATCAAGCTCAAGAACCAGCGACAAGTCTCCTAATGAACTGATGCGGATCAGCGAAGACTCAGATTTGTCCACTCAACGTGAAGTATCAAGTACAAGACTTCAGCTATCGCTGAACTTTATCATCTGCTGAATAGTAAATGATAATCGCTGAATCAACGAAAGCTGATCATGAAGTCCTCCGTACAAAGTACTTTTGTCTTAACCTCCCTTGCACGCCACCGTACGAAATGTCAGAAAAGAACCTCCGAAAATCTGAAATCGTACAACCACTCTGACACTACACTGTTCATTCATGCGGCTACTAAGGTTGTCATCAAAGGTCAATGACATGCAACCAATCCGCTAATGACACGTGTAAAGTATATACTGGATTGCATTAAATGCATGCAGTATATAAAGAGATGAACTCACTTCATTTGAAGTAACTTGCTAACTCTGGACAAGTTCAAATCTCTCAAGATAGGATTTTATTAGTAATCTCCTTATCTTTCTTAGTGCAAGAAAACCTTAGTGTTCCAACTTGTTTAGATTTAGGTTTATCCTTAATCTTGTTTCCGCAACAAGTTGTAAATTGTTAATGATTTATCAATAAACAATTTAGAAAAGTAAAATAGTGTGTTTGTATTCAACCCCCCCCCCCCCCCCCCCCCCCCTTCTACAAACTTGTTTAAGCCTTTCGGGACCAACAAGTGGTATCAGAGCAGATTTGTTTAATCTCATAAACAAGATCTAATCTAAGATATTTTCTCTTCCTTGCTATTATCTGAAAATGGCCAACTCAAACACAAACACTCACTATATCGACAATGGTTCTCTTGCAAAACCCCCTAGATTTTCCAGAGACAACTTCAACTTATGGAAAAATAGGATGACACTCTTCTTAGAAGGTGTAGACCCTACTATACCTTACTATCTTGAAAACGGTCCACACATTCCTGTAACGATTGATCCTGCCGTTCCAGCCACTGCAACTAGAGCTGCTATTCCAGAAAGGCTGATTCCAAAGGAAATCCATCATTGGACCGATGAAGACAAGAAGAAAGTGGCTATAGATACAAAAGCCAGATCCATACTATCCATGGCCCTTCCTGACGAAGTCTACCATTCCGTCATGAACCTGAAATCCTCGAAGGCCATGTGGGACACAATATGTGTTCAGTATGAAGGAACGTCTGAAGTCCAGGATTCAAGAAAGATCAACCTGGTAAGACAATACGAAAGTTTCATCTCTGGTAAGAATGAAACTCTCTCTGAAGTACATCAACGTTTTAACTGCTTAATTATAGATCTTAAAACGGTTGGTAAGGAATATTCTAACTTTGAAGTTCTGACAAAGTTTTTAGAATGTTTACCTGAAAGCTGGGACAATTATTCCATGTGTCTCAAGCTGTCAAAAGATCTAAGATCAATGACACTCGCTACCTTATATGGCACATTGCTGAATCATGAGCAATCTAGCCATCTTAAGAAGAATCTTGTAAAAGATTCCAAAAGCACCCCTGTTGCTTTAATCTTAGAGGAACCTTCTACTCAGCGACCCGTGGTCACTATCACTGAGTTAGAAAGTAACTCTGAAAGATCATCAGATTCTGATTCTTCAGATGATGAATCCTTGGCTCTCCTAACTAAAAAGTTCAGGAGATTCGCCAAGAAGAAAATGTTTAGAAAGAAAAAAACTCTTTCTATAGCTGACAAGCCTAAGTCATCAGCTTTTGTTGATAAGGCTACTGCTACTTGTTTTAACTGCGAAAAGACAGGTCATTTCGCTAACGAGTGCAGGTCAAAGAAAATCATGAGACCTTCAGCCTTTACAAAGAAATCCTTTGTTCCAAGGAATAAAGACGACAAATACTTAAAGCTGAAGGAGAAGTATGCAAAGCTGAAAAGCTTTAAGAAGAAGGGAAAAGGCCTAATGGCTGACTATGATTGGGCTGCTTCTGATGAAGAAGCCTCATCATCTGATTCTGAAGATGATGAAGCAAATCAATGTCTCATGGCCAAGATTGAAGAAGAGGAAGAAAATTCAGACATTCCCTCCACTTCAACATCTGCCATTCAGGTATCACCTTCCTTCTTTACCAATATTGTAAATATTGATGAAGCTGATAGTCTCCGTAAAATCGAACTACTGACTAGAAGCTTATACGAAGCCATGAACGGCAAAGCTGTGGTTGAAAACCCAAATCTTGATCTCGCTGAAAAGCTTAAAAATTGCCACCTTCAAATAGAAAAGCTTTCTAAATTTGAAGAAGATTTTAAAGATCAAGTCCATTTAAATCAGCTAGTCAAAATTGAACGAGCGGAAGCTATCGCTGCATTAAAAGCTGAACAAACTACTGTTGAAGGATGGTGTAATTCTTCAACAAAGATCACTGAGATAATTAAGGCTCAGATTCCTCTGAGTGATAAACGTGGTCTGGGTTATAAATATGATACTCCAATACCAACCACTGAACGTTCAATGCTTAAATTTGGAACGTTCGTATCCTCAGTAGCTGACACTTCTTCATCTCAGTACTCCTCGTCGATTACACCAATCCTTGAGGAAACTCCTACCTCCTCAAAAGGTAAGGAGAAAATGGTTTATTCAAAACCTACCTCTGTCTCTAAAGATAAAGGTAAAGGAATTGTAATTTATCAAAATCCTCAGAAGGGTACTTTAGTACCTAAGCTGAATGCTTCCAAAGCCTTAGTGATTCATTCATCTGGTTCTAGAAATCAGACCTCTGGATCAGTTCAGCGACCTACTCCTAGACTCAGAGTAGATGTCCTTGGTAAGAAATCTGAAGAACTGAATGTTCATCCTATTTCAAAAACCAATAGTGTACTTGGTGCTGGCACTTCTAATTCCAAATTAAAAGCTCAGCACACAAGTGGTCCTAGAACTAATTTTAGTTATAGGAAATGTTATCACTGTGGACTTACCGATCATATTGCAAGTAAGTGTCCCACAGCCACCAAAGCTGATAAGATAGCTAAGGTGAAGATAGCACCAAAGAAGACCAAACCAGTTGCAAGTCAGGTCAAGGTGACTCATACCGCTGAGGTCAAGAAATTGACCAAAGTGAAGAAAGACAAAGCTGAATCTTCAAATGCTGCGAAGACTGCTGAACCCATTCCAACCACTTCCACTGACAAACGCGTATACATGGTGAAGTGGGTACCCAAGCAAAACTAATCTTCCTTTGTATTGCAGGTTAAGAAGGGTATCTGGTATCTCGATAGCGGATGCTCTAGACACATGACTGGAAAGAAAAGCCTGCTCGCTGAATACAAGGAAGAGAAGGGTCCCTCTGTAACTTTCGGTGGAAATGGAAAAGGACACACCCGAGGGTATGGTGTACTTTCAAATGGTACAACATCCTTCAGAAGAGTCGCATATGTTGAAGGGCTGAAGCATAATCTTCTGAGCATCAGTCAGCTTTGCGACATGGATAACAAAGTGATTTTCACCAAGGAATCCTGCTTTGTCTCTGACAAAAAGGAGAAGATAGCTCTCAGCGGTTATCGTTTGGAAAATGTTTACGTTATAAACATGGACTCAACAACCACTGAGAACTCCTGTTTCTTCTCAAAGGCATCTTCTGATGTCAACTGGCTATGGCACAAGAGACTCTCACATCTCAACTTCAAGACACTGAATACTCTTTCATCCAAAGAGTTAGTCACTGGTCTACCTCAACATTCATACGCCAAAGAATCCTTATGTTCAGCGTGTGAAAAAGGGAAGCAGACCAAGGCAAGCTTTAAGTCCAAGCAAGTTTCCTCAGTGTCATCTCCTCTTCAACTACTCCATATGGATTTGTTTGGCCCCGTTAACAAACAATCCATCGCTGGAAAGAAATATACGCTGGTCATAGTTGATGAATTCTCTCGTTATACATGGGTAATGTTTCTCCGTTCTAAGAGTGACACCCCTGAAGAACTCATCACCTTTGTTCGGAAGATGGAAACTCTGAACAATATGACTGTTCGCTCAATAAGGAGTGATCATGGAACTGAATTCAAAAACAGTTCTCTTGATTCCTTCCTTAAGAGCAAGGGTATTTCTCATAACTTTTCGTCAGTGAGAACACCACAACAAAACGGAGTCGCTGAAAGAAGAAATAGAACAATTATTGAAGCTGCACGTTCAATGCTCAGCGATTCTCACCTGCCTACTCAGTTTTGGGCAGAAGCTGTCAACACGGCTTGTTTTACGCAAAACAGGTCGCTGATAGTCAAAAGATTCAAAAAGACAGCCTATGAACTCTTTCATGGGAGAAAGCCTTCAATCAGCTTTCTTCACATCTTTGGTTGTCAGTGTTTCATACTGAACAACAGAGATGCCCTTGGAAAGTTTGATCCTAAGGCTGATGATGGAATCTTTCTTGGATACTCCTCAGTTTCCAAAGCCTTCAGAGTCTTCAACCGAAGAAGACAAACTGTAGAAGAAACTATTCACGTCACGCTTGACGAATCCCGTTCAGCGAACTCTAAACCGAACGCTGATACAGAAGAACTGAATCAATGGATGTTTTCTCATCTTGGTGATTCAGAAGATGTTCCCACTACTCATACTCATACAACTGAAAATGATGGTCCTACTATCATTCCCAATATGCATAATAGTGAAGCTGAAACATCTTGGGTCTCAGCTGTTCCTATAAATACTATACCCGCAGTTGATCCAAATGTCTCAGAAATTCCATCTATTTCTCAGCAATCAGTGAATGAAGTGACAAATGCAAGCATTCCTCTCTTAGCTGATTATCCAGAAGTAGCTGAAGCCTCATCTTCAGTTTCTCCAGTTCAGACTGCGTCAGCGACGCATGCTCCGGCTCAGCGATGGACTGTAAATCACCCAATCGATCAAATTCTTGGTGATCCCAACGCTGGTATTCAGACTCGTAGAAGTGCAGGTAATATTTGTTTATTTGTTAACTTTATTTCTCTAACTGAACCAAAGAAAATAGATGATGCCCTTAGAGATCCAAACTGGGTCAGCGCTATGCAAGAAGAGCTGACTGAATTCGAAAGAAACAAAGTTTGGAAACTTGTTCGGAGACCAACTGACAAAACAGTGATAGGCACTAAGTGGGTCTATCGAAACAAGTTGGACGAACATGGTACTGTAACTCGCAACAAAGCTCGTCTTGTTGCTCAGGGATACAGACAAGAGGAAGGTATAGAGTATGACGAAACCTTTGCTCCTGTAGCAAGACTTGAATCTACTCGTCTTTTCTTAGCATATGCTGTACACAAAAACTTCACTGTACATCAAATGGATGTTAAGTCAGCGTTTCTAAATGGAAAGCTGAATGAAGAAGTTTATGTGGAACAACCTCCAGGATTCTCAGATCCTAAGCGTCCAGGTTATGTTTATAAGCTGGATAAGGCACTTTATGGCTTGAAGCAAGCTCCTCGTGCATGGTATGACACTCTTTCTACGTATCTCCACCTTGAAAAATTTGAGAGAGGTAAGATTGACAAAACTTTGTTTTTTAGAAAAATAAAAGGTCATATCATTTTAGTTCAAATATATGTTGATGACATTATATTTGGTTCTACTAACCCTGAGCTTTGTACTCGTTTCGCTGATAGAATGAAAGATGAGTATAAAATGAGTATGATGGGTGAACTAACATATTTCCTTGGTCTTCAGATTAAGCAAACTGAAAAAGGAACTTTTATAAATCAGGGAAAGTATGTTAAAGATATGCTGAAAAAATTCGACTTAACTGAAAGTTCAGCTATGAAAACCCCTATGGCACCACCGCTGATACTTGATAAGGACACAAAGGGTGTTCCTGTCAATGTCACGCTGTACCGTGGGATGATCGGCTCACTACTGTATCTTACAGCTAGCCGACCCGATATTATGTTTGCAACATGTCTGTGCGCACGATATCAAGCTGAACCTAAGATATCTCATATGAAAGCTGTAAAGCGAATCTTTCGATATCTTAAGGGTACAGCGAATCTAGGTCTTTGGTATCCCAAAGATTCAGGATTCGATCTAACCGCCTATTCAGACAGTGATTTTGCAGGTTGCAAAATGGATAGGAAAAGCACCACAGGAGGATGTCAGCTCCTGGGTGGAAAGCTGGTAAGTTGGACAAGTAAGAAGCAAAACTCGGTGTCCA
The DNA here is from genome assembly GCA_033807775.1 of Saussurea involucrata. Lineage (NCBI taxonomy): Eukaryota > Viridiplantae > Streptophyta > Magnoliopsida > Asterales > Asteraceae > Saussurea > Saussurea involucrata. The sequence goes on along the minus strand of CM066318.1, from coordinate 14,816,761 downwards.
CTTCCACAGCTGAAGCTGAGTATGTAGCCGCTGGAAGCTGCTGTTCTCAAGTCTTGTGGATGAGAAATCAACTACTAGACTATGATCTTCAGCTCTCCAAAATTCCAATCTATTGCGACAGCACAAGTGCCATCGCTATAGCAAACAATCCAGTGCTACACTCAAAGACAAAACACATAGAAATCAGATATCATTTTATCAGAGATCATGTGATGAATGGTGATATAGAACTTCATTTTATCCCAACTGATTATCAGTTAGCTGATTTGTTTACCAAACCTCTTGATGAGACAAGATTCAACTTTCTCATCAGCGAGCTTGGAATGCTGAACTTTGAAGGATAAATCTTCAGTGGTTCACATTTAATCAGCGATACGTTTATACATTCTTGTATAGGCTCTGGATAAAATAAACTAGTACAATCCATTTCATCATCCTCTCTGAATATTGGGTTAAACTGATATCAAGGTATGTTTTCTCTGACAAAACGCATGAAAATGCAAGATTTCAAATTCATTCATCGCTGAATAATATTTTGAAATTTCTTAAAACCCTCACTGATATTTCTATTCAGTGCTTCATATTTTCCAAAGAGTCCCTGAGTTTTTCTTTCAAAACCTCAGAGACAACGAAAGAATGTGAAAGGACAGTTGTGACGTCATTGCAACGGATAACACCAGGCACGTTTCTTTTTCTGACACACGTTTGCACGTTTCGTTGTCTATCCAATCAAATGCAAACACGTGTCCGTGTCATGATGAAAAACTTTCCCGCTCAAGTTTTTCTCTCTCTACTCTCTTCCTATATAAACTCTCTCAAAGTTTATATTTGTCTTTTATGCGAATCAATCTTTCTCCGCAAGAAAAGAACACTGTTGCATTTTGTGCTCTCGATCTTCAAGAACTGTTCATCATCTTCTTCATCAAACTCAAGGTCAATATGTTCTTATCTTTTATCAAATGCAAATAACTTGTTTTCGATCTTATCATTGTTTTACACAAGATCAAACAAAAGAACTCAAAAATAAAATCATTTTCTTTCATGGTTTTATAAACACAACCATTTCATGGTTGTTCTTCAAGTTTTAAATCTAAAATCTTAAACTTGTTCTTCTTTCGTATCCATTTTTTTAAAACTGGAATACAAGGCTTATAGGTGTTATATTCGTTTTTTTTTTAAAAAAAAACAAGAAAAACCCTAATCTTCATTAAGACTTTTTTTGTCTGAATGAAATGGACAAAATTCGAAAAATCTTAATGGAAATTCTCTTTCCACATTAAGATATTTCTTATTTGTTAACATCTTTGGTTGAACTGATAATACAGTGAAATGGCAACTTCAAAGCTGAATGTTACCGCTGAGTCCATCTCCAGTGATTCTGAGGAACTGGAAATCACCAAAGCTCCTCAGGTTAAGTTTGAGCTGGATCAACTAGACTGGACTAAGGCAAACAACCTTTCAGCGCTTCTCGAGTTTCCTCCTCGGAAGCAGGTATCCCATCTAGACGACGCTGTGATTTTTTTGAAGAATAGCCCAATATACACAGCACTGACAATCACACCTCCTGCCAGTCAGCGTCTATTATCCCAATTCTGGTACTCTGCCAGACACACCAACCTACCCTCAGCCAAAGATCCATCTAAAACCATCGACTGCATACTCAGCGATACTGAGTATGGCACCATCAAGATAACCCCCGCAATAATCCGTAAAGCTCTGAAATTCCCTAACGCTACCTCAGAAAATCCTTTCATTCCATTTCCTGACCACAAGAAGCACGCTGACAGGGAATGGAATGAAAGGATTTTCTGAGGTAGCGTTAGGGATGTCGAAGTCTTCGTTCCTTGGAGAGGAGGATGGTTCAGCTTCAGGGATGTCGAAGTCTTCGTCTTCTTCTGCTTCAGATTCCTCAGCATCTTCATCGAGTTGCTCCCCCTCAGATATAGAGGCGAGGTTCTCGGTTCCCTCAGGGTTTTCATCTCCCTGAGGTCCAGTAATCTGATCTTCATTACCCTCTCCCCTGATAGATTCATCATGGGAAAGGTCTTCAGCGCTCTTTTTATCCTTATGTTTTCATTAAATAGCAATTTTCTCTGTTGCTATGTCATAATCAAATAGGGGGAGATTGTTGATCCAAACCCTCAGTGATTTGATAATGACCCTATCTTAAATACTTAGTGAAAATTGTAAGTAAACAATATGTATCAGAGTTTCACTATCGCTGATAAGTACTAAGATCTTACAGTACTGCTGATAGGAACTCTCGCACGTTTAGATTAAACATTCAGCGAATACTGTTCACCATATCGCTGAGTCTGTTCAGTCCTTATGGTGATCGCTGATAAGTTAGTTGTTTACTTATGATCCCTGAAGACAAGATTCACGTCAACAAAGGTTCTACGCTGAAGTCGAAGATCAAGCTCAAGAACCAGCGACAAGTCTCCTAATGAACTGATGCGGATCAGCGAAGACTCAGATTTGTCCACTCAACGTGAAGTATCAAGTACAAGACTTCAGCTATCGCTGAACTTTATCATCTGCTGAATAGTAAATGATAATCGCTGAATCAACGAAAGCTGATCATGAAGTCCTCCGTACAAAGTACTTTTGTCTTAACCTCCCTTGCACGCCACCGTACGAAATGTCAGAAAAGAACCTCCGAAAATCTGAAATCGTACAACCACTCTGACACTACACTGTTCATTCATGCGGCTACTAAGGTTGTCATCAAAGGTCAATGACATGCAACCAATCCGCTAATGACACGTGTAAAGTATATACTGGATTGCATTAAATGCATGCAGTATATAAAGAGATGAACTCACTTCATTTGAAGTAACTTGCTAACTCTGGACAAGTTCAAATCTCTCAAGATAGGATTTTATTAGTAATCTCCTTATCTTTCTTAGTGCAAGAAAACCTTAGTGTTCCAACTTGTTTAGATTTAGGTTTATCCTTAATCTTGTTTCCGCAACAAGTTGTAAATTGTTAATGATTTATCAATAAACAATTTAGAAAAGTAAAATAGTGTGTTTGTATTCAACCCCCCCCCCCTTCTACAAACTTGTTTAAGCCTTTCGGGACCAACAGATATATCGATGTAGCCTTTCTGGTTTGGGAGAGTAAGTTCCAAGGGGTGCTTGTCACCTAGCCCCTAAGGCCAACTGGTCTGGGATTGGCTGACCCAAATCCTGCTATAGAACCAGATAGAAAGTTACGTTTACGGTGTATCTTAGTTTTAATAAACCTTTTGACAAAAAGATGCCAATGTGCACAAAATAAAAGATGCCAATGTGCACAAAATAAAAGATGCCAATGAGCACACATCTCTTATATCTTGGGGAAACAACAATGTCACGATAAACTTATAAATTTGTGGAAATTCTGATTTCAGTCATATAGTGTGAGTAAGAGCAAAGTATTCTTATAGGTCTCAGAAGTACATTTGATTGTTGCAAATCATATTTCGCATGCTAGCACACCAAATAGATTTAATAAAGGGGTTGAAACTGAACATTTTTAACTTGATATGCAATGATGTCTTGTATTTGAATCCAAACACATGCATTTGCTTTCATTTCATTAAGTTGAATTTCTTTTGTAAAGTTTTCAAATGATCAAATGTTAGTAGTTATAAAATGTAGTTCAATGAATTTTATTTTCCTTGTATAAAAATTCAAGTACTGTGCCTAAATGAAATATATGCATATTTTCAGGGGGAGAAAACAAATTGCTCCAAAATTCTTATTTTGAGGGGGAGCAAGGTTATTCATTAAGGAGGAGATTGTTAGTGAGAATCAGAGACGCGACTGAAATTGAAGAAGGTTTTCGATGATCATGATGCACACTTTCATCGAAAAAGGGGGAGAAATGTTTAGTTCAATTTCATGTCAAAGCTTTCAAGTCAAAGATTCAATTTCATGACAGGGGGAGAAATGTTTAAAGAAGACTTCGTCTCAAGAAAGGAAAGGGGGAGATTTCTTCTTCAAGAGTTTAAGAGAAATCGATTGATCATCTTGTGATCTCTTTTTCTTAAACTTGTGCTATATGGTGAATATCCTTACTGAAGTTTGAAGTTCTCAAGTCAAAGAAAGAAAAAGGGGGAGAATTCTTCAAGAGTTTAGGAAAAATCGATTGATCATCTTGGTTTCTCAAGAAGATCTATTTCTTAGATTTGCGCTACACTGTATCAAAATGCCTTGTGTGAAGAATCAAATTCTCCATATCAAAGAAAGAAAATCTTCGTCAGTTCCCCGTCTGAAGATTTTGTGACAATTTGACTTTGACAAGCCTGATAAAGACCGAAGATTTTGAAGATTCAAGAAGCCGAAGACTGCTGTTCTCAAATGTTTAAATCTTGAATCCAAGGGGGAGATTGTTAGGACAAATATGTCTTCAAGATTTAATCTTGATTTATAGAGTCAAAGTCAATGTATTTAGTCTTGTGTAGAAAGTCAAAGCTAGCTTATTTCCTTAATAAGTCTTGGGGTATATAAGGCTTTGTTTAGACTTTCTTTGTAAGCTTTTGGTCATAACTCATATCTTGTAAAACACAGAGAGCCGACATAATAAGATCTACTTTCTCTCTCTACTCTCTCTCTAGAATTTCTCTCTAATCTTGATAGATCTTGGATTAACAGAGTTGAAATCGGATTAGGATAATTTGAATTCAATCTAACACGATAAATCTGATGCATTTTGTATATAAATCAGATGCATTTTTGTATTATAAACTTAATATGATTGTTAAGTAACTGATTAATATATGTACGTTATACATTAACCAAACTCTTAATTAGCTATATTCAAAGTTATATTACAAATTTTCACTCGTTTACTTTTTTATTTGTAAAAACTTTCAATTTTTTTTGGTTTATTATCTTTTTTTGTATGTTCTCAATTTAATTTTACTTTGTTTAAATACAAACACTTACTTAGATTCTAAAATAATGTTTCAAAGTTTCAACCCGATTCACATAACCAACCATCCCTTTTGGTATTGGTTGGGTTGGGTTGAGATTTCTCAAACCACATACGTTGGGTTGGATTGTTCAAATGCCTTAAACACGGCCAACCCAACCCATATGCAACCTTACTTCAGTCACTGTTCTAAAAAACTTGCCGCACAGCCGTCATGGCACGCCATGACACAAGGCTTGTGTCTCACGCCACGCTAAACCCATGACACGCCATGACCTAATGCGCAGTTTTTCTAATGAGACATTTGTTTTTTCCTCTATGTTTTTTATGTTTTATTTGCTAGTTTTTAATATATAACCTAATTTAACTTGCTTATTACTATTAACTTATTGAGTATAAGTACAAAATATATGTTTTTATATATAATATAATAATTTTATGTAATAACCGGGTTTCTATTGAAACGATTTGGGAATTTTGGAGAGAAAGGTCAAGAGGCTATAACTTTAAGGGTTGAATTGTAAGTTGGAGGAGGGTATAAAAACCCTTGTTATTTGGTACAAACCCTAGAATCCATCATATTCATATGTGGAGCGGCGGTAGGAGAGCTGAAGAGAGAAATCAAGTTGCCAAGTGCGCCATTGGAAGAAATCAAGAAGAGTGGCGGGTTGACGATCACCAATTCATCGAGTTTCAAGGTAATCAGTTAGTCATTTGCTCCTCGTCTTTATCAGTTGTTGTTTTTGGATAATTAAGAATTTAGGAGCAATTGGGTTTTTGAGCAGACATTGGGAGGGTGAACTGCTCATGTTGATCCAAACCCTCAGTGATTTGATAATGACTCTCTCTTAAACACTTAGTGAAAATTGTAAGTAAACAATATGTATTAGAGTTTCACTATCGCTGATAAGTACTAGGACTTTACAGTACTGCTGATAGGAACTCTCGTTCTTTAGATTAGACATTCAGCGAACAGTGTTCATCCACTAGCTCTGAGCATGTTCAGTCTCTGTGATGATCGCTGATAAGCTATAATTGTTTACTTATGATCCCTAAAGACAAGTCTCACGTCAATATAGGTTCTACGCTGAAGTCGAAGATCAAGCCCAAGAACCACCGACAAGTGTACTAAATGAACTGATGCGGATATCAGCGAAGCAAGACCTGTCCATTCAACGTGAGTATCAAGTAGAAGACTTCAGCAATCGCTGCGCTTTATCACTCGCTGATAAAGTACTGTTCAACGAACGCTGATCATGAAGTCTTCCTCTACAAGTTACTTTTGTCTTACCCCCTTGCACGTCTCCGTACGAAATGTCAGAATGGACCTCCCTTTTGTCTAGAATCGTACAACAAACTCTGATTCTACACTGTGCACCATGTGGCTACTAAGGTTGTCTACAAAGATCAAAACATGCAACCACTCAGCTGCTGCCACGTGTAAAGTAACACTGCCATGCATTAAATGCATGCAGTATATAAAGAAGAACCCTACTTCAGAATTGAAGTGCTCGACCATCTTATTCTTTCTCTCTTAGTGTTAGAATATTATTAGTAGTATTCTTGTCTCATTTCTGTCTTAATTCTAGTGCAAGAAACTTAGTGTTCTTAACTTGTTTAGATTAGGTTAATCCTTAATCTTGTTCCGCAACAAGTTGTAAATTGTTTGATTATATCAATAAAAAATTTAGAAAGTAAAAATCGTGTGTTTGTATTCACCCCCCTCTTCTACAAACTTGTATAACCCTTCGGGACCAACAAGTGGTATCAGAGCGGATTTGTTTAATCTCATAAACAAGATCTTGCTTATACTAATATTTTCTCTTCCTTGCTATTTCTCACAATGGCTACCAACACAAACACTAACTACATTGATAATGGTTCTCTTGCAAAACCTCCCAGATTTTCCAGAGATAACTTCAATCTATGGAAAAACAGGATGATACTCTTCTTAGAAGGTGTAGACCCTACTATGCCTTATTACATCGAAAATGGCCCATATATTCCTGTTAGAATTGACCCTGAAGTCCCAGGCACTACTGATAGAGCTGCCATTCCTGAAAGGTTGATTCCTAAGGAAATTCATATGTGGACTGATGAAGACAAGAAGAAAGTGGCTATCGACACCAAAGCCATATCCATTCTTTCCATGGCTCTTCCTGACGAAGTCTACCATTCCGTCATGAATCTGAAAACCTCCAAAGCCATGTGGGACACAATCTGTGTTCAATATGAAGGTACGTCTGAAGTCCAGGACTCACGAAAGATCAACCTGCTAAGACAGTACGAAAGCTTCATTTGTGGTAAGAATGAATCTCTCTCTGAAGTACATCAACGTTTTAACTGTTTAATAATAGATCTGAAAACCGTTGGTAAGGAATATTCTAACTTTGAACTTCTGACAAAGTTCCTAGAATGTCTACCTGAAAGCTGGGACAGTTATTCAATGTGTCTCAAGCTGTCAAAGGATCTAAAATCAATGACTCTTTCTACCTTATATGGCACGATGCTTAATCATGAGCAATCAAGTCATCTTAAGAAGAATCTTGTAAAAGATTCCAAAAGCACCCCTGTTGCTTTACTCTCAGAGTCACCTTCCACTCAGCGATCTACTATGACTATCACTGAGTTGGAGACTAACTCTGAATGCTCATCAGATCCTGACTCCTCAGATCTTGATGAATCTATGGCTCTCCTTTCTAATAAATTCAGGAGATTCGCCAAAAAGAAAATTTTCAGAAAGAACAAACCTCTTGCTATTACTGACAAGCCAAGATCATCAACTCCTGTTAATAAGGATACGGCTACTTGCTATAACTGTGAAAAGATAGGACATTTTGCTAGCGAGTGCAGGTCAAAGAAAGTTTTTAGAAACTCAGCTTTCTCCAAGAAATCCTCTAACCCCAGGTCTAGAGATGAAAAGTACACCAAGCTGAAAGAAAGGTATGCAAAGCTGAAAGGCTTTAAGAAGAAAGGAAATGGCCTGATGGCTGACTATGATTGGGCTGCCTCTGACGAAGAAGAATCATCTGACTCTGAAGATGATGATGAATCCAATCTCTGTCTCATGGCCAAAATCGAAGATGAGGAAGAAAAGTATGACATTCCCTCTACTTCAGTCTCTGCTACCAAGGTATCACCTTCTTTCTTTACAAATATTTCAGAAATTGATGAAGCTGATAGTCTTCGAAAGATTGATCTCCTGACTATGAGTTTATATGAAGCCATGAATGGCAAAACTGTTGTTGAAAATCAAAACCTTGATTTCGCTCAACAACTTAAAAACTGTCACCTTCAAATAGAAAAGCTTTCTGAAATTGAAGAAGATTTGAGAGATCAAGTTCACATAAAGCAGCTAGTCAAAATCGAACGCGAAGAAGCTATCGCTGCATTAAAAGCTGAAAAAGCTACTGTTGAAGGATGGTGTAAATCCTCAACAACGATCACTGAGATAATTAAGTCTCAGATTCCTCTGAATGACAAACGTGGTCTTGGTTATAAAGCTGTCACTGAAAAACCAACCACTGATAACTCCATGCTTAAGTTTGGAATGTTTGTCTCTTCTATCCCTGACACTTTATCCTCTCAGTGTTCCTCTTCAAAACCTCCCATCCCTGAGGAAATCTTTACCTTAGTTTCTAAAGGTAAAGAGAAAATTATTTATCCAAAACCTCAGAAGGGTACCTTTGTACCTAAGCTGAATGCTTCTAAAGCTTCAGTGACTTATCCCTCTACTTCTAAGAACAAGATCCCTGAATTTATTCAACGATCTACTCCTAGACTTAAAGTGGATATAATTGGTAAGAAATCTGAAGAACTGATAGTTCCTCTCATTTCCAATGCCAAAGGTATACTTGGTGCTGGCCCTGCTCATTTAAATTTGACGAGTAAGCATGCAAATGGTCCTAAAGCTACTTTTAGCTATAGGAAATGTTATCACTGTAGACTTACAAATCATGTTGCTAGTAAGTGCCCCACAGCCACCAAAGCTGAAAAGATAGCTAAGGTGAAGATCAATGCTCCCAAAGCCAAGAAGACCACTGAGGTTAAGAAATTAACCAAAGTGAAAACTGACAAAGCTGAATCTTCAAATGCTACGAAGAATGCTGAACCTTCCACCTCCTCTACTCCCACTGGAAAATGTGTACACATGATGAAATGGGTACCCAAGTCAAAATAATCTTCCTTTCTTTTGCAGGTTAAGAAAGGTATCTGGTATCTCGATAGCGGATGCTCTAGACACATGACTGGTAAGAAGAACCTGCTCACTGAATATAAGGAAGAGAAGGGTCCCTTAGTGACCTTCGGTGGAAATGGAAAAGGCTATACCCGAGGTTTCGGTGTACTCTCTAATGGTACGACAACCTTCGGAAGAGTTGCATATGTTGAAGGACTGAAGCATAATCTTCTAAGCATTAGTCAGCTATGTGACAAGGATAACAAAGTGATTTTCCCTAAGGAATCCTGCTTTGTCACTGACAAAAAGGAGAAGATAGCTCTCAGCGGTTATCGTTTAGAAAATGCTTACGTTATAAACATGGACTCAACAACCACTGAGAACTCCTGTTTCTTCTCAAAAGTCTCATCTGACGCCAACTGGTTATGGCATAAGAGGCTCTCCCATCTCAACTTCAAGACACTGAATACTCTTTCTTCTAAAGAGTTAGTCACTGGTCTACCTCAACACTCATACGCCAAAGAGTCCTTATGTTCAGCGTGTGAAAAAGGCAAGCAGACCAAAGCAAGCTTCAAGTCAAAGCATGTCTCCTCAATGTCATCTCCTCTACAACTTCTCCATATGGATTTGTTTGGCCCTGTTAACAAACAATCTATCGCTGGAAAGAAATACACACCGGTCATAGTTGATGAATTCTCTCGCTATACCTGGGTAATGTTTCTCCGTTCTAAGAGTGACACCCCTGAAGAACTCATCACATTTGTCAGGAAAATGGAAGTCCTGAACAACATGACCGTTCGCTCAATAAGGAGTGATCATGGAACTGAAGTCAAAAACAGTTCTCTTAATTCCTTCTTTGAGAGTAAGGGTATTTCTCAGAACTTCTCTTCAGTGATGCCCTTGGTAAGTTTGATCCTAAGGCTGATAATGGAATCTTTCTTGGATATTCTTCAATCTCCAAAGCCTTCAGGGTCTTCAATCGAAGAAGACAGACTGTTGAAGAAACTATTCACGTCACCTTTGACGAATCCCGTTCAGCGAATTCTAAACCTTCTGCTGATACTGAAGAACTGAATCAATGGATGTTCTCTCATCTTGGTGATTCAGAAGATATTCCCACTCCTCATACTCATACCATTGAAGATGATGGTCCTACTATCATTCCAAACATGCAGTCTAGTGAAGCTGAAACTTCATGGGTCTCAGCTATTCCTCTAAACACTATGCCTGCTTCTGAACCTTCTGTCTCAGACATACCATCTACTTCTCAGCAATCAGTGAATGAAATAATATCTGAACCTCGTCCTCTATTGGCTGATATACCAGAAGTTGCTGAAGCCTCATCTTCAGCCCCTCATGTTCAGGTTGAGTCAGCGACTCATGTTCCGGCTCAACGATGGACAATAAATCACCCTATTGATCAAATTATTGGTGATCCAAACGCTGGTGTTCAGACTCGACGAAGTGCAGGTAACATTTGCTTATTTGTTAACTTTATTTCTCTGATTGAACCAAAGAAAACAGATGATGCCCTCCAAGATCTGAACTGGGTCAGCGCTATGCAAGAAGAGCTGACTGAATTTGAAAGAAACAAAGTTTGGAAGCTTGTTCCTCGTCCATTTGACAAGTCAGTGATAGGCACTAAATGGGTCTATCGAAACAAGTTGGATGAACATGGAACTGTAACCCGCAACAAGGCTCGACTCGTTGCTCAGGGATACATACAAGAGGAAGGTATAGATTACGACGAAACCTTTGCTCCAAAGACTTCAAAGTATATCAGATGGATGTTAAGTCAGCGTTCCTAAATGGAAAACTGAATGAAGAAGTCTACGTGGAACAACCTCCAGGATTCTCAGATCCTAAGCATCCAGGTTATGTTTATAAACTGGATAAGGCACTTTATGGCTTAAAGCAAGCTCCTCGTGCATGGTATGACACTCTGTCTACTTATCTCCATATTGAAAAATTTGAGCGTGGTAAAATCGATAAGACTCTATTTTTCAGGAAAGTAAAAGGTCATATTATTCTTGTTCAGATATATGATGATGACATTATATTTGGTTCTACTAACCCTGACCTTTGTACTCGTTTCTCTGAAAGGATAAAAGCAGAGTATAAAACGAGTATGATGGGTGAGCTAACATATTTCCTTGGTCTTCAGATAAAACAAAATGAAAAGGGAACTTTCATTAATCAGGGAAAGTATGTTAAAGATATGCTGAAGAAATTTGATTTAACTCAGAGTTCAGCTATGAAAACCCCTATGGCACCACCACTGACACTAAACAAGGATTCTTCTGGAATACCTGTTAATGTCACGACGTACCGTGGGATGATCGGCTCTCTTCTATATCTTACAACTAGCAGACCTGATATTATGTACGCAACCTGTTTGTGTGCACGATATCAAGCTGAACCTAAGGAATCTCATATGGTCACTGTAAAGCTAATCTTTCGTCACCTTAAGGGTACTCCTAACCTAGGTCTTTGGTATCCCAAAGACTCAGGGTTTGATCTAATCGCCCATTCAGATAGTCATTTTGCAGGTTGCAAGATGGATAGGAAAAGCACCACAGGAGGTTGTCAGCTCCTAGGTGGAAAGCTGGTGAGTTGGACAAGCAAGAAGCAAAACTTAGTGTCCACCTCAACCGCTGAAGCTGAATACGTAGCTGTTAGAAACTGTTGTTCTCAGGTCTTGTGGATGAGAAATCAACTACTGGACTATGACCTTCAGCTCTCGAAAATTCCAATCTATTGCGACAGCACAAGTGCCATCGCTATAGCCAACAATCCAGTGCTACACTCAAAGACCAAATACATCGAAATCAGGTAACATTTTATCAGATATCATGTGATGAATGGTGATATAGAACTTCACTTTATCCCAACTGATTTTCAGTTAGCTGATCTTTTCACCAAACCTCTTGATGAGACAAGATTTAACTTTCTCATAGCGAGCTTGGAATGCTGAACTTTGAAGAATAAAATCTTCAGCGGTTCACATTTGATCAGCAAAAGGATAAAACCAACTTATATAACCCATTCTATCATTTTCTCTCTGAACAAACTTGATTCGCTGATATCAAGGTATGTTTTCTTTAAGAGAAAGGAAGAAGAAAAGAAAGCTGAAAAAGAGGATGCGGAACAGAAATCATCAAATGTTGAAACTGAAGAACTTAAGGAAAAGGTTATAGAACTTACAAAGAGACTTTCTGACTCGGAAAAGTTGCTAAAAGAGGAAAGAGCAAATCGTACAAATGACAAAATGTGCTATGAAAACTAAATTTTGTCTCTTTCACAGAAAGTTTCTGAAATTGAAAAGAATGAGAGGAATGAGAAGAAAGAAGATGAAGTAAAGAAAGGTCTTGAACTCAAATGCAGAAAACTTTCTAAACAAAACTTAGATTTTGAGAAAGTTTTATTTCTTGAAAAAGAAAAATTGGAGAAGGAAAGGGTTGAATTTGCAGATAAAAGGAAAGAGTTTGAAGCAAAGAATGGGAAATTGTTAGAGAAAATATCCGAGCTTCAAAAGGAATTGGATATAGAAAGACATGAGTTAGAAAAGAGGAAGAAAGCTGACTTTCAGGCCAGGAGCGTCAAAGATGAATTTTCTGTTGAAAGGAAGATTTTTCAGCAAGAAATACGAAAACTCACAAAGAATTTGGCCGTGTTATCTACTGATATCATGAAAGAGAAGAGAGTTAATTGTGACATTCAGAAGAAGCTTGATTTGATGACCAAGAAACGGAATGAATTATCTGACAAAGTGAAGTCTCTCAACAAATACAAAAGCTATTCAGAAAGTCCGATTCGACCGTCTAATCTTTTCTATGCTCATTCAGTGGATAATTCTTCCAAGTATAAATATACTAATCTTCCTTCATACAAGAAAGTCAACATGCAATGGAGAGTCAAAGGTACAATTCCTGAAAAAGATGTACCAAAATCATCGGTTTCCAACAAGAACACTAAAATGAAAGGTAAATCTTTTGTTAAACCTGATTCAATATATTCCGCAAATAATTTAATCAGGTTTGCACAAAAGAAAATTTGTTGTTCTTATTGTGGAACTAACGATTTTGTTTCAAATAATAATGTTCAATACTGGTATGGCACTTATCATTTTCCTTCTTATAGAGCTCCGCTTAACAAGCCAGGACCCAAGACACGTTGGGTACCAAAATCTACTTAATATGTTTTTGCAGATTTAAAAGCAAAGCGTTGAACTCTTGGAAGAAGATTACTTGTATCATTAAGGGGGAGTAAAGATAGGTGGTTTCTGAATACATCAGTTCAGGACACGTGCTTAAACGTTTATGGCTTATGAACAATTCAGTTCAGGACCCGTACTTCAAAGAATAAGACTTCTAAACAAATCAGTTTAGAACTCATATTTATCAGGTGATATCCTTAACTGTCACATCTTTCAATTCAAGGAACAAGTGGTGAAAGGTAACATTGCATTATGTTTCATTTCTACTGCTTTGAAAATTTGAATCTCAACAAATTTAATTCAATGAGATGAATTTTTTTAATTTTCATTCAATGAATTAAATGTGTGCTAAAAGATGATTTTACAAGTATTGTTGTATTATCTGAGTTTTATTTGCTTCAACTTTCGCTTCTGAAATAAATCTAAAGGTCAGCAAAACATGAATGGAAGTTTGATACATGCACAAAACTGTGTAAATCTAGACTTATATAGAATACGATGCTCACAAAGCCTATTTGTCAAGATGAAGAATGGAAATGAAAATATGAGGGAAGAACAAAGTTTTTTAACCAAGTGATTGAGATGTAATAAAAAAAAATCATTAAGTTTGAAAGTTTGTACCTGTGGCCTATATGGTTTGGGAGATTAAGTCCTAAGGGGTACTTGATACCTAGCCCCTAAGATCATTAACTGGTCTGGATTGGCTGACCCAAATCCTGCTATAGAATCAGATAGAAAGCCATGTCCTACTGGTACAGATGGGATTAGGATATATCGATGTAGCCTTTCTGGTTTGGGAGAGTAAGTTCCAAGGGGTGCTTGTCACCTAGCCCCTAAGGCCAACTGGTCTGGGATTGGCTGACCCAAATCCTGCTATAGAACCAGATAGAAAGTTACGTTTACGGTGTATCTTAGTTTTAATAAACCTTTTGACAAAAAGATGCCAATGTGCACAAAATAAAAGATGCCAATGTGCACAAAATAAAAGATGCCAATGAGCACACATCTCTTATATCTTGGGGAAACAACAATGTCACGATAAACTTATAAATTTGTGGAAATTCTGATTTCAGTCATATAGTGTGAGTAAGAGCAAAGTATTCTTATAGGTCTCAGAAGTACATTTGATTGTTGCAAATCATATTTCGCATGCTAGCACACCAAATAGATTTAATAAAGGGGTTGAAACTGAACATTTTTAACTTGATATGCAATGATGTCTTGTATTTGAATCCAAACACATGCATTTGCTTTCATTTCATTAAGTTGAATTTCTTTTGTAAAGTTTTCAAATGATCAAATGTTAGTAGTTATAAAATGTAGTTCAATGAATTTTATTTTCCTTGTATAAAAATTCAAGTACTGTGCCTAAATGAAATATATGCATATTTTCAGGGGGAGAAAACAAATTGCTCCAAAATTCTTATTTTGAGGGGGAGCAAGGTTATTCATTAAGGAGGAGATTGTTAGTGAGAATCAGAGACGCGACTGAAATTGAAGAAGGTTTTCGATGATCATGATGCACACTTTCATCGAAAAAGGGGGAGAAATGTTTAGTTCAATTTCATGTCAAAGCTTTCAAGTCAAAGATTCAATTTCATGACAGGGGGAGAAATGTTTAAAGAAGACTTCGTCTCAAGAAAGGAAAGGGGGAGATTTCTTCTTCAAGAGTTTAAGAGAAATCGATTGATCATCTTGTGATCTCTTTTTCTTAAACTTGTGCTATATGGTGAATATCCTTACTGAAGTTTGAAGTTCTCAAGTCAAAGAAAGAAAAAGGGGGAGAATTCTTCAAGAGTTTAGGAAAAATCGATTGATCATCTTGGTTTCTCAAGAAGATCTATTTCTTAGATTTGCGCTACACTGTATCAAAATGCCTTGTGTGAAGAATCAAATTCTCCATATCAAAGAAAGAAAATCTTCGTCAGTTCCCCGTCTGAAGATTTTGTGACAATTTGACTTTGACAAGCCTGATAAAGACCGAAGATTTTGAAGATTCAAGAAGCCGAAGACTGCTGTTCTCAAATGTTTAAATCTTGAATCCAAGGGGGAGATTGTTAGGACAAATATGTCTTCAAGATTTAATCTTGATTTATAGAGTCAAAGTCAATGTATTTAGTCTTGTGTAGAAAGTCAAAGCTAGCTTATTTCCTTAATAAGTCTTGGGGTATATAAGGCTTTGTTTAGACTTTCTTTGTAAGCTTTTGGTCATAACTCATATCTTGTAAAACACAGAGAGCCGACATAATAAGATCTACTTTCTCTCTCTACTCTCTCTCTAGAATTTCTCTCTAATCTTGATAGATCTTGGATTAACAGAGTTGAAATCGGATTAGGATAATTTGAATTCAATCTAACACGATAAATCTGATGCATTTTGTATATAAATCAGATGCATTTTTGTATTATAAACTTAATATGATTGTTAAGTAACTGATTAATATATGTACGTTATACATTAACCAAACTCTTAATTAGCTATATTCAAAGTTATATTACAAATTTTCACTCGTTTACTTTTTTATTTGTAAAAACTTTCAATTTTTTTTGGTTTATTATCTTTTTTTGTATGTTCTCAATTTAATTTTACTTTGTTTAAATACAAACACTTACTTAGATTCTAAAATAATGTTTCAAAGTTTCAACCCGATTCACATAACCAACCATCCCTTTTGGTATTGGTTGGGTTGGGTTGAGATTTCTCAAACCACATACGTTGGGTTGGATTGTTCAAATGCCTTAAACACGGCCAACCCAACCCATATGCAACCTTACTTCAGTCATTGTTCTAAAAAACTTGCCGCACAGCCGTCATGGCACGCCATGACACAAGGCTTGTGTCTCACGCCACGCTAAACCCATGACACGCCATGACCTAATGCGCAGTTTTTCTAATGAGACATTTGTTTTTTCCTCTATGTTTTTTATGTTTTATTTGCTAGTTTTTAATATATAACCTAATTTAACTTGCTTATTACTATTAACTTATTGAGTATAAGTACAAAATATATGTTTTTATATATAATATAATAATTTTATGTAATAACCGGGTTTCTATTGAAACGATTTGGGAATTTTGGAGAGAAAGGTCAAGAGGCTATAACTTTAAGGGTTGAATTGTAAGTTGGAGGAGGGTATAAAAACCCTTGTTATTTGGTACAAACCCTAGAATCCATCATATTCATATGTGGAGCGGCGGTAGGAGAGCTGAAGAGAGAAATCAAGTTGCCAAGTGCGCCATTGGAAGAAATCAAGAAGAGTGGCGGGTTGACGATCACCAATTCATCGAGTTTCAAGGTAATCAGTTAGTCATTTGCTCCTCGTCTTTATCAGTTGTTGTTTTTGGATAATTAAGAATTTAGGAGCAATTGGGTTTTTGAGCAGACATTGGGAGGGTGAACTGCTCATGTTGATCCAAACCCTCAGTGATTTGATAATGACTCTCTCTTAAACACTTAGTGAAAATTGTAAGTAAACAATATGTATTAGAGTTTCACTATCGCTGATAAGTACTAGGACTTTACAGTACTGCTGATAGGAACTCTCGTTCTTTAGATTAGACATTCAGCGAACAGTGTTCATCCACTAGCTCTGAGCATGTTCAGTCTCTGTGATGATCGCTGATAAGCTATAATTGTTTACTTATGATCCCTAAAGACAAGTCTCACGTCAATATAGGTTCTACGCTGAAGTCGAAGATCAAGCCCAAGAACCACCGACAAGTCTACTAAATGAACTGATGCGGATATCAGCGAAGCAAGACCTGTCCATTCAACGTGAGTATCAAGTAGAAGACTTCAGCAATCGCTGCGCTTTATCACTCGCTGATAAAGTACTGTTCAACGAACGCTGATCATGAAGTCTTCCTCTACAAGTTACTTTTGTCTTACCCCCTTGCACGTCTCCGTACGAAATGTCAGAATGGACCTCCCTTTTGTCTAGAATCGTACAACAAACTCTGATTCTACACTGTGCACCATGTGGCTACTAAGGTTGTCTACAAAGATCAAAACATGCAACCACTCAGCTGCTGCCACGTGTAAAGTAACACTGCCATGCATTAAATGCATGCAGTATATAAAGAAGAACCCTACTTCAGAATTGAAGTGCTCGACCATCTTATTCTTTCTCTCTTAGTGTTAGAATATTATTAGTAGTATTCTTGTCTCATTTCTGTCTTAATTCTAGTGCAAGAAACTTAGTGTTCTTAACTTGTTTAGATTAGGTTAATCCTTAATCTTGTTCCGCAACAAGTTGTAAATTGTTTGATTATATCAATA
Source organism: Saussurea involucrata (assembly GCA_033807775.1). NCBI lineage: Eukaryota > Viridiplantae > Streptophyta > Magnoliopsida > Asterales > Asteraceae > Saussurea > Saussurea involucrata. The sequence goes on along the minus strand of CM066318.1, from coordinate 14,799,168 downwards.
AAAAATTTAGAAAGTAAAAATCGTGTGTTTGTATTCACCCCCCCTCTTCTACAAACTTGTATAACCCTTCGGGACCAACAAGTGGTATCAGAGCGGATTTGTTTAATCTCATAAACAAGATCTTGCTTATACTAATATTTTCTCTTCCTTGCTATTTCTCACAATGGCTACCAACACAAACACTAACTACATTGATAATGGTTCTCTTGCAAAACCTCCCAGATTTTCCAGAGATAACTTCAATCTATGGAAAAACAGGATGATACTCTTCTTAGAAGGTGTAGACCCTACTATGCCTTATTACATCGAAAATGGCCCATATATTCCTGTTAGAATTGACCCTGAAGTCCCAGGCACTACTGATAGAGCTGCCATTCCTGAAAGGTTGATTCCTAAGGAAATTCATATGTGGACTGATGAAGACAAGAAGAAAGTGGCTATCGACACCAAAGCCATATCCATTCTTTCCATGGCTCTTCCTGACGAAGTCTACCATTCCGTCATGAATCTGAAAACCTCCAAAGCCATGTGGGACACAATCTGTGTTCAATATGAAGGTACGTCTGAAGTCCAGGACTCACGAAAGATCAACCTGCTAAGACAGTACGAAAGCTTCATTTGTGGTAAGAATGAATCTCTCTCTGAAGTACATCAACGTTTTAACTGTTTAATAATAGATCTGAAAACCGTTGGTAAGGAATATTCTAACTTTGAACTTCTGACAAAGTTCCTAGAATGTCTACCTGAAAGCTGGGACAGTTATTCAATGTGTCTCAAGCTGTCAAAGGATCTAAAATCAATGACTCTTTCTACCTTATATGGCACGATGCTTAATCATGAGCAATCAAGTCATCTTAAGAAGAATCTTGTAAAAGATTCCAAAAGCACCCCTGTTGCTTTACTCTCAGAGTCACCTTCCACTCAGCGATCTACTATGACTATCACTGAGTTGGAGACTAACTCTGAATGCTCATCAGATCCTGACTCCTCAGATCTTGATGAATCTATGGCTCTCCTTTCTAATAAATTCAGGAGATTCGCCAAAAAGAAAATTTTCAGAAAGAACAAACCTCTTGCTATTACTGACAAGCCAAGATCATCAACTCCTGTTAATAAGGCTACGGCTACTTGCTATAACTGTGAAAAGATAGGACATTTTGCTAGCGAGTGCAGGTCAAAGAAAGTTTTTAGAAACTCAGCTTTCTCCAAGAAATCCTCTAACCCCAGGTCTAGAGATGAAAAGTACACCAAGCTGAAAGAAAGGTATGCAAAGCTGAAAGGCTTTAAGAAGAAAGGAAATGGCCTGATGGCTGACTATGATTGGGCTGCCTCTGACGAAGAAGAATCATCTGACTCTGAAGATGATGATGAATCCAATCTCTGTCTCATGGCCAAAATCGAAGATGAGGAAGAAAAGTATGACATTCCCTCTACTTCAGTCTCTGCTACCAAGGTATCACCTTCTTTCTTTACAAATATTTCAGAAATTGATGAAGCTGATAGTCTTCGAAAGATTGATCTCCTGACTATGAGTTTATATGAAGCCATGAATGGCAAAACTGTTGTTGAAAATCAAAACCTTGATTTCGCTCAACAACTTAAAAACTGTCACCTTCAAATAGAAAAGCTTTCTGAAATTGAAGAAGATTTGAGAGATCAAGTTCACATAAAGCAGCTAGTCAAAATCGAACGCGAAGAAGCTATCGCTGCATTAAAAGCTGAAAAAGCTACTGTTGAAGGATGGTGTAAATCCTCAACAACGATCACTGAGATAATTAAGTCTCAGATTCCTCTGAATGACAAACGTGGTCTTGGTTATAAAGTTGTCACTGAAAAACCAACCACTGATAACTCCATGCTTAAGTTTGGAATGTTTGTCTCTTCTATCCCTGACACTTTATCCTCTCAGTGTTCCTCTTCAAAACCTCCCATCCCTGAGGAAATCTTTACCTTAGTTTCTAAAGGTAAAGAGAAAATTATTTATCCAAAACCTCAGAAGGGTACCTTTGTACCTAAGCTGAATGCTTCTAAAGCTTCAGTGACTTATCCCTCTACTTCTAAGAACAAGATCCCTGAATTTATTCAACGATCTACTCCTAGACTTAAAGTGGATATAATTGGTAAGAAATCTGAAGAACTGATAGTTCCTCTCATTTCCAATGCCAAAGGTATACTTGGTGCTGGCCCTGCTCATTTAAATTTGACGAGTAAGCATGCAAATGGTCCTAAAGCTACTTTTAGCTATAGGAAATGTTATCACTGTAGACTTACAAATCATGTTGCTAGTAAGTGCCCCACAGCCACCAAAGCTGAAAAGATAGCTAAGGTGAAGATCAATGCTCCCAAAGCCAAGAAGACCACTGAGGTTAAGAAATTAACCAAAGTGAAAACTGACAAAGCTGAATCTTCAAATGCTACGAAGAATGCTGAACCTTCCACCTCCTCTACTCCCACTGGAAAATGTGTACACATGATGAAATGGGTACCCAAGTCAAAATAATCTTCCTTTCTTTTGCAGGTTAAGAAAGGTATCTGGTATCTCGATAGCGGATGCTCTAGACACATGACTGGTAAGAAGAACCTGCTCACTGAATATAAGGAAGAGAAGGATCCCTCAGTGACCTTCGGTGGAAATGGAAAAGGCTATACCCGAGGTTTCGGTGTACTCTCTAATGGTACGACAACCTTCGGAAGAGTTGCATATGTTGAAGGACTGAAGCATAATCTTCTAAGCATTAGTCAACTATGTGACAAGGATAACAAAGTGATTTTCCCTAAGGAATCCTGCTTTGTCACTGACAAAAAGGAGAAGATAGCTCTCAGCGGTTATCGTTTAGAAAATGCTTACTTTATAAACATGGACTCAACAACCACTGAGAACTCCTGTTTCTTCTCAAAAGTCTCATCTGACGCCAACTGGTTATGGCATAAGAGGCTCTCCCATCCCAACTTCAAGACACTGAATACTCTTTCTTCTAAAGAGTTAGTCACTGGTCTACCTCAACACTCATACGCCAAAGAGTCCTTATGTTCAGCGTGTGAAAAAGGCAAGCAGACCAAAGCAAGCTTCAAGTCAAAGCATGTCTCCTCAGTGTCATCTCCTCTACAACTTCTCCATATGGATTTGTTTGGCCCTGTTAACAAACAATCTATCGCTGGAAAGAAATACACACCGGTCATAGTTGATGAATTCTCTCGCTATACCTGGGTAATGTTTCTCCGTTCTAAGAGTGACACCCCTGAAGAACTCATCACATTTGTCAGGAAAATGGAAGTCCTGAACAACATGACCGTTCGCTCAATAAGGAGTGATCATGGAACTGAAGTCAAAAACAGTTCTCTTAATTCCTTCTTTGATAGTAAGGGTATTTCTCAGAACTTCTCTTCAGTGATGCCCTTGGTAAGTTTGATCCTAAGGCTGATAATGGAATCTTTCTTGGATATTCTTCAATCTCCAAAGCCTTCAGGGTCTTCAATCGAAGAAGACAGACTGTTGAAGAAACTATTCACGTCACCTTTGACGAATCCCGTTCAGCGAATTCTAAACCTTCTGCTGATACTGAAGAACTGAATCAATGGACGTTCTCTCATCTTGGTGATTCAGAAGATATTCCCACTCCTCATACTCATACCATTGAAGATGATGGTCCTACTATCATTCCAAACATGCAGTCTAGTGAAGCTGAAACTTCATGGGTCTCAGCTATTCCTCTAAACACTATGCCTGCTTCTGAACCTTCTGTCTCAGACATACCATCTACTTCTCAGCAATCAGTGAATGAAATAATATCTGAACCTCGTCCTCTATTGGCTGATATACCAGAAGTTGCTGAAGCCTCATCTTCAGCCCCTCATGTTCAGGTTGAGTCAGCGACTCATGTTCCGGCTCAACGATGGACAATAAATCACCCTATTGATCAAATTATTGGTGATCCAAACGCTGGTGTTCAGACTCGACGAAGTGCAGGTAACATTTGCTTATTTGTTAACTTTATTTCTCTGATTGAACCAAAGAAAACAGATGATGCCCTCCAAGATCTGAACTGGGTCAGCGCTATGCAAGAAGAGCTGACTGAATTTGAAAGAAACAAAGTTTGGAAGCTTGTTCCTCGTCCATTTGACAAGTCAGTGATAGGCACTAAATGGGTCTATCGAAACAAGTTGGATGAACATGGAACTGTAACCCGCAACAAGGCTCGACTCGTTGCTCAGGGATACATACAAGAGGAAGGTATAGATTACGACGAAACCTTTGCTCCAAAGACTTCAAAGTATATCAGATGGATGTTAAGTCAGCGTTCCTAAATGGAAAACTGAATGAAGAAGTCTACGTGGAACAACCTCCAGGATTCTCAGATCCTAAGCATCCAGGTTATGTTTATAAACTGGATAAGGAACTTTATGGCTTAAAGCAAGCTCCTCGTGCATGGTATGACACTCTGTCTACTTATCTCCATATTGAAAAATTTGAGCGTGGTAAAATCGATAAGACTCTATTTTTCAGGAAAGTAAAAGGTCATATTATTCTTGTTCAGATATATGATGATGACATTATATTTGGTTCTACTAACCCTGACCTTTGTACTCGTTTCTCTGAAAGGATAAAAGCAAAGTATAAAACGAGTATGATGGGTGAGCTAACATATTTCCTTGGTCTTCAGATAAAACAAAATGAAAAGGGAACTTTCATTAATCAGGGAAAGTATGTTAAAGATATGCTGAAGAAATTTGATTTAACTCAGAGTTCAGCTATGAAAACCCCTATGGCACCACCACTGACACTAAACAAGGATTCTTCTGGAATACCTGTTAATGTCACGACGTACCGTGGGATGATCGGATCTCTTCTATATCTTACAACTAGCAGACCTGATATTATGTACGCAACCTGTTTGTGTGCACGATATCAAGCTGAACCTAAGGAATCTCATATGGTCACTGTAAAGCTAATCTTTCGTCACCTTAAGGGTACTCCTAACCTAGGTCTTTGGTATCCCAAAGACTCAGGGTTTGATCTAATCGCCCATTCAGATAGTCATTTTGCAGGTTGCAAGATGGATAGGAAAAGCACCACAGGAGGTTGTCAGCTCCTAGGTGGAAAGCTGGTGAGTTGGACAAGCAAGAAGCAAAACTTAGTGTCCACCTCAACCGCTGAAGCTGAATACGTAGCTGTTAGAAACTGTTGTTCTCAGGTCTTGTGGATGAGAAATCAACTACTGGACTATGACCTTCAGCTCTCGAAAATTCCAATCTATTGCGACAGCACAAGTGCCATCGCTATAGCCAACAATCCAGTGCTACACTCAAAGACCAAATACATCGAAATCAGGTAACATTTTATCAGATATCATGTGATGAATGGTGATATAGAACTTCACTTTATCCCAACTGATTTTCAGTTAGCTGATCTTTTCACCAAACCTCTTGATGAGACAAGATTTAACTTTCTCATAGCGAGCTTGGAATGCTGAACTTTGAAGAATAAAATCTTCAGCGGTTCACATTTGATCAGCAAAAGGATAAAACCAACTTATATAACCCATTATATCATTTTCTCTCTGAACAAACTTGATTCGCTGATATCAAGGTATGTTTTCTTTACTCGCTGACGTTCGCAAATGAATGCAAGATTTCAAAACAAATTATATCGCTGAATATCTCTTCCTTATCAGCGATACTTTGAAATTTCTAAAACCTAACACTGATACTTCTATTCAGTGCTTCATGTTTTCAAAATGTCCCTGAGTATTTCAAAAACCTCAGAGACATCCTAAAATGTGAAAGGACGTTTGTGACGTAATCAAACGGATAAACCCTGGCACGTTCTTTTTCTGACACACGTTTGCACGTTTTGTTTTCTCATCCAATCAAATGCAAACACGTGTCCGTGTCATGATGAAAAACTTTCCCGCTCTAGTTTTTCTCTCTCTACTCTCACTATATAAACACTTTCAAGTTTATATTTTTCCTTTACGCGAACAACTTTTTCTTCAAGAAAAGAATTACTGTTGCATCTCGAACTCATGTTTCAAGAACTGTTCATCTTCTTCAAACTTCGAAAGGTTAATATTCTTATTATTTACCTTTTATTAACTTGTTTTTGATCTTATTCTTGTTATTAACAAATCAAACAAAAGAAACCTTTTTAAAATAAATTCATTTTCTTTTCATGATTTTATGAACACAACCTTCATGGTTGTTCTTCAAGTTTGAAACAAAACTCTTAAACTTGTTCTCCATATGTTTTTCCAGAATCTCTTCTTCAAATAGAAACTAGAAAACACATACTCTCCATGTTTTGTATTTCTTTTTCAAAACAAAGAAAAACCCTAATCTTCATTAAGACATCTTTGGTCTGAATGAAATGGACAAAACTAAACAACATCTTATTTGAAAATCTTTCCACATTAAGACATTGTTCTTTATCTCTTCTTCATGTTTATATGTGATTAACAGAAATGGCATCTACTACTGAATCTCCTGCTGATAAGACCTCCATTGCTGCTGAGGTCACTGAAATCACAAAGGCTCCTCAGGTTAAGTTCGATCTCAAGAAGGTTACTTATCAACATAATAATCCTTATGCTCTCTTCGACTTCCCTGAAAACAAACCTGTCACACATCTTGATGATGCTGTGAACTTTCTTAAAACTTGCCCCATTTCATACGCTCTCACCATTGCACCCCCTGCTCATCGTTCTCTACTAGCTCAGTTCTGGTATACTGCCAGACGTGCTCAGGTTCCTTCACCCAAAGACCCAAAGAAAATGGTCGATGTCATTCTCTGTGACACAGACCATGGTACTTCCAAAATCACCCCCAACCATATCAGACGTGCTCTAAAACTCCCTACCAGTACCAAAGAAAACCGTTTTGTCCCTCTACCTGATCCCAAAAAGAACCCTACTGATAGACCACCCCTGATTGCATTCTTTGATGCAATGGATTACGCATGGGACACAGGGAGAGACAAAAACCCTAACAAAAAGCTAACTGCCATCAAGAAGTCGATGATGCCCAGCGAGATGAATTTCATCTACGCTCATCTGATCAGCTGTCTAACAGCTAAAGTCGGGTCAACTGACCAAGCATCCCAACCCCAACAGGCCATGGGATATGCTCTGCTGAAGGGACTCTACATTGATTGGGCGTCAATCATCTACGATGACTTGATGTTCAGGGTGAACATGGCTGAAAGACCAACTTGCGTTCCATATCCAAGGTTTATCAGCGCCGTCTTTCAACACGGACTTGGGGATGAATACCCAAAGGTAGGAGACCTGAGACTCTCTCAGGTTGGCGCTAAATTTCTAGACTTCAAGCCCCTGCCAAACGAGGTACGTCTCTCTGCACTCTTATCTTTTCTTAATCCTCCTTCTTCTACTTCTGCGGCTACTTCAGTGGTAATCCCAACCGCTGATACCCAGGCGGCACCCTCCACTCCTTCTCGTAAAAGGAAACACTCAACTTCCCAACTTGATTCCAAAAGGATCAAGAAAACCAAGGAGCAACCCTCCAAGCCATCAACGGCTGAAGACTCCACGACTCATCTTATACAAGAGTCGCTGGATAGTTTCGTGGTACGCTCTGCCACAGCTGCTCAAGCTACCCCTTCCATCCCAACCTCAGCGTCTCTAAACGCTGATGTTATAAACTTGGAACTGAACCCACCTCCTTCAGCCTCTCTACAGACTGAAGTGTTTCTCAACGGATCCAACGCTGAACCCAACTCCCAACCAACTTTCTCAACCTTTGTTCCTCCCACCAATCCCTTGGACACTCCACCATTTTCCCCACGTTTTCAGGAACACCCGTCATCTTACATGATTCAATTGCTGCTGCTCTAAATACGATGATGGATACAAACTTAGGATCTGCAGGCACCTTCATGCGCCAAGGCACTCTCGAAGGCGACATGGAATACCATTCAGGGTTACAAGGTTTCGACAACTTCGCCAACCCGCCTGTAGGTATACACATAACTTCAAAAACTCCTCTCTCAAAACCCTAAACTTCTGAGCTTTCCTCTGTTTATAAGTTAATAACTGTTTCAGGTCCTAATTTGGGGGATATCAACACCTCTCTGAAGGCCCTGGAAACAAAGGTGGAATCCCTCACCACAACTCTCTCAGCAAATTCTTCAGCGGTTACAAACGCTGGAGAGAACCTCAAAACGCTGACTACTGAGGTCGGAAAGAAGGCCTCCAGTGCTGATCTAGAGAAGGTGGAAAGCAACATTGCCCAATTCGCTACTACTCTTGCTGACCACTCCTCTACCAACAACACTCTCTACACAAACTTCACCTCTCTGTCCAATGAAGTAACATCATTGAAGACATAGTTTGGAGATCTTAAGGGAGAAGTGTCCTTCTTAAGGACCGATGTCAGCGCTGCCACCAATCTACTGCAGCAAATCCTCGATCGCTTGAACGCTGCCACTTGTGCTCCTTCACACTTTACTCAGGTGGACCGAGAAGATCTTCAAAGACTCACTCTTGCTATATCTGGCCTAGAAGATAGATTAAGCAAGATTGAAAACTGTGTTGGGATCTCTGGCCTGGAAGACAAGGACCCAATGCATGTTGCTGCTGATGCTGAGAATATCATATCCTCCCCCATCCATCATATGGAAGAGGGGAGAAGGATCAAGACCTTCCCCATAATGTTGAGGGGGAGAAGAAAACTCTTGAAGACCTTCCCTTAGCTGAGGGGGAGACGAGTTCTACTACTGCTGCTGTTGGACAACCTCAGGGAGTTAAAAACCCTGAGGGAACCGAGAAAACTCCCTCTGCTCTTGAGGGGGAGCAACTCGATGAGGAAACTGAAGCTACTGCTGACGTGACCGAACCTTACGCTTATGATGTCGAGTCTGAAGAAGAAGCTAAAGACGATGAAGCTATCGACATCTCTGATGAAGAACCATCATGATCCCATAAAAACGATGATGATGATGACGATGATGATGATGACGATGATGATGATGATTCCTTCTTCGTTCAGCCCAAGAAGGTCCCTGCTCTAAAAGGGATTTCAATAAAAGAACCATCAGGGGAGACGACCAAGACAAAACCTGCAGCGTCTGAAACTGACAAAGGTAAAAACAAAGGCCTCGCTGTAGAAGGCAATCTGGCCATCCTTCAGATAAAGCCAGTTTGTCAGGTACAATATCTTCTCTTCCCTTACTCTGCATCCCTCCTCTACCCCTTCTCAATCTCAGTTCTCCTCTCCATAAAACCTCTCTACACTTAACCATATTCTTTTCTCTATCTCTTTCTTCCCCAACTCTTCTTACTTAAACAATCGCTGCTTTTCAGCTAGTCCTCTCCCCTGCTTGAGGATCCAGCTGAAGTCCCCACTACTGCACAAACAATAATCCCAGCCACAAGAGCTGAAGAAATAATCCCGGTGTTGGATTTAATCACTGAGACCGATGAACCTGAAGAACAACTTCTCTCTCACAAAAATAGACCTTCCTTAGCTCCTCAAAAGCTAAGTGAAGAGGATCAGAAAAGGAGATAAGAGATAATCAAGAAGTTCGAAGATCAGCGAATCATCCTCCCTCGCTCCAAAATTCATGTTCCTCAAAAGTTCAGATTATCAAAGAAGGAATTCGCTGATCACCTCAGAGCTGAAAGATTACTCGCCGAAAAGAAGGAAACTGAAGAAAAAGATAAGGCCCTCGCCATCCAGCTTGCCCAACAATCAGTGAATGACCCCGCACTGAAAAGAACTCCCATCGAAGTCCAACGTCAGTTGTGGGAAGACGCCCAGAAGATCATCGAGAAGAAGACCAAGGTATCTCAATCTACCTTGAAATGGTGTAAAGAGAAAGTACATTTTCGATATCGGGCTGCCAGAATTAACAAGGTTCACATCACTGGAAGATCGACCATCAAAGTTCCAATTGTTGAGGTCGAGATATTCAAAGAAGACGATACCACTGAATCCTTCTACGCTGATGCTATCACGAAGTATGGTCTCTTTGAATGGTTGGAGATCAGAATAGCCATTCAGAAGTCACGTTCTAAATACAAGGATCATGTCGAGAAACTTATAAATCGACAGATCGGATTGGTGTCTTCTGCTGTGGATATTCCTCCTCCCACTCCTCTTGCGACTCAACAAAGAAGGGCCTCTGCAAAGAAAAAGTCAAAACCTTCAGATTCCGGTCCTCGTATCCGGAATGAAACATGAATTGGTTTCTCACGCGAAGAAGTACTTGGTCCTGAACCTGACCTCTCAGCGCTTGACACCTCCCTGCCTCCTGGTGAACGATTCATCCCTGGAAAGGTCATAAGCGAACCTTATGGTATCTTCTTTCACGACTATGATGAAGGACAACGTTTTCAACGTGTCTCTGAGCTTCCCATCACTCCCATTGAACAACTCAGGGATCTCATCTATTGGTGTGAATTCAGACGCGATCTTCAGGCACGATATCTCAAGCCCCTGATCTTCAAAGAAGCACAAGAAAGAAGAAATCAGGGAAAAACTGTCCCTGACTGGATGATCCCTACAACAAAGACCCTTGATGAACTTCTCATTAAAGAAGAACCTTTTGAAGGCTGATAGGATTTCCTTGTAATCTTTCTATCTTTATCAGCTTACCTCTTTTGTACTTGTAAATTTATTTGCTGTACTTGTAATTTTTCCACTTCCCTTTGTAACCTTATACGAAGTTAAAAGAAAAATTTCAGCGAATGTACTTTACTCCATCAGTACTTAAAAGATCCCAGAAAACAGTAAAAGGGATAAATATTTTATGAGTTCTTTTTATCCTTATGTTTTCATACTTAGCAATTTTCTTTGTTGCTATGTCATAATCAAATAGGGGGAGATTGTTGATCCAAACCCTCAGTGATTTGATAACGACTCTCTCTTAAACACTTAGTGAAAATTGTAAGTAAACAATATGTATTAGAGTTTCACTATCGCTGATAAGTGCTAGAACTTTACAGTACCGCTGATAGGAACTCTCGTTCTTTAGATTAGACATTCAGCGAACACTGTTCATCCAGTAGCTCTGAGCATGTTCAGTCTCTGTGATGATCGCTGATAAGCTATAGTTGTTTACTTATGATCCCTGAAGACAAGTCTCACGTGAACATAGGTTCTACGCTGAAGTCGAAGATCAAGCCCATGAACCAGCGACAAGTCTACTAAATGAACTGATGCGGATATCAGCGAAGCAAGACCTGTCCATTCAACGTGAAGTATCAAGTAGAAGACTTCAGCAATCGCTGAGCTTTATCACTCGCTGATAAAGTACTGTTCAACGAACGTTGATCATGAAGTCTTCCTCTACAAGTTACTTTTGTCTTACCTCCTTGCACGTCTCCGTACGAAATGTCAGAACGGACCTCCCTTCTGTCTAGAATCGTACAACAAACTCTGATTCTACACTGTGCACCATGCGGCTACTAAGGTTGTCTACAAAGGTCAAAACATGCAACCACTCAGCTGCTGCCACGTGTAAAGTAACATTGTCATGCATTAAATGCATGCAGTATATAAAGAAGAACCCTACTTCAGAATTGAAGTTCTCGACCATCTTCTTCATTCTCTCTTAGTGTTAGAATATTATTAGTAGTATTCTTATCTCCTTTCTGTCTTAATTCTAGTGCAAGAAACTTAGTGTTCTTAACTTGTTTAGATTAGGTTAATCCTTAATCTTGTTCCGCAACAAGTTGTAAATTGTTTGATTATATCAATAAACAATTTAGAAAGTAAAAATCGTGTGTTTGTATTCAACCCCCCCCCCCCCCTCTACAAACTTGTATAACCCTTCGGGACCAACAACTAACTTTTGGGTTAATGTTATTTCGAAATTGTTGTGTAAGAATTGCTTGTGTTGAGGCTCGTTTTGAGTGATCACATGTTGGGAGTCGATGGTGTGTGTGTGTGTGGTTCGACAGAAGTCTCAAACATCCAGAAATTTGGAACTGGGCGAATCTGGGTTCCAGTATGTGGTGGGATCCGGAATGGGTTCCGGTAGGTGGAGGGATCTGGAATGGGTTTCGGTATGTGGCGGGATCCGGAATGGATTCCGGTAGGTGGAGGGATCCAGAATGGGTTCCGGTGTGTGACGGGATCCAGAATGGGTTCCGATATGTGGAGGGATCTGGAAGGGTTCCGGTATGTGGCGAATCCGGATGGGTTCCGGTATGTGGCAGAATCCGGATGGGATCCGGAGTTAGCGGAAGTCGTAACAGATCCGGAATTTGGATGGAGTCCGGAACATTGGTTTTGGATTCCGAGGTTCTTTTAGAGCCGAGTTTATTTAGGGATTGTTTCAGAGTGTTGTGAATATCAACTTAAGACTCCTTACCTTTGTTCTCCTAAATATATCATAGGTGTTTCACCTAGAGAGCTGAAGCTTTCGTGAGAAGTAGTGCGCAAAGACGACAAGTGAGTTTTTCTAACTAAATACGTATCTTAAACGTGTTTTCTTAAGTAAGTAAATGAATATGAACTGATATGTTTTATTACATGAAAATGCGTGTGTGGAAGTTTACTTGAGATGTATGCATACATTGTTGATAGATGTAAAGTGGCTAAGTCGGGGGGTGTGGCCCGCCAGTACTCATACCGGGGGGTGTGTCCCGTTTATGCCATTGGAGGTGTGACCCAGTAAGGCAGTGTGAGACTGACACGTTGTCGCCATTGCCGGACTTCAGTGTGCCATTTACATGTGCAGTTTATGTGAAAGCTTACTGTTTAAAGTTGTTGTTAAAATGGTTATGAATGTTTATATTTGTTGACGAAACTGTGCCACTAGAGGGAGCTCACTAGACCTCATGGTCTAACCCTCGCTTTTCAAAAAGTAAACCATTTTCAGGAAAGCTCTTAGTAGGAGTTGCTGGTAAGGGCAAAGAGAAGGCGTGAGCGTGAAGCTGGGGACTAGAAAAAGTCTACATAGTATAGTATGCCATACTTAGTATTCTAGAAATCTCAGGTGTGTATTGGGTTGTTTCCGCAAATCTTGTTTTGTACTCGTATGTTTATGTTATATTCTCGAGCCTTTTCGGTGCGTTGTTTATTTCTTGTTGTTTAAGTGTTAGCTTTTAGTTGGGTTGTTACAATTGGTATCAGAGCCATAGTTTAAGGGATTTAGATGACCGAATGGGCGTAAACTTAAACTGTGGAGTAGAGGGGAGCACAACTGAGATATAGGATGCTTTAGGAAAGATCACTTTAAGTGCGCTAGTGATAGAGTAACGAGGACCGTCATGTAAGGTAAATTTGGAATTACATTTGGCCAATGTAATCGCAAATTTACAGGTACATGAGTGTGCTCAATTGCTCTTGTTGAGGAGGTAGTATGTAGTGAGTTTTGACCTTGCAATGATAGTAAAGAGTTGAGGTATCATGAGAGATCACACGTGATATAATGTTTATATCTTCTAGAAAAAGTGTTGTTTGGAATGTTATGAGGCGTCTAGAGGAAGAACTTCTTGGGTTCGAAAAGAATGAACGACCGATTAAGGGTAAAACTCCTAGTTTCTAGTGGGTCCTCGTTCTCAAATTGTTATGTAGATAAGTGGATTGGTAAGGAAGGACGATGTCGGAATCTTAAAAACTTCAATTCTAGAGCGAATGGATGATTGGAGCCTGACTCTTTAGTCAAGCTTTTCAGTGGCAGGAACAATGAAGGGAAGATATCAGTGTTGGATTGAAATACGTGTAGGGGTAGAAGGTGAAGTATTTGGTCAAGACGAAAACTATATGGGATGGTTGAGCAGGTAGGTTGTGAAACACATGTACAACAAGTTGTTGCAAGGACGAGAGGGCGGCCGTTGGGCAAAGGTAGAGTGCCAATGATAAGTTGTATGGGTGCAATGGTTGACCTTGTTAGAGTGAATAGCCTTCATTGCAAGTTGAGTTTCATGCATGATGTCCTTATATGTGTTACATGAGCTTTTCATGACTAAAAGTAAATGCGTAAATAACAAATCTCTTGTTTAGAAATGAGTCGACGCATGTAAGCGTGTGTTTAAAGGAAAAGACAGAACTATTATGTTACACGATAAAATTTTGAACTTAGTGATTTGCGAATTATATCGCTACTTTTCATGTTGAGAAAATTTTTGTTGTGAACACTCATGAAAGCGTTTGACCGCAAAGCTTTTATAATCAAAATGAGTACTGACATGTTGATATCATATAATGAGTGTGGAAGGCGACTCGTTTACTTCGTGTCAGTAATTTCATTCAGAACTTTTTAGTCGTATAGGAAAAGTTTCATCCAATTCGTTTATGATGCAACGATATCGTTTTGGATGGTTAAGGTTGTGTTTTACTAAAAAGTGTGTGTGAACGATTCCTGAGATCGTTGTGCATGACATTGAAGTTATGAGAGTGTTGGGTCATGTGTACTCGAGTTGTTTCCAGGTGTAGTCCTTTTTCTGAATGTCCAAATATGTCAAATGATTTAAATTATTGTGTCGTCATGCATGAAGGCTATGAACTCACTAGGTTGTAGAGTTATTACATTTTAGGATAAGGAAGGATTTCGAGAGTGGAGATGTGTCGGTCAAAGCAGTGGTGAATGATTGTGATTTTGGTATTCGTGTTAAGGAAGAGGGTGAACAATGGAAAGGTCAGAAATGGGCTTTGTTGTTGGTTATACGGTGGTAGTTTGTGCTCTTGTTCGGTAACTTGAGATGTGGTCGTCGAGGGACGTTTGTGCCCGGGGAAAGGACTTGAAGTCGTCAATATATTTATTTTAGCACTGGAAGTGTGTGTGTGGTTTGACAGAAGTCTCGAACATCCGGAAATTTAGAACTGTGCGAATCTGGGTTCCGGTATGTGGCGGGATCCAGAATAGGTTCCGGTAGGTGGGGGGATCCGGAATGGAATCCGGTATGTGGCGGGATCCGGAATGGGTTCCGGTAGGCGGAGGGATCCGGAATGGGTTCCGGTATGTGGCGGGATCCGGAATGGGTTCCGGTATGTGGAGGTATCCGATAGGGTTCCGGTATGTGGCGGAATCCGGATAGGTTCCGGTATATGGCAGAATCCGGATGGGATCCGGAGTTAGCGGAAGCCGTAACAGATCCGGAATTTGGATGGAGTCTGGAACCTTGGTTTCGGATTCTGGGGTTCTTTTAAAGACGAGTTTATTTAGGGATTGTTTCAGAGTGTTGTGAATATCAACTTAAGACTCCTTACCTTTGTTCTCCCAAATATATCATAGGTGTTTCACCTAGAGAGCTGAAGCTTTCGTGAGAAGTAGTGCGCAAAGACGACATGTGAGTTTTTCTAACTAAATACGTATCTTAAACGTGTTTTCTGAAGTAAGTAAGTGAATATGAACTGATAGGTTTTATTACATGAAAATGCATGTATGGAAGTTTACTTGAGATGGATGCATACATTGTTGATAGATGTAAAGTGGCTAAGTCGGGAGGTGTGGCTCGCCAGTACTCATACCGGGGGGGGGGGGTCCCGTTTATGCCATGGGAGGTGTGACCCAGTAAGACAGTGTAAGACTGACACGTTGTCGCCATTGCGGGACTTCAGTGTGCCATTTACATGTACAGTTTATGTGAAAGCTTATTGTTTAAAGTTGTTATAATGGGTATGAATGTTTATATTTGTTGACGAAATTGTGCCACTAGAGGGAGCTCACTAGACCTCATGGTGTAACCCTCGTTTTTCAAAAACTAAACCATTTTCTGGAAAGCGTTTAGTAGGAGTTGCTGGTAAGGGCAAAGAGAAGGCGTGAGCGTGAAGCTGAGGACTAGAAGGAAGTCTACATAGTATAGTATGCCAGGCTTAGTATTCTAGAAATCTCAGCTGTGTATTGGGTTGTTTCCGCAAACCTTGTTTTGTACTCGTATGTTTATGTTGTATTCTGGAGCCTTTTCGGCGAGTTGTTTATTTCTTGTTGTTCAAGTGTTAGCTTTGAGTTGGGTTGTTACATTTTATATATGAATTAGAATTTTGGCGTCATAAGCCACGCCTTGAAAATGTATTGGCTTCGTCATGACTCTTAAAGTTTGAGTCTTAAACTCGCCTCCACGCCACCCCTCAAGCCATTTATAACCTTAACTTCAGTTGGAACCATGAACCTTTGCTAAATTGTGATACAGGCACCACCATGTTACAATTTCTAACACAATTTCTTAAGTCTTATGTCAGCTTTAGAAAGTATTTAAAAATTACCTACACTATAATTATTACTATTAACTAATTTATTACATAAAGCCTCGTCATAAAATATTATATTTTAATCAAACAACAACACTATTATAATTTAATATCAAATAATTTATTAACTATTTAATTATTATAAAGTAAAATAATAAAATAAAATAAAATGTTTTATTTGAATATATAAAATGTTTTTTTTCAATAAATAATTGTTTAAATCATGCATTAATTAATAAATGAACAATGATGTAAGTTTATTGGGAAATTAATTAAAATGCCAAAAGTTTGACCAACACTTACCAAAATGCCACAAAAAGTTCGCGGTTTACCAAAATGCCCTAATGGCCCGCGATGGAGCCCGCGATCGCGGGATAGGGCTGACGTGGCACGACCTTTGGCCAAAAGTGCCCCACGGAGCCCCTCAACTTTGGCCGCGGTGCACATTTGGCACCTGCCCGCGATCGCAGCCCGCGATGGACCAAAATTTTACAGTTTTGGCCCCTGAAAATTTACACTTTTGGTCCCTGAATCTTGCATGCTTTTACTGTTTTTTTCCACAATTATTGTACTTTGAAGACCGATTTGTGGTTGAAATTCATTTGCATGTTTTCATCAATGTTAAATCAGTGTTTTTGGAATACCAGTTTGTGGATGAAATGAGAGATTGGTTGTCATCAATGTTGGTTGTTTCATTGATAAATAGATGTAAAATGCAATCCATAATCTACACACCGATTTCATACTTCTTTCTTGATTTCTTTCTGCAATATTTTGTGTTTGAGATACTACTGAAAAAATGAGTTCATCTGTTGCAAAAGCTAAGCTATATTTCTGTTTTGATGGTGAATGGGAGCAAGATAACAATGGTGTAAAAGTGCCAGTAAACTATACTTATCAGAAATTTCTTGCACACGCAATGCAAAAATGTGGAATCAACCCTTCTGCTGTTTGCAAGTTAGTGTTTAAAAATGGCGATAGGTCATTTGTGGATTTATCCAACGATGGGGATATCTCTACTTTTCTGCACTTTGCAGTCGATTCAGAAAGGCCCCCATTACTTTTTGTGTATCCCGACGAAAACGACGAAGACGGTGACGACGACGGTGACGACGAAGACCTCCAAATAGAGCAGTCTGATTCTCAATTTCAGGCGTCCGACGCCCCAACGGTTCATTTTGATCATTCATATGGTCTTAACGACTGTATTTCGGAGACGCAACAACAACAACCACCACAATCACACGAAGGGCGTACTACTGGAGTTGCTGATGACGAAACCCACGTTTTCAGAACGGGTAATTCTGAAATAGACAGATCAGACACCGATAGTGATGATCACGAAGAATATACCCCTAGTAGAAAATCATGTAGTCAGATAAATGACTTTTTTGATATGCCCCTTATTCTTCCAGACTCCCATACCCAGACACAAACCTATGAACCTACACCTTATATTCGCAGTGAAATGTTACATGTAGGTCAGATATTCGAGTCGAAAGATCTCTTGGCAAGTCAGGTCGGACTTAATTTCTTGGAAGAGGGTTTCGAAAGGCGCACGTCGAAATCTGACAAAACTAGATACATAGTTGAATGTGCCAGAAAAAACTGTGACTGGAGTGTTGATCCAAACCCTCAGTGATTTGATAATGACCCTATCTTAAATACTTAGTGAAAATTGTAAGTAAACAATATGTATCAGAGTTTCACTATCGCTGATAAGTACTAAGATCTTACAGTACTTCTGATAGGAACTCTCGCTCTTTTAGATTAAACATTCAGCGAACACTGTTCACCATATCGCTGAGTCTGTTCAGTCCTTATGGTGATCGCTGATAAGTTAGTTGTTTACTTATGATCCCTGAAGACAAGATTCACGTCAACAAAGGTTCTACGCTGAAGTCGAAGATTAAGCTCAAGAACCAGCGACAAGTCTCCTAATGAACTGATGCGGATCAGCGAAGACTCAGATTTGTCCACTCAACGTGAAGTATCAAGTACAAGACTTCAGCTATCGCTGAACTTTATCATTCGCTGAATAGTAAATGATAATCGCTGAATCAACGAAAGTTGATCATGAAGTCCTCCGTACAAAGTACTTTTGTCTTAACCTCCCTTGCACGCCACCGTACGAAATGTCAGAAAAGAACCTCCGAAAATCTGAAATCGTACAACCACTCTGATACTACACTGTTCATTCATGCGGCTACTAAGGTTGTCAACAAAGGTCAATGACATGCAACCAATCCGCTGATGACACATGTAAAGTGTATACTGAATTGCATTAAATGCATGCAGTATATAAAGAGATGAACTCACTTCATTTGAAGTAACTTGCTAACTCTGGACAAGTTCAAATCTCTCTTAAGATAGGATTTTATTAGTAATCTCTTTATCTTTCTTAGTGCAAGAAACCTTAGTGTTCCAACTTGTTTAGATTTAGGTTTATCCTTAATCTTGTTTCCGCAACAAGCTGTAAATTGTAAATGATTTATCAATAAACAATTTAGAAAAGTAAAATAGTGTGTTTGTATTCAACCCCCCCCCCCCCCCCTTCTACAAACTTGTATAGGCCTTTCGGGACCAACAAGTGGTATCGGAGCAGATTTGTTTAATCTCATAAACAAGATTTAATCTAAGATATTTCTCTTCCTAGCTATTATCTGAAAATGGCCAACACAAACACAAACACTCACTATATAGACAATGGTTCTGTTGCAAAACCCCCTAGATTTTCCAGAGATAACTTCAACTTGTGGAAAAATAGGATGACACTCTTCTTAGAAGGTGTAGACCCTACTATACCTTACTATCTTGAAAACGGCCCACACATCCCTGTAACAATTGATCCTGCAGTTCCAGCCACTGCAACTAGAGCTGCTATTCCAGAAAGGCTGATTCCAAAGGAAATCCACCATTGGACCGATGAATACAAGAAGAAAGTGGCTATAGATACAAAAGCCAGATCCATACTATCCATGGCCCTTCCTGACGAAGTCTACCATTCCGTCATGAACCTGAAATCCTCAAAAGCCATGTGGGACATAATATGTGTTCAGTATGAAGGAATGTCTGAAGTCCAGGATTCAAGAAAGATCAACCTGGTAAGACAATACGAAAGCTTCATTTCTGGTAAGAATGAAACTCTCTATGAAGTTCATCAACGTTTTAATTGCTTAATTATAGATCTAAAAACGGTTGGTAAGGAATATTCTAACTTTGAAGTGCTGACAAAGTTTTTAGAATGTTTACCTGAAAGCTGGGACAATTATTCCATGTGTCTCAAGCTGTCAAAAGATCTAAGATCAATGACACTTGCTACCTTATATGGCACATTGCTGAATCATGAGCAATCTCGCCATCTTAAGAAGAATCTTGTAAAAGATTCCAAAAGCACCCCTGTTGCTTTAATCTCAGAGGAACCTTCTACTCAGCGACCCGTGGTCACTATCACTGAGTTAGAAAGTAACTCTGAAAGGTCATCAGATTCTGATTCTTCAGATGATGATGAATCCTTGGCTCTCCTAACTAAAAAGTTCAGGAGATTCGCCAAGAAGAAAATGTTTAGAAAGAACAAAACTCTTTCTATAGCTGACAAGCCTAAGTCATCAGCTTTTGTTGATAAGGCTACTGCTACTTGTTTCAACTGCGAAAAGACAGGTCATTTCGCTAACGAGTGCAGGTCAAAGAAAATCATGAGACCTTCAGCTTTTACAAAGAAATCCTTTGTTCCAAGGAATAAAGACGACAAATACTCAAAGCTGAAGGAGAAGTATGCAAAGCTGAAAAGCTTTAAGAAGAAAGGAAAAGGCCTGATGGCTGACTATGATTGGGCTGCTTCTGATGAAGAAGCCTCATCATCTGATTCTGAAGATGATGAAGCAAATCAATGTCTCATGGCCAAGATTGAAGAAGAGGAAGAAAGTTCAGACATTCCCTCCACTTCAACATCTGCCATTCAGGTTAAGAAGGGTATCTGGTATCTCGATAGCGGATGCTCTAGACACATGACTGGAAAGAAAAGCCTGCTCGCTGAATACAAGGAAGAGAAGGGTCCCTCTGTGACTTTCGGTGGAAATGGAAAAGGACACACCCGAGGGTATGGTGTACTTTCAAATGGTACAACATCCTTCAGAAGAGTCGCATATGTTGAAGGGCTGAAGCATAATCTTCTGAGCATCAGTCAGCTTTGCGACATGGATAACAAAGTGATTTTCACTAAGGAATCCTGCTTTGTCTCTGACAAAAAGGAGAAGATAGCTCTCAGCGGTTATCGTTTGGAAAATGTTTACGTTATAAACATGGACTCAACAACCACTGAGAACTCCTGTTTCTTCTCAAAGGCATCTTCTGATGTCAACTGGCTATGGCACAAGAGGCTCTCACATCTCAACTTCAAGACACTGAATACTCTTTCATCCAAAGAGTTAGTCACTGGTCTACCTCAACATTCATACGCCAAAGAATCCTTATGTTCAGCGTGTGAAAAAGGGAAGCAGACCAAGGCAAGCTTTAAGTCAAAGCAAGTTTCCTCAGTGTCATCTCCTCTTCAACTACTCCATATGGATTTGTTTGGCCCCGTTAACAAACAATCCATCGCTGGAAAGAAATATACGCTGGTCATAGTTGATGAATTCTCTCGTTACACATGGGTAATGTTTCTCCGTTCTAAGAGTGACACCCCTGAAGAACTCATCACCTTTGTTCGGAAGATGGAAACTCTGAACAATATGACTGTTCGCTCAATAAGGAGTGATCATGGAACTGAATTCAAAAACAGTTCTCTTGATTCCTTCCTTGAGAGCAAGGGTATTTCTCACAACTTTTCGTCAGTGAGAACACCACAACAAAACGGAGTCGCTGAAAGAAGAAATAGAACAATTATTGAAGCTGCACGTTCAATGCTCAGCGATTCTCACCTGCCTACTCAGTTTTGGGCAGAAGCTGTCAACACGGCTTGTTTTACGCAAAACAGGTCGCTGATAGTCAAAAGATTCAAAAAGACAGCCTATGAACTTTTTCATGGGAGAAAGCCTTCAATCAGCTTTCTTCACATCTTTGGTTGTCAGTGTTTCATACTGAACAACAGAGATGCCCTTGGAAAGTTTGATCCTAAGGCTGATGATGGAATCTTTCTTGGATACTCCTCAGTTTCCAAAGCCTTCAGAGTCTTCAACCGAAGAAGACAAACTGTAGAAGAAACTATTCACGTCACGTTTGACGAATCCCGTTCAGTGAACTCTAAACCGAACGCTGATACAAAAGAACTGAATCAATGGATGTTTTCTCATCTTGGTGATTCAGAAGATGTTCCCACTACTCATGCTCATACAACTGAAAATGATGGTCCTACTATCATTCCCAATATGCAGAATAGTGAAGCTGAAACATCTTGGGTCTCAGCTGTTCCTATAAACACTATACCCGCAGTTGATCCAAATATCTCAGAAATTCCATCTATTTCTCAGCAATCAGTGAATGAAGTGACAAATGCAAGCATTCCTCTCTTAGCTGATAATCCAGAAGTAGCTGAAGCCTCATCTTCAGTTTCTCCAGTTCAGACTGAGTCAGCGACGCATGCTCCGGCTCAGCGATGGACTGTAAATCACCCAATCGATCAAATTCTTGGTGATCCCAACGCTGGTATTCAGACTCGTAGAAGTGCAGGTAATATTTGTTTATTTGTTAACTTTATTTCTCTAACTGAACCAAAGAAAATAGATGATGCCCTCAGAGATCCAAACTGGGTCAGCGCTATGCAAGAAGAGCTGACTGAATTCGAAAGAAACAAAGTTTGGAAACTTGTTCGGAGACCAACTGACAAAACAGTGATAGGCACTAAGTGGGTCTATCGAAACAAGTTGGACGAACATGGTACTGTAACTCTCAACAAAGCTCGTCTTGTTGCTCAGGGATACAGACAAGAGGAAGGCATAGATTATGACGAAACCTTTGCTCCAGTAGCAAGACTTGAATCTATTCGTCTTTTCTTAGCATATGCTGTACACAAAAACTTCACTGTACATCAAATGGATGTTAAGTCAGCGTTTCTAAATGGAAAGCTGAATGAAGAAGTTTATGTGGAACAACCTCCAGGATTCTCAGATCCTAAGCGTCCAGGTTATGTTTATAAGCTGGATAAGGCACTTTATGGCTTGAAGCAAGCTCCTCGTGCATGGTATGACACTCTTTCTACTTATCTCCACCTTGAAAAATTTGAGAGAGGTAAGATTGACAAAACTTTGTTTTTTAGAAAAATAAAAGGTCATATCATTTTAGTTCAAATATATGTTGATGACATTATATTTGGTTCTACTAACCCTGAGCTTTGTACTCGTTTCGCTGATAGAATGAAAGATGAGTATAAAATGAGTATGATGGGTGAACTAACATATTTCCTTGGTCTTCAGATTAAGCAAACTGAAAAAGGAACTTTTATAAATCAGGGAAAGTATGTTAAAGATATGCTGAAGAAATTCGACTTAACTGAAAGTTCAGCTATGAAAACCCCTATGGCACCACCGCTGATACTTGATAAGGACACAAAGGGTGTTCCTGTCAATGTCACGCTGTACCGTGGGATGATCGGCTCACTACTGTATCTTACAGCTAGCCGACCCGATATTATGTTTGCAACATGTCTGTGCGCACGATATCAAGCTGAACCTAAGATATCCCATATGAAAGCTGTAAAGCGAATCTTTCGATATCTTAAGGGTACAACGAATCTAGGTTTTTGGTATCCCAAAGATTCAGGATTCGATCTAACCGCCTATTCAGACAGTGATTTTGCAGGTTGCAAAATGGATAGGAAAAGCACCACAGGAGGATGTCAGCTTCTGGGTGGAAAGCTGGTAAGTTGGACAAGTAAGAAGCAAAACTCAGTGTCCACTTCCACAGCTGAAGCTGAGTATGTAGCCGCTGGAAGCTGCTGTTCTCAAGTCTTGTGGATGAGAAATCAACTACTAGACTATGATCTTCAGCTCTCCAAAATTCCAATCTATTGCGACAACACAAGTGCCATCGCTATAGCAAACAATCCAGTGCTACACTCAAAGACAAAACACATAGAAATCAGATATCATTTTATCAGAGATCATGTGATGAATGGTGATATAGAACTTCATTTTATCCCAACTGATTATCAGTTAGCTGATTTGTTTACCAAACCTCTTGATGAGACAAGATTCAACTTTCTCATCAGCGAGCTTGGAATGCTGAACTTTGAAGGATAAATCTTCAGCGGTTCACATTTAATCAGCGATACGTTTATACATTCTTGTATAGGCTCTCGGATAAAATAAACTTGTACAATCCATTTCATCATCTTCTCTCTGAATAAATTTGGTTAAACTGATATCAAGGTATGTTTTCTCTCTCTGACAAAACGCATGAAAATGCAAGATTTCAAATTCTTACATCGCTGAATATCTCTTCCTTAACAGCGATATTTTGAAATTTCTTAAAACCCTCTGATATTTCTATTCAGTGCTTCATATTTTCCAAAGAGTCCCTGAGTTTTTCTTTCAAAACCTCAGAGACAACGAAAGAATGTGAAAGGACAGTTGTGACGTCATTGCAACGGATAACACCAGGCACGCACTTTTTCTGACAGACGTTTGCACGTTTCGTTGTCTATCCAATCAAATGCAAACACGTGTCCGTGTCATGATGAAAAACTTTCCCGCTCAAGTTTTTCTCTCTCTACTCTCTTCCTATATAAACACTCTCAAAGTTTATATTTGTCTTTTACGCGAATCAATCTTTCTCCGCAAGAAAAGAACACTGTTGCATTTTGTGCTCTCAATCTTCAAGAACTGTTCATCATCTTCTTCATCAAACTCAAGGTTAATATGTTCTTATCTATTATCAAATGCGAATAACTTGTTTTCGATCTTATCATTGTTTTACACAAGATCAAACAAAAGAACTCAAAAATAAAATCATTTTCATTCATGGTTTTATAAACACAACCATTTCATGGTTGTTCTTCAAGTTTTAAATCTAAAATCTTAAACTTGTTCTTCTTTCGTATCCATTTTTTTAAGAAACTGGAATACAAGGCTTATGGGTGTTATATTCGTTTTTTTTCAAAAACAAGAAAAACCCTAATCTTCATTAAGACTTTTTTGTCTGAATGAAATGGACAAAATTCGAAAAATCTTAATGGAAATTTTCTTTCCACATTAAGATAATTCTTATTTGTTAACATCTTTGGTTGAACTGATAATACAGTGAAATGGCAACTTCAAAGCTGAATGTTACCGCTGAGTCCATCTCCGCTGATTCTGAGGAACTGGAAATCACTAAAGCTCCTCAGGTTAAGTTTGAGCTGGATCAACTAGACTGGACAAAGGCAAACAACCTCTCAGCGCTTCTCGAGTTTCCTCCTCGGAAGCAGGTATCCCATCTAGACGACGCTGTAAATCTTTTGAAGAATAGCCCCATCTACACAGCACTGACAATCACACCTCCTGCCAGTCAGCGTCTCTTATCCCAATTCTGGTACTCTGCCAGACACACCGACCTACCCTCCGCCAAAGATCCATCTAAAACCATCGACTGCATACTCAGCGATACTGAGTATGGCACCATCAAGATAACCCCCGCAATAATCCGCAAAGCCCTGAAATTCCCCAACGCTACCTCAGAAAATCCTTTCATTCCATTACCTGACCACAAGAAGCACGCTGACAGGGAAGAAATCATTGCTTTCCTTGATGCGATGGGTTACATCTGGGAGACTGGAAGAGACAAGCTACCTGAGAAGAAGCTGACGCTGATAAAGAAATCCAAGATGCCCAGCGAGATGAACTTCATCTTCGCTCACCTGATCAGCTGCATGACAGCGAAATCCGGATCTTCTGATCAAGCCGCTCAACCTCAGCAGGCCATGGGTTACGCACTGCTGAAAGGTCTCAACATTGACTGGGCCTCCATCATCTATGAAGACCTCATTCAACGTGTTGATTCTGCCGCTGACCGACCAGCATGGGTTCCTTACCCACAATTCATCAGCGCCATCTTTCAATATGGCCTGAAGGACAGCTATCCTGAAGAGGGTGATCTGAAACTTTCTCAGATTGGCCCTAAGGTTCTCGACTTCAAGCCTGTCGCCAACGAGGTACGTCTCTCTACCCTTCTCACTCTACTTAATTCTCCGCTTTCTGTGGCTCCTTCAGCGACAATACCCCTCGCTGATTCCCAGGCCACAAAATCCATTCCTTCTAAGAAAAGGAAACAATCTCTTACCCCTCTTGATTCCAAAAGGATCAAGAAAACCAAGGAGCAACCCCAGCAATTCCATGCTGAAGACTCCTCAGCTCATTCTGAAGAGCTGAAGGAAAGTTCCGTGGTACGCTCTGCCACACCAATTCAAGCCATCCCTTCTAAACCTACTTCAGCGTCCTTAAACGCTGAGGTTAGAACTTTGGAATCTACCCAACCTTCTTCAGTCTCTTAAAAGACTGATGAAGTACTTCTTAGCGAATCTAACGCTGAACTTGAAACCCAACCCCAATTCTTATCCTACGATCCTCCCTCTATTTCTTTGGACACTCCTCCAGCTAAAACTGGAGATGCCATCATTCAAGAGGCCGTTGAAGCTTCTCAACGAATGACGAAGAAAGGACCTGCAGAGATCTCCATCCCTCACGGAACTTTTGAGGGAGATATGGAACACTATGGAGGGACTCGAAACTTTGATGAGTTCGTCAACGCTCCTGCAGGTACAGATCCCACCTTAAACACTGTAACTAAACCTGAAACTTCTGAGCTTTCCTTTGTTCACAAGTACTTATATGTTACAGGTCCTTATTTGGGAGACATCAACCAGTCTCTGAAGTCCATGGAGATGAAACTTACAGATCTCACCACCGGTCTATCAAATAACTCTACAGCTGTAACAAACGCTGGAGAGAATCTGACGAAGCAGACTACTGTGGTGGAAAAGAAGGCCTCCTCTGATGACATCAAAGACCTTGATAAAACTCTCGCCGACTTTGCCAAAGTGCTCTCCGACATCTACACTGACTACACCAACCTCAAATCGTCAGTTTCCACCGTTTCCAGCGAGGTTACAACGCTGAAGAAATCGGTTGGTACACTCGAAGGTGATATGTCAGTGGTCAAGACCGACTTGGGCTCAGTGAAGACCGACCTTGGTTCTGTCAAGACAATGATCGAGACGCTGGTGAACAAGGCAAACAATCCAGCTCCTGCTCCGGCCCCTGCACCTATTTTGGACTCATTCACCGCAGAGGATCGCCAAGAGCTGAAGAAGATCACGCCTGCTATTTCTGGCCTAGAAGACAGAATAGCTAAGCTTGAAGGTTGTGTGAAAATCTCTGGCCCAGAAGACAGAGATAACACCAATGCTGAGTCTACCCATTCCTCCCCCGCCCATCATGAGAAAGAGGGGGAGAAGAGCGCTGAACAGGAGAAGAGCGCTGAACAAGAGAAGAGCGCTGAAGATCAAAATAAGAGCGCTGAAGACCTTTCCCATGATGAATCTATCAGGGGAGAGGGTAATGAAGATCTGGTTACTGGACCTCAGGGAGATGAAAACCCTGAGGGAACCGAGAACCTCGCCTCTGTATCTGAGGGGGAGCAACTCGAAGAAGATGCTGAGGAATCCGAAGCAGAAGAAGACGAAGACATCGACATCCCTGAAGCTGAACCATCCTCCTCTCCAAGGAACGATGATGATGATGATGATGATGAAGATGACGAATTCTTTGTCGTCAAACCTGCTCCTCGAAAAGCTCTTAAAGGGATCGTGATAACCGAATCCACAGGGGAGAAGACAAAAACAAATACAAAGCACTCAGCCTCTGGCGCTGAGAAAAGCAAAGACAAAGGCATCGCTGAAGATGATAATCTGGCGATCTTGCTTGCAAAGCCGATTTGTCAGGTACACTAAACTTATTTTTCCTTCCCTGATCATCTCTGAACAATCAGTTATCCATTCCACAAACACCATACACATCCATATTTTTTTTCTATCTTTTCTACCCAAGTTCTTCTACCTAGTTCTTATTTGTAAGATCGTTGTGTTTCAGCTAGTCCTCTCCCCTGTTTGAGGATATCGCTGAAGGCTCTACTATTGCGACTTCACCAATAATTCCAGCTACCGCTGAAGACATAATCCCAGTCTTAGATTTAATCTCTGAGACTGATGAACCAGAAGAACAACCTCTCTCGCACAGAAACAGACCTTCCTCAGTTCCTCAAAGGCTGAGTGAAGAAGATCAAAAGAGGAGAGAAGAAATGATAAAGCGATTCGAGGATCAGCGAATCATTCTAAGGCGCGATCAACTGCCTTCAGTTCCTCCTAAGTTCAGAATTTCAAAAGTTGAATACCAGGAACATCTCAGAGCTGAACGCCTCATCGCTGAAAGGAAGGAAGCTGAAGATAAAGACAGAGAATACACCATCAAGCTCACTCAAGAATCTGTCAAAGACCCCAAGCTGAAGCGTATTCCCATTCAAATCCAACGAAAGCTTTGGGAACAAGCCCAGAAGATCGTGGAAAAGAAAGCTGAAGTTTCTCAGACCACCCTGATCTGGTGTAAAGAGAAAATCCACTTCAGATATCGTCCAACGAAGATCAACAAGGTATTCATCTCTGGAAGAACCTCCATCGGAGTACCTATTGTTGACATCAAACTGTTCAGAGAAGATGGCACATCTGAAACCTTTCGCGCTGACACTGTAAAAAGGTATGGTCTCTCTGAATGGCTAGAGATGAGGTTAGCTATCCAACCATCACAATCTAAGTACAAGGATCATTTCGAAAAGCTGATAAACAGACAGATCGATTTGATATCTTCTTGTGTGGATATTCCTCCTGTTCCTAATCTAAAGCCGAAAAGAAAAAGGGGCTCACCAAAGAAGAAACGTCAAGATTCAAACTCAGGTCCTGTCATACGAAATGAAACTGGAATTGGTTTCTCTCGCGCTGAAGTACTTGGTCCTGATCCTGATCTATCTGCCCTTGACATCTCTTTGCCACCATGTGAACTTTTCGTCCCTGGTAAAGTCATCAGTAATCCTTATGGAATATTCTTTCTTGACTACGACAGACGTAAATGCTTTCAACGGATCGCTGAGCTTCCAATCACTCCAATCGAACAGCTCAGAGATCTCATCTACTGGTGCGACTTCAGAAAAGACATTCAGGCACGACACCTAAAACCCTTGATTTTTGAAGCTGCTCTGAAGCTAAAGAATAAAGGAGAAAAGGTTCCTGACTGGATGATTCCAACTGAAAAGACAATCCGTGATGAACTTCTCATTAAGGAAGAACCCTTTGAAGGCTGACAACAATCACCTCATTCTCTATTGTATCAGTCATCCTTCAGTACTTGTAATTTATTTCGCTTGTACTTGTAATCTTTCTTATTCAAATTGTAACCTGATTCAAAGATTTAAAGAAAGATTTCAGCGAATGTACTTTACTCCATCAGTACTGAAAAGATCCCAGAAAACAGTAAAAGGGACAAATATTTTATGAGTTCTTTTTATCCTTATGTTTTCATTAAATAGCAATTTTCTTTGTTGCTATGTCATAATCAAATAGGGGGAGATTGTTGATCCAAACCCTCAGTGATTTGATAATGACCCTATCTTAAATACTTAGTGAAAATTGTAAGTAAACAATATGTATCAGAGTTTCACTATCGCTGATAAGTACTAAGATCTTACAGTACTGCTGATAGGAACTCTCGCTCTTTTAGATTAAACATTCAGCGAACACTGTTCACCATATCGCTGAGTCTGTTAAGTCCTTATGGTGATCGCTGATAAGTTAGTTGTTTACTTATGATCCCTGAAGACAAGATTCACGTCAACAAAGGTTCTACGCTGAAGTCGAAGATTAAGCTCAAGAACCAGCGACAAGTCTCCTAATGAACTGATGCAGATCAGCGAAGACTCAGATTTGTCCACTCAACGTGAAGTATCAAGTACAAGACTTCAGCTATCGCTGAACTTTATCATTCGCTGAATAGTAAATGATAATCGCTGAATCAACGAAAGTTGATCATGAAGTCCTCCGTACAAAGTACTTTTGTCTTAACCTCCCTTGCACGCCACCGTACGAAATGTCAGAAAAGAACCTCCGAAAATCTGAAATCGTACAACCACTCTGATACTACACTGTTCATTCATGCGGCTACTAAGGTTGTCAACAAAGGTCAATGACATGCAACCAATCCGCTGATGACACATGTAAAGTGTATACTGAATTGCATTAAATGCATGCAGTATATAAAGAGATGAACTCACTTCATTTGAAGTAACTTGCTAACTCTGGACAAGTTCAAATCTCTCTTAAGATAGGATTTTATTAGTAATCTCTTTATCTTTCTTAGTGCAAGAAACCTTAGTGTTCCAACTTGTTTAGATTTAGGTTTATCCTTAATCTTGTTTCCGCAACAAGCTGTAAATTGTAAATGATTTATCAATAAACAATTTAGAAAAGTAAAATAGTGTGTTTGTATTCAACCCCCCCCCCCCCCCCCCCCCCCCCCTTCTACAAACTTGTATAGGCCTTTCGGGACCAACATGGAGGATGTACGCGATTGACACGGGTGGCAAAGAAGGGGCGTTCATGATTAGAATGTTGCACGACGTACACACTTGTACGAGGACGCAACTGAATCCCCACCACAAACAAGCCGGCAAAAAGACTTTGGGTGCGATACTGAAAAAGAAATTTCTTGATGTTAGTAGGTCATTGCGTCCAAAGGACATCGTCCACGATGTTCACCAGCAGTTCGGCGTCACGATTGGTTACCACCAAGCTTGGCGTGCACGCTGCCATGAACTGTTTATGGTGAGAGGCATGTTCGAGGAGTCGTATGAATGACTCCCGACATATTTATATAATTTGCAGCTGCAGAACCCTGGTACTGTCACACAGCTACAGACCGATTCACGTCGACGGTTTGAGAAGTGCTTCGTGGCCCTTGGACCTGCGGTACGTATTTTAACACGTCATATGTTTACACATTATAAACTATAACATTTACAAAGGAAAACCACCTATGTTTTTGAAGATCCGCACATTTGTGGCAAATGTACTTCGTGTCCTGATAATAGACGCAACCCATTTAAAGAGCCGTTACTTGGGTATTATGTTCCTGGCGGTTGCCATGGACGGGGATAACTCCATCGTTCCAGTAGCTTTTGGCGTAGGCAAGTCCGAAACCGGGGACCAGTGGACTTGGTTTATGTCCATGTTGAGACAATCTATCGGAGACCCGCAAGGGTTGGTGTTTATGTCTGACAGGGCTCCTTCCATAAGCACCGCAATCTCTGCCATCTACCCAAACGCCCCTCACGCCATATGTTGTCGACATTTGGAGATGAACGCCAAATCCAAGGACCAACGTATTACGACCAACAATGATGTCTATTGGGCGGCATGCAGAGCATATACGGATCGGGAGTTTAACAAGTACATGAATATGCTACGATATAGTGCAAACGAAGCAGCCAAGGTCTTTGACGAAGCTGGACCGGAGAGGTGGTCCGCGGCCCATTTTCCTGGACAACGGTATGACATTCTGACCTCGAATAGTGCAGAGTCTGTGAATGCACTCTCCCGTTTTGCGCGTAGATGTCCGATTGTTAATCTTATGGACTACTTTCGGGCCTTTCAACAAGAGTGGTACCAAATTCGACGCCTAAAAGGAGCTGAGATGCAAAATGCACTCACACCAACGGCGTAGAAGATCGTTCAGTACAGGGCGCGTCGTGCGGCGACATGGCCGGTAAGAGCAATCGGGTATGGGAAGTACGAGGTGCATGATGACTATCTTGACGCGATTGTGAATATGGAAGACCACCTTTGTTCGTGTCGCGAATGGGATAAATCTGGGTTACCGTGCGGCCATGCCATCGCTGCAGCAAGATATATGGGTCCTACAGATTGCAGCGACTTGGCTGTACCTTTCTTCACGTCCGAATATTACCGAAAAACATACGTGGAGGTAATAAACCCAGCTGGACCCCCTGCAGCATGGGTGTATCCACCTGACCCGCTTCCGCCATGCTATCCACCTTTAATGGATAAGAACATAGCCGGGAGACCGAGAAAGAACAACCGACGTCCATCACGTGGTGAAAGTTCGATACAACGAAGATGTACTCGGTGCCAATGCGTAGGACACACTCGTGGAGAGTGTCCAAATCCCGCCCCTTCAACCGTGCCAAGGAGACATTCAGTCAGTCACACCCCAGGTCCGTCACAGCTTGAACCATATGGAACAAACACATATGATACTGTTGATCTAAACGCTGATTTGTAAAAAGATATATATATATATATATATATTCATATTATATATACACACATACATATGCTTCTAAATGAACATTGATAACACAGCTAGTTTGTAAATGATATATATATATTCATATTATATATACACACATACATATGCTTTTAAATGAACATTGATAACACAACTAGTTTGTAAATGATATATATTCATATTATATATATACACACATACATATGCTTCTAAATGAACATTGATAACACAACTAGTTTGTAAATGATATATATATTCATATTATATATACACACATACATATGCTTTTAAATGAACATTGATAACACAGCTAGTTTGTAAACGATATATATTCATATTATATATATACACACATACATATGCTTCTAAATGAACATTGATAACACAGCTAGTTTGTAAATGATATATATATTCATATTATATATACACACATACATATGCTTTTAAATGAACATTGATAACACAGCTAGTTTGTAAATGATATATATATATATATATATATTCATATTATATATACACACATACATATGCTTTTAAATGAAAATTGATAACACAACTAGTTTGTAAATGATATATATATTCATATTATATTAACACACATACATATGCTTTTAAATGAACATTGATAACACAGCTAGTTTGTATTCCATCCAACATGCTCTTCATCTTCAATCTTTCTGACCCTTCTTCAACGGCTTCTGCTTTTGCAACCACGTATGGCCATTGTGTACCACAACCCGGACACAATTTAGCAAATGAGTTGAGGTAACCTCTTACTTGACCTTACATGATGTAAAAAAACAACAAAAAATACAAACAACAACACAGTAAAAAAATACAAAACAACACAGTAAAAAAATACAAAACAACTAAAACAACCACCACCTACTTAAAAATTGATTTAGTTTCATCAATCCAAGCTTGCTTCTCGTTTACCTTCGCTTGAATAATTGCGAAGTCTTGCAGAATATGGTGAATTGCTTCTTGTTCTCGACGAACACGAGCCTCCCGAGCTTTTATATCCCCTTTCATCCTTTTGATCTCCCTGTCTTCCTCTTCGATCTTTCTCAAATGGACTGCCTTCCTGTCTATCATTTTTGTCCACTCTTCTGTTAGTTCATCTATCTCCTTTTCCTTTTTTGCTATAGCAACCTCGATTTGAGGTGGCATTTTTTCAGGAGTAGACTTAGGGTTTGATGACGATGCCATTTGTGGATTAAATGAGAGAAGAGAAATCAAGAGAGAAAGCAATTCAAAGAAAGAAAGCAAGAGAGAAATCAAGAAAGAAAGCAAGAACAAGTGTGAATTGTGAATTGCATATTACTGATATTTATGGATGAAATCTCAAACATGCCAGTGAATTTGAACCACAAATCGGTCTTCAAAGTACAATAATTGTGGAAAAAAACAGTAAAAGCATGCAAGATTCAGGGACCAAAAGTGTAAATTTTCAGGGGCCAAAACTGTAAAATTTTGGTCCATCGCGGGCCATCGCGGGCAGGGGCCAAATGTGCACCGCGGCCAAAGTTGAGGGGCTCCGCGGGGCACTTTTGGCCAAAGGTCGTGCCACGTCAGCCGTATCCCGCGATCGCAGGCTTCATCGCGGGCCATTAGGGCATTTTGGTAAACCGCGAAATTTTTGTGGCATTTTGGTAAGTTGATGTTTGACTTTTGACATTTTAATTAATTTCCCAAGTTTATTTGTATTAAACTTGAAAGCTTAAGAAATTGGGCAGAAGTAGGATAGGAGGAGCATTAGTATTTTTATTATATGAATTTTTTTATCATATTGTAATATAATATAAATATTATTTTGTATTTTAAATTAAATATATTAATGTTATATTTATTAAAAAAGTGAATATAATATTATATTTATGACTTAATAAATAAGAGAATATGTCAATATTATTTAATGATCAGACTATTTAAGTTTTTTTATAAACATACTTTGCAAGAAAACAAAAAACATGATATGACAAAACAAATTAAACCATACAATTTTATATTATTCACTGTCACATCAATAAACGCTAAAAGTAACGATATGATATTAGTAATTACCAAAAATCAATTTTTATTAAAAATTCATATTCATAACCATCGTAATTTCTTATTACCAAATATTATGTGACACTTAAGAAAATATTATGTGAACACATGTTGGATTGATTAAGGGTGTGTTTGTGATTGCTTATTTAAAATAATTTATGTTTTTTTAAAAACTATTTATCAACTTATGAGGTGTCAAACTGGAGTTGTATAAAAAATATTTGAATTAGCTTATGATGGTTCCAAAACGTAATAGACTAATAAGTTTTTTAGTGGGTGTTTGAGATTGTTTATACATATAGCATGACCAAAAAACTGATAAGTTATTTCAAATAAAATAATAAGTTAGAATGAAATGACTTATTAAAAAATTACTACCACCGGTGTCAAACCAGTATAAACAAGTTTTTTCCATTTAAACACTAAAAACTAATTATTACCAGTACCACAACAAAATACGTTTTTTTTTTCGAAAGGACTAATAGCCCAGTCAATTTTATAAGAAACGGATAAAAAACAAGCGTTCAGGCAAAAAGCCAACAACCAAGCCAAACGGCAAAACAAAACCACTTGGTAACAACACCATACCAAGCAACAAGAAGCCAAAAAAAACAAAGACTAGTAGAGCAATACACGCTAAAAAAATGATAAGGAACATGCTCCAAAAAACATCCAGAAGTCGTCATGCCACATCCGCCATCGCCACCTAAGATCGTTCATCACAAGTCTTCATGCGTTTCCTCCTTTCTTTCCAAGTTGCACGCAACAAAACCACATCCACGATCTCTTTAACCAATTGAGGAATGGACCGTTTAGTATCCGAAAAAAGACGCCTGTTCCGTTCTTGCCAAACAAAATAAATCGACGCCGATAAAGCAACTTTATGACGAAGACTAGCTGGGGCCGATCGCTGATCAGAAATTGCCCCTAAAATTTGATCCCATGAGTTCGGGAAATCATTCCATTGCCCCTAAAATACGTTATTAAGCACTAAAGTGACAACCACAAACACCCCCTAAGCTGAAGGCATTTGAATAATTCGACTTAATATTTGTAGTTTGAAAAATCATATCATAATCCGATTCAAACAAAACAGTAACTCAACTTAACCTAAATCGTACGGGATTAGTCGGGTTGATCATATTTTTTTTGAAGTATATAATATTTATGTACGGAAAATGCAACAAATAAACTCACACACCCTCCCCACCTTTAGTGAGGTTTGAACCCCTGACCTCCTGGGAAGAAAGAGACTCATATACCGCTAGACCAATTGTAATAACCGAGATCTAAATTGAAAAGATTAAAGTTTTGTGGAAAAGTTGTAAAGTTGAAAGTGCAGGGGCCAGATTGTAATATTTGAAACCCACAAAAAGGGCACAAAACCCTTGAGTTGTTCCTTGTGTGTGTGGGTGTCGGCTAGAGAGAAAGAGAAGAGAAAAAGGGAAGATTGGGTTCCATAGCAATTGAAGAAAGAAAAAAAAACACCATCAATCAGCAATTTGAAAGAAAAGTGGATTGGGAGTCTGATTCTTCAGTGATTCTATCAGGTAATCCCAAACTCAAATTTCTATTTTAATGTTCAGCTATGGTTGGTTTGTTTGAGGGTTTTAGCTAAAAGTTGAGGATGAAGCCCTAATGAGAGATTAGACAATCATCGTTGTGTTTTAACAACAAAGAGTTAGTAAAGAAGGGTCTAAGTATGCTTATTAATCTGTTTGTATCGCATTTTCGTTGGTTAAGAGTTTGATTAGCGGATTTCGATCCCAAAACGGCATTACAGCCGTCGTCCGGTAAGTAGCCCAGATGCAGGTTACCGGATGGTGTATCCGGTAAGTGAATGTTCCTGTAAGCGTGAGATCCGGTAAGTAGAGTACCTGGTAAGTAGAATACCCGGTAAGTAGAGTATCCGGTAAGAAGAGCTACCCGGTAAGTCGGGTTACCCAGTAACTAGAATTATCCTGTAATTCGCGTTACCTGGAAAGTTGTGTTTTAACCGGTAAGAGTTATCCAGTAAGCGAGTTATCCGGTAAGTTGTCCGGAAAGTAGTGATTGACCGGTTAGTTATGTATCCGGTAAGTTGAGTCCGGATAGTGTCCGGAAAGTTGGTATTAGGGTCTTGTAGTTTATATTTCATCCATTTCTCAGGTAACCCGATTGTAAGTCAGAAGCAAAGTAAAACAAGATGTTAAACGCACTAGGTGAGTTTTCTAACTAAAATACGTGACTTTTAACGTGTTTTCTAAAGTGAGTACATGATGAGAAATGCCATGTCTTATTTCTATGCTTATCTTGCATGAAATTTCTTTTAAAGTTGATTATTGTGATGTATGCATACATTAAGTGGGACGTAAATTGGCTAAGTCGGGGGGTGTGGCCCGCCAGTGCCTATGCCGGGAGGAGTGACCCGTTTATGCCATGGGAAGAGTGACCCTATAAGGCAGCGTGAGACTGACTCGTTGTCACTCTTGAGTGACTTCAGGGTGCCATTTACGGGAGCGGATTTATCAGTGAAAGTGTTTATGAAAAGTTATGTGAAAGTTTTTATGAAATGCTATGAGAAAGTTATTAATTGTTTTGAACGATTTTTGAGAACTGTCAGGATGGAGCTCACTAGACCTCATGATCTAACCCTCACATTTTCCAACCTAAACCTTTTCAGG
The DNA here is from genome assembly GCA_033807775.1 of Saussurea involucrata. NCBI lineage: Eukaryota > Viridiplantae > Streptophyta > Magnoliopsida > Asterales > Asteraceae > Saussurea > Saussurea involucrata. Next base: position 14,762,981 of record CM066318.1, on the reverse strand, counting down.
TAAGCAGATAGTAGGAAGCTCAGGTAAATGAGCAAGAGCAGGATAGAGTACAGATGCAGATAGAGACAGTGTCACTCATACTTTTGTAGGTAGTTACTCTCAGTTGTGTACAGGTTGTTTCCCCCAACCTAAGTTTTGGAGACAGATGTAATGAAATTTTGGAACCCAGTATTGTAAAGCTTATTATTTATTGCTATGCATGTCCCATTTTAGACTGGGTTGTTACAGTTGGTATCAGAGCCGTAGTTTAAGGGATTTAGGTGACCGGACGGGCCTAAACTTAAACTTTGAGGGTAGAAATCACAACTGAGAATTAGGAAATGCGTTAGGAGGACACTATTATAGAAATAAGACTAATAGGATACCGAGGATGGTCATGTAAGGTAAGTTTGGGATTATACCTGGCCAGTGTAATTGCGAACTTACAGGTACATGTATGTGCTTAATCTGCCTTATTATTCCGAAGTTGTAGTCTTGTGCTAGCTTATATGTCGTATTCCAGTAATCTAGAATGTCAGCAAGATCCCTGAGGGGTAGACGGAGACCCCTTGTTGGGGAAGTATCATGAGAGATCATTTATGATGTGGTGTATGTATACTTCGTAGAGAAGAAATGTTGTATAGAATGTTATGAGTCGTCTAGAGGTAGATCTTCGTGGATTCGAAGAGGATAAATGATTGATTTTGAGTAAGACTATTGTTTCTGGAGAGTCCCAGTTCTAGAAATCGTGGGATAGATCAGTTCGGATGGTAAGGAAGGACAGTGTCGAGATCTTGGAAGTGTCAATTCAAGAGCGAGCAGAGGATTAGAGCCCTGACTCTTTAGTCGAGTTGTTCAGTGGCAGGATCATTGAAGAGAGATTTCTATAGAGGACTGAAAGCGTGTTGAGGAAGAATGTGAGATAATTGATCAAGACGAAAATAGTATGAAATGGTTGAGTAAAGGACCGTGAAACGCATGTACATCAAGTTGTTGCAAGGCCGAGAGAGCGACCATTGGTCGAAGATAGAGTACAAATGATAAGTTGCGTGAGTAAAGTGTTGACCTTGTTTGAGTGAGTAGCCTTCAATTGCGAGTAGAGTTTCATGTATTGCGTTCTTGTGTGTTACATGAGTTTTCGTGATTAAAAGCAAATGCGTAAATAACAGTTTTTGGTCAGGACCTACTAGGTATGTGCAAGCGTGTATTTAAGGAGAAAGTCAATTCCATTTACGTCGCACAATGAAATTTTGAGCTTAGCGGTTTGCAAAATATTCCATTTTTTTAGATAAGTTAAATTATTGCAAAAAGTCAAGAAAACGTTCGCCAGCAAAACTTTTATAACCAAAATGAGTATTGACATGTTGGAGTCATATAAATGGGTGTGAGAACCGACTGGTTTACCTTGCGTTGGTAATTTCTTTCAGAATTTTGTCGTATGAAAATATTTTCATTCAATACATTACTGTCGCAACAACATCGTTTGGTTGAGTAAGATTAAGTTTACGGAAAGATGCATGCAAACGATTCTCGAGATCGTTGTGCAGGGCATTGGAGTTATGAGAATGTTGGGGTCATGTGTACCCAAGTTGTTTCCAAGTATTGTTCTTTAAAAATAATAAGATGTGCGAAATGATTTATTTATCGCGTTGTCATGCATGAAGGCTATGAACTCACTAGGTCGTAGAGTATTACATTTTAAGCTAAGGAAGAACTCCAGGAGTGGAAAGGTGTTGGACACATCAGGGAAGAATGTTTGTAGTTTTAGTATTTGTGTTAAAGAGAAGAGGTGGAAGTGGACTTTAGTGTCGGTTGTACGAGGGTCTGTACCCTTGTTCGGTGACTGGAAATACAGTTGCCGAGGGACGGTAGTGTCCAGGGGAAGGACTAGAAGTCATCAAGGTGTTGGCATGAGAAACTCGTTATGAGTAGTGTGGTGAGGCATAAATGAGATATCATCGACGTCGAATAAGAGCCTTAAGGTGATCTTGTAATATTAATGTTACATGAGTATGTTTTGAAATGAGGACGTCGGAAAATGAAGTTGATTATGATATGTTGGAAGGATTAGGTTCAGTAAGGAACCCATGTTAAAGAGTAGGTTAAGAAAGTATCAACAGGTTGACTATTGATGTTGAAGTCAGAAGCTGTGTAAGGTGGCTGAGGCCAACGACTTGAACCAGAAGGTTGAAAGTTGAGGGAGCACCTTGTAGGAGTGTTAAGATGATGAGAAACTGTTGTTTTGGATAAGCGTTCTACTTACGAGGTATGGAGGGTCCGTAGAAGGATACGGTATGTAGGACAAACGAAGTGAGTGTGTAGATTAGATCGATCAGTGAGGGAATGTGCCCTGTCTAAGTAAGGGCTCGGATCGTAAAGAACTAGCAAGAACGATTATGTTTGAGTTAATTGGGAACTCGTGAGTTGTAGTTCAACTAGAGTTGGGGAAGGACAAGTAGCGAGATAGACTCGATTATGTATGCGGGAGAATGCGAAGGCAAGTTGAATTACGTACGAATGACAATGACAGACCTGGTCTGCAGTGTGATGTATGGGTGGAGAATGTACGGACGAGTAGGGGCATCAATTGCCTAGATAAATGTGCCAGTCAGTGTTGTAGTAATGTGACGTTAGAAAGAGGAAGCATCAGATGGAAGCCTTTTCGGGGGTTTCGGATGAGGTGTACAATTTGTTAATCAAGTTGTTGGAGCACGTGGTTTGTAAGTGGGCGTTGTGATTTGACTTTTATCAGAGTAGATGTCAGAGCGGTAGTGGGTGATTACCCATATGAGAAACCAAGTGTTTTTGGTTGTGGGAGTTGCTAAGTAAGTATATTGTAGGAATCTTTGAAAGATTAAAGAAGATGATGGATGGGTTAGTCAAAAATGTGGAGTAGTAGATGTGAAATCTTTAAAGAATGTGAATCGTTTTTTATGTGTGAAGGAATGATCCGAGAAGGCAATGGTTAGAGATCAAAGAACGTGTAGTGACTTCGAACACCGGTGGCATTTCGAAATAACTTGGTTGGATACCTCAAGTTGGGATTTTGGGTGCAACCGTTTGGTTATATAAAATAGTGCGAACGTATTATCAGCATGTGGAAAGGTCGGAAGAGAGAGACAAGTAACGTTTAGTGGGCGGTGCTCCACGTTAACGTGGGAGGCGAAGATAGTATGTCGGGACAAGTGAGTAGGATGGAAGCAGTAAGCTTGGCAATAACTCCGAAAAGGTGGAGTAGTGTGTGTAGATTGTCATTAGTAAGTGTGCGAACTCCTGGAAAGAGTATAGAGGAAGAGGATTTGTGCATGTCTTTGTGCGGGAAAGAAGTGGAAAAGGGCAGTTGAATGAGTTGAGTTGGTGATGTTGTGAGAAACGTTCAAACGAACTGATCGTTCAGTGTAAGCTATTGAGAACAATAGGGTGTGATCGTGGTTAGTCCTCCTAGTTGAGTGGGGGTAACCGAAGTTATGTTATATGACTGGACGCTTGTGGCAAGCAGTGAGAAATTGATGAGCCTTCAGGATAAGTTCAATTCGAATAGGTGAACACTCCAATAAGGAATTTCGGAGGTTTCTTACTATTAGTCACGTTAAGTGTGAAATGATGAAGTGGTGAGAACGTACGAATTAGTTGTCGAGCTGTAGCCGATGTGATTCGGGAAAGGAGTATGATCTGCATAAATGTATGCCGGTTGGAAGAAGTAATCTGGAATTACATGTAACCCGAGAAGGGAACTCTCACGTGTGAGTTCGTCGGGATGTGCAAGGGTGGCCTTGTGCTAAGTTGTCAAGTGAGTGATTATTCCTGGTCTAAGACTTTTGTTGTTGTGGCGGGGAAACTCCACCAAGTTCCTTCTTTTAAAAAAGTAAAGATGTATGAGAGACCGAATTTAGACGCGTTTTAAAAACCGTGAGCCCCGGTGTGTGGACGGAAGCGAGAAAATTGAGGTGCGACTGGCCTTGGATTTATCAAGTAGTTTTAAGTGATCGGAGAGGTTACAAGTATATGGTGCGAGATGGCACGGCATAGCAAAGTGGTGACTCGTCGAGGGCGGTTCCAAGGTATGGTGTACGGTTATTTTTCCCATCAGAACGGGTTGGGGTGACCGAGTAGAACTGAGTTGGTTGGATTGAAAAACATAAGACTTTTGAACCTTGAAGTTTGAGAGAAAGGTAAGGTGGACTAAGTCTGTGGATTCGTTGAAGTTATGGAAGTTGAATAGATAGTGCGCGATCTTGAGTTACTCGATGAGATTTTGAGAAGAATTCATAGTGTGATGCACGTCTCTTTTATGGAGAGCCGATGTGGGAAGTGAGATGATGGCGACCTTGCAAGAAATACAGACGATAAGAAGTTGACTTTTGTCATTAGTGAGCGAGTTAGAGCGGCGGCATACAAGTTAGACTTGTCGGAGGAACTAAAGGGAGTTCGTCCAACGATTCATGTCTCGAACTTAAAGAAGTGTTTGGCAAAAACAGATGTGGGGTTCCTTTAAAGGACATCAGCGTTACTGAGAAGTTGACTTACGTAAAGGAAACCAGTTGGGATTATGGACAACAAGATTTGTCAGTTAAGGAACAAAGAGACCATACTGGTATCGATTCAATGGCGGTTCTTAAAGGACAAGAGGCGACTAGGGAAATAGGGTTGGACCTAATGAAAAGATTAAAGTTTTGTGGGAAAAGTTGTAAAGTTGAAAGTGCAGGGGCCAAATTGTAATCTTTGAAACCCACAAAAAGGGCATAAAACCCTAGAGTTGTTCCTTGTGTGTGTGGGTGTCGGCTAGAGAGAAAGAGAAGAGAAAAAGGGAAGATTGGGTTCCATAGCAATTGAAGAAGGAAAAAAAACACCATCAATCAGCAATTTGAAAGAAAAATGGATTGGGAGTCTGATTCTTCAGTGATTCTATCATGTAATCCCAAACTCAAATTTCTATTTTAATGTTCATCTATGGTTGGTTTGTTTGAGGGTTTTAGGTAAAAGTTGAGGATGAAGCCCTAATGGGAGATTAGACAATCATCCTTGTGTTTTCACAACAAAGAGTTAGTAAGGAAGGGTCTAAGTATGCTTATTAATCTGTTTGTATCACATTTTCGTTGGTTAAGAGTTTGATTAGTGGATTTCGATCCCAAAACGGCATTACAGCCGTCGTCCGGTAAGTAGCCCAGATGCAGGTTACCGGATGGTGTATCCGGTAAGTGATAGTTCCGGTAAGTGAATGTTCCGGTAAGCGTGAGATCCGGTAAGTAGAGTACCCGGTAAGTAGAATACCCGGTAAGTAGAGTATCCGGTAAGAAGAGCTACCCGGTAAGTTGGGTTACCCGGTAAGTAGAATTATCCGGTAAGTCGAGTTACCTGGAAAGTTGTGTTTTAACCGGTAAGAGTTATCCAGTAAGCGAGTTATCCGGTAAGTTGTCCGGAAAGTAGTGATTGACCGGTAAGTTATGTATTTGGTAAGTTGAGTCCGAATAGTGTCCGGAAAGTTGGTATTAGGGACTTGCAGTTTATATTTCATCCATTTCTCAGGTAACCCGATTGTAAGTCAGAAGCAAAGTAAAACGAGAAGTTAAACGCACCAGGTGAGTTTTCTAACTAAAATACGTGACTTTTAACGTGTTTTCTAAAGTGAGTACATGATGAGAAATGCCATGTTTTATTTCTATGCTTATCTTGCATGAAAGTTCTTTTAAAGTTGATTATTGTGATGTATGCATACATTGAGTGGGGCGTAAATTGGCTAAGTCGGGGGGGGGGGGGTGTGGCCTGCCAGTGCTCATGCCGGGAGGAGTGACCCGTTTATGCCATGGGAAGAGTGACCCTGTAAGGCAGCGTGAGACTGACTCGTTGTCACTCTTGAGTGACTTCAGGGTGCCATTTACGGGAGCGGATTTATCCGTGAAAGTGTTTATGAAAAGTTATGTGAAAGTGTTTATGAAAAGTTATGTGAAAGTTTTTATGAAATGCTATGAGAAAGTTATTAATTGTTTTAAACGATTTTTGAGAACCGTCACGAGGGAGCTCACTAGACCTCATGGTCTAACCCTCACATTTTCCAAACTAAACCTTTTCAGGTAAGCAGATAGTAGGAGGCTCAGGTAATTGAGCAAGAACAAGATAGAGTACAGATGCAGATAGAGACAGTGTCACTCATACTTTTGTAGGTAGTTACTCTCAGTTGTGTACAGGTTGTTTCCGCCAACCTAAGTTTTGAAGACAGATGTAATGAAATTTTGGAACCCAGTATTGTAAAGCTTATTATTTATTGCTATACATGTCCCATTTTAGACTGGGTTGTTACACCAAAGACTCTTTGGTTTGGGTTGATCATATTTATTAAACACTACATATTTTTATTTCAATTCTAATTTGAGTTTTGAATAGTAGAATCATAATTAAATTACTTTGTTTTTCATAATTGATTATTTTAACCGAAAACATGTGCCTTGTTAATGAAATTAAACTTTTTTTAACAGTTAAAAGATAAAAAAGTTTTAACAATGATTTTTAAAGTTCGAAAAAATAAAGTAAAAGTGAAGAATTATTTTTGTTTTTGTTTATTCTTGATTTTACGATAATTCCCTTTTTATTTTTGTTTATTCTTGCTTTGTGATAAAAGTATCAAATAGCATAAATTACAAAATCAACATTATAACAATATTGTTTTTAGAATTGGATTGGATTGGATTCGATAGGTTTAATCTCCCTCAATTTTGATGAATATATGATTTTTATTTATTTATTGATTATATGAAATCTTCAACTTTCATAATCCTTTTTTTTATTTTCAATTTTATAATCTATTTGTTTGAGTTTCATAAACTGTTTTTTTTAAATTTTTAAGATTTTTAGGTTTAATAAACGGGTTTTTCGAAATTTTCAAGTTTCATAAGTGGTTTCATAATATGTTTGTTAGATTTTTAAATTTCATAAATTTTCTCTCATAGGAATTGTTGGGTCACCTAAGATTTGAAGATGGTCTCCCGATCTTTCATTTTTACAACATCCCATACTTAGAATTTTTAGGTTCTTTATAGCAGCTTAGTTGTACATCAAATGTTCGGTGAAGTCGAAGATCAGTCAAAAAACAAAGAAGAAATGTATCTGTCAAAGCGGATTGAAGATGAACTTCTCAGCCAAAAACTAAACTGCCCCAGCCGATCTGGAGATCGCCATCGACCAGGACCTCATTGGTCAGGATCTCATCGGCCACAATGAGATCGGCCAGATCAGCATCGATCATACATCACCGGTCGGTGATATGTGCCCCGATGGTGTGTATGTGTGTGCCGATATGTCTCATTTCTTTCTACCAGTTTTGTCTTTGATAAATTGATGGGAATCCCTTCGGCACACATGCAGTTGTACTTTACCTGGAAAGTATATTTGTTATATTTTGCATTAATGGGGACATTCTCTGGGGATCAGAAAAAAGTTGTTTGGTTTTTACATCCTTCTTAGGAAAGGTCTACACGAAAGTCTGCAGGTCAACACTTCAAGACAAAAAGGGACATCATGTATTATACAAGGACAACCTGCTCTCCTACCCCTGCTTGACAAGTGTCCCATGCATTTAATGCACATGAGACTATATAAAGAGGAAGACCCCTCTCATGCAAGGTTACCAGTTCACAAGTTCTCAAGTTTTCTAAGTGCTCCATTGGCAGACTTTTCTCTCTCTTTTCAAAAGAATTGTTTTTTATTTTTCTAAGTGTAATTTTCAATAGTTCTTTATTCTCTTTGTGTAAGATTGTTTGAACGGATTTTAACTGTTCTCTTCCGCAACAATCAAAAGTTTTCTATGTGTAATTGTTGATTTTATATCAATAAGAATTAAATTAAAGTGAAAATTTTGTGTACTGTATTCAACCCCCTTCTACTTGGTACTACTGCTATTATATAACAGGACCAACAAATGGTACCAGAGCAGGTCATTTTAATCTAATAAAATTGATCTGTAGTGGCATCATCTTCTTCTTTAAACAATGCTTCCTCTCTAAACAATGCTTCTTCTCAAAACTCCACTACTAGATCATACGACAATGGATCCATAGCCAAACCACCAAAGTTTAACCCTAATGAGTTCTCTTTGTGGAAAAGTCGTATGGTACTCTTCTTAGAAGGAGTTGACAGCAGATATCCACCACACTTAGTGAAGGACCCTTTATTCCTAAAGTCTGGGATCGTTATAATGCCCAAAAGACAAATAAAGGAGAGGGTGCTGATGATTCTTTTGAGGAAGAAAGAACAACAACCACTTGGAGATATATCATCAAATATCCCAGTAGGTAGAATGATGATGACAAGCTTCTTGACACTAAAGTCAGAGCCATCATTGCCCTCTCTCTGCCTGATGAGGTCTATCACTCTCTTGTGAACTTTCCCATTGCAAAGGAAATGTGGTACACTCTATGCGTTCTCTATGAAGGTACGTCTGAAGTGAAAAAGAGTAGAAATATTGCTCCTGTTAGAAAATATGAACTCTTCTCTTATGAGAAAGGAGAATCACTTTCAGACTACTACAACCGTTTTAAAAGTCTTCTTAATGATCTTAAACTATTAGGTCGCATTTATGATAATGAGGAAGTCTTGTGCAAGTTTATGGACTGTCTTCCTGATTTTTTGGAAAACATCTGCACTTGCATAGGACAACCAAGGATCTTGACTTTATGCCTCTCACTGCTCTTGATGGAACTCCCTTTAATTATGAGCAAACTAAGTTACAACAGAAGTCTATCATTAAAGATATAAAGAGCTCACCTCTAGCTCTCATAAGTGATACTTCCAAAAGAACTCAGTGTATCCCAAGAATCACCTACCTTATGATTCTGACCACAACAGTGTAACAACCCAAAAATACAATAGAACAAACATAGAATTTACAAAACTGGGTCCCCAAAATTTCTCATTTACACCTCCGATCCGTTCTTACACCTAAAGCATAACGTAACAATTTAAATCAGTGTCTACTTGACTTATGTTCTTAGGCCTTCCTTCACTTCGACCTTAATTAATAATTAGAATTATTAACTACATCTTAGGCCCTTATCGAAAAGCTCTAAACCTTAAATAAGCTGAGTCCAATATAACTCTAAGCCCAAAAGAGAATTAAGAATCTCTCGGCCCAACATAACTTTCGGCCCAAAAACCATTCGGTAGCCGAGTTCCGCAACCAAGCCGAGTTCCGCAACCAAGCTAAGTTCCGTAACCAGGCGATCTCGAACAGTTTCTCACATGATCTCAAGTCAATATATATATATATATATATATATATATATATATATATATATATATATATATATACATATATTCATATTTTAGTTCAAACCAAAATTAAACATTTCTTAACTTTGTAAATCCATTAAAACCCATAAGAAAATACTGATTTGATCATTGTAACACCTTTATATACCTTTCATAACTATATCCATAACATTTCAATCCTTAATTTTGCACAAAACGACTCAATTTTAATGTTAACCAAAACAGTTTGACTTTTTGAAAAAAGTCAAATGTTTTGAACATAAACTTTAATCTACCATCAAAAGCATGTTTGAGTGAAAATGTTCTTCTTGATTCCATCTAACTTCATCTTAATGATACTAAGAAACAAACTATAACTAGTATCTTTATCTTTTCATATTGATTTAAACACTTCAAAGTCCATCCCATACTTTGACTTTTAAAGTTAGTCAAATGTTGTAACTTTTAACTTCAACTCTTATACGCATTTAAAGGACTCAAATCTTTTCAAATAATCTACTAAAACTTTCATATCATGAATATCTTGCAAAACTTTAAATAGGGATAGAGTTTATACAAAGATTGTATACTTTTCATTATTAATTTCTAAATCTAACGAGTCTCAACATCATATAATAACTAATGGGTGTTGAAACTTTCCTAACCATATAGTAAACTCACCCATCAAGTTTATAACACTTATTTCTTCTTCTTTCATAACTAGGCTTTAGGACATAAAGCTTTTAAAATCAATTCTTATGACATTGGGACTCAATTGGGGCTTATACACATAGAAATAGTAAATATTTTCGATGAAAATACACGACCACCATCGCACATAACTACTATCCACCATTGGAAGCCATTAGGTTACCTTTGGTGACTTAAAACCCCCAATAATCCAGCCACAAACCATTCTAATCATCAATACTTAAGAAATTGAAGCATAACCATAAAAAAGAGTACTTTAAATCGTTGATTAGATGCCAAGAAATCGAGTCTTCAAACCCTAAATCGGCTATTGTCGCTCTCTCCCTCTTCCTCCCGAATTCTCTTCTTTCTCTCATTCTCTCCATCTCTCGCTGCACAAACAAGGCACACCACCCATGGCTATTTAATTCTTTCTTCCTGCTTTCCCTTTCTCGATGTGCAACACACACACACATGGCTATTTAATTCTTTCTCCTTGTTTCCCTTCTCGATGTGCAGCACCCACAACACACAAACCCTAAATGATTTCTAATTCTATTCCACTAGTGGCGCACAAAAGAGGAGTTTATTTCCCAATTTCCACCTTTTACCCTCATAAGTTTTCACAACATGCAATTTGAACCCCTAACTTCCATTTAAATTACACTACTTATTTTGGGTTATTACAATCTCCCCCCCTTAACAGAATTATGTCCCGGAATTCACTCTAACAATAACCGGTGCAATTGATTATTAAAACTTACATTCCAACTCTCGGAATAAATCTTTATAATAACAAAACAATAACAACAGAATTTCACGCTTTCGCCGCACAACTCTGAATCAACTCACAAAACCAATAGTCAAAGCGGGTTTCCTTAATTAACAACTTCCACTGAGTAACCCAACAATCCACACTTTTGAAATAATTTGAAGATTACTTATTCCATCATACTACTACCAACTTCTCATCTTAACATATCGATTCTCCCTTATCAATACATAGTAAGAATATGGATATAATCATAACACGTCCTGTAATAATAACTAAATATCATTACTTAACAATCCATAAATTTTAACAATCCAATCAAAGGCTTATACATCTATCATACCTTTCAAGTCAACCTATGATCATACTACAACTGTGACCCATAATTATCATCATGTCATTCATTAGTCATAACCAACTTTCCAACCATTTCCTTATAGGATCATTCCTTCACACATGAGAAATAATCCACATTCTTTAAAGATTTAGCATCTCCTACACCACGTTCCGGTTAACATACCCAACATCTTCTTTAAACTTCCCATGATCCCCAAAATATACCTACTTAGCGACTTCTTACAACCAAAAACAATTGGTTTCTCCCTTGGGTAACCACCCACCACCACTCCGTCAATCTATCCCGAACACAATCATAACACAACGTCAACTTGCACCCTACATGCTCCAACAGTCTGATTAACAATTCGAACACCTCATCCGAAACCCGCAAAAAGGCTTCTATCTGATGTTTCCTCTCTCTCTAACATCACATCCCTACGACACTAGCTGGCACATTTAGCTTGAACATTACTGTCACTACACATCCGTATACGCCTTGCCCAAAACGTTACACTGCAAACCAGATCTCTCATGGTCATTCACACAATTCAAACTTGCCTTCATATTCTCCTGTATACATAATCGAGTTTATCTCGCTACCTAGTCCATTCCCAACTTGTTGAACTATAACTTACGAGTTCTCAATTAGTTCAAACACAAACATTCTAGCTAGCTCTTACTATCCGAGCCCTTTCATAGACACGGCACATTTCCTTACTGACTGCTATAGTCTACACTCACTCCGCTTGTGCTACACACTTTATCCTTCTATGGACCCTCCATACCTCGCAAATAGAACGCTCATTAAAAACAATAACTTCTCATCCTCTTAACACCCCTACAAGGTGTTCTATCAAATTTCAACCTTCTGGTTCAAGTCTTCGGCCTCGGCCACCTTACACAACTGTCGACTTCTACAGCAACAGACAATCTGTAACTACTTTCTTAACTTATTCTCTAACAAGGGTTCCTTACGGAACCTAATCCTTCCAACACATCATAATCAATTTCATGATCTGTGTCCCTCATTTCGAAACCTACTCATATATCATCAATATTACAAACTCACGTCGAAACTCATATTCCCACGCCATGGACATTTCATTCTTCCTCACCACACTACTCATAACGAGTTGCTAGAACCTTCACCTTGAAGGCTTCAAACCGTCCCTTGACAACCGTACTTCCAGTTACCGAACAGGGTGCAGACCCTCATACAATTGACCCTATATTTCACTTCTGACTCTTCCACTGTCCAAACTTTCTTCATAAACAAATACCACAGCTATAACATTCTTTCCTGGTTGCTTAACACTTTTCCCACTTGAAGTTCTTCCTTAGCTTGACATGTAATACTCTACGACCTAGTGAGTTCATAGCCTTCATGCATGACAACGCAGTAAATAAATCATTCCACACATTTTAACATTTTAAATAAACAACATTTGGAAACAACTTGGGTACACATGACCTCATTACTATTATGACTTCAATATCCTGCACAACGATTCGAGAATCGCTTGCATGCATCTTCCCGTGAACCTCAATCTTGCACAAACCGAACGATGTTATTACGACAGTAATGTATTGCATGAAAACCTTTCCATTTAACACAATTCTGAAAGAAGTACCAACACAAAATAAACCATCCGGTGCTCACACTCATTTGTAGGATATCAATAGGGATCAATAAGCATTTTGGGTATAAAAGATTTGCAGGTAACCATTTGCTTGACCTTTTGCAAAAATTTAACTTATCATTAAAAATGTGAAATACCTTGCAAATCGTTGAGCTCAAAATTTCAATGTGCAATGTGAATGAAATCGCCTTTTCTTTAAACATACGCGTGCACATTCTGACTCATTTTCGATCAAAATTTATATTCATACATATGACTTAAGTCGTGAAAATTTCATGTTACATAAAAGAACGCTATGCATAAGACTCTAATTGCAATTGAAGGCTACTCACTCTAACAAGGTCAACCGCTTTACTCACGCAACTTATCCTTGACACTTTACCTACGACCAATGGTCGCCCTCTCGGTCCTACAACAACTTGCTGTACATGCGTTCTACATCTCACTTACTAAATCATTTCATACTACTTTCGTTCTAATCAACTATCTCACTTTCTACTTCTACATGCTTTCATTTCACTATAGGTATCCTATTTCATCTACCCAGCCATTGAAAAGCTCGATTAAGAAAATAAGAGCTCCATTAACACTTTCAAGATTTCGACACCGTCCTTTCTTACCATCCCGACAGATCTATCCCACGACTTCTAGAACTGGGACTCTCCCGAAACGGGAGCCCTACTCAAACTCAAACATTCATCCTCTTCGAATCCACGAAGAGCTACCTCTAGACGACTCTTAACCTTCTATACAACATTCCTTCTCTACGGTGTATACATTCATCGCATCATAAGTGACTCCTCATGATACTTCTCCATCAAGGGATCTTAGTCTACCCGTCAGGGATCTTGCTGACATTCCAAAGTACTGGAATACTACATAAACACTAGCTTCAAACTACCACTTCGGAATGATAAGGTAGGTTAAGCACATACATGTACCTGTAAGTTCGAAATTACACTGGCCAGGTGAAATCTCAAACTTACCTTACACGACAGTCCTCAATACCCTATTAGTCCTAACTCTATAATAGTGTCCTCCTAACGCATTTCCAGTATCTACATTAGTGCCCTCTTAATGCATTTCTTGATTCTCAGTTGTGATTTCTACTCCCAAGTTGAAGTTTAGGCCCGTTCGGTCACCTAAATCCCTTAAACTATGGCTCTGATACCATTTGTAACAACCCAAAAATACAATAGAACAAACATAGCATTTAAACATAAAATTTACAAAACTGGATCCCCAAAATTTCTCATTTACACCTCCGATCCGTTCTTACACCTAAAGCATAACGTAACAATTTAAATCAGTGTCTACTTGACTTATGTTCTTAGGCCTTCCTTCACTTCGACCTTAATTAATAATTAGAATTATTAACTACATCTTAGGCCCTTATCGAAAAGCTCTAAACCTTAAATAAACTGAGTCCAATATAACTCTAAGCCCAAAAGAGAATTAAGAATCTCTCGGCCCAACATAACTTTTGGCCCAAAAACCATTCGGTAGCCGAGTTTCGCAACCAAGCCGAGTTCCGCAACCAAGCCAAGTTCCGTAACCAGGCGATCTCGAACAGTTTCTCACATGATCTCAAGTCAATATATATATACATATATTCATATTTTAGTTCAAACCAAACTTAAACATTTCTTAACTTTGTAAATCCATTAAAACCCATAAGAAAATACTGATTTGATCATTGTAACACCTTTATATACCTTTCATAACTATATCCATAACATTTCAATCCTTAATTTTTCACAAACGACTCAATTTTAATGTTAACCAAAACAGTTTGACTTTTTGAAAAAAGTCAGCTGTTTTGAACATAAACTTTAATCTACCATCAAAAGCATGTTTGGGTGGAAATGTTCTTCTTGATTCCATCTAACTTCATATTAATGATACTAAGAAACAAACTATAACTAGTATCTTTATCTTTTCATATTGATTTAAACACTTCAAAGTCCATCCCATACTTTGACTTTTAAAGTTAGTCAAATGTTGTAACTTTTAACTTCAACTCTTATACGCATTTAAAGGACTCAAATCTTTTCAAATAATCTACTAAAACTCTCATATCATGAATATCTTGCAAAACTTTAAATAGGGATAGAGTTTATACAAAGATTGTATACTTTTCATTATTAATTTCTAAATCTAACGAGTCTCAACATCATATAATAACTAATGGGTGTTGAAACTTTCCTAACCATATAGTAAACTCACCCATCAAGTTTATAACACTTATTTCTTCTTCTTTCATAACTAGGCTTTAGGACATAAAGCTTTTAAAATCAATTCTTATGACATTGGGACTCAATTGGGGCTTATACACATAGAAATAGTAAATATTTTCGATGAAAATACACGACCACCATCGCACACAATTACTATCCACCATTGGCAGCCGTTAGGTTACCTTTGGTGACTTAAAACCCCCAATAATCCAGCCACAAACAATTCTAATCATCAATACTCAAGAAATTGAAGCATAAACATAAAAAGAGTACCTCAAATCGTTGATTAGATGCCAAGAAATCGAGTCTTCAAACCCTAAATCGGCTATTGTCGCTCTCTCCCTCTTCCTCCCGAATTCTCTTCTTTCTCTCATTCTCTCCATCTCTCGCTGCACAAACAAGGCACACCACCCATGGCTATTTAATTCTTTCTTCCTGCTTTCCCTTTCTCGATGTGCAACACACACACACATGGCTAATTAATTCTTTCTCCCTGTTTCCCTTCTCGATGTGCAGCACCCACAACACACAAACCCTAAATGATTTCTAATTCTATTCCACTAGTGGCGCATAAAAGAGGAGTTTATTTCCCAATTTCCACCTTTTAACCTCATAAGTTTTCACAACATGCAATTTGAACCCCTAACTTCCATTTAAATTACACTACTTATTTTGGGTTATTACAAACAGTCAGGAAGATCCAAATGATCATTCAGAGGCATATCTTAGTGATGCTGATGATGAAGATGAGGAAACCTCTGTTGATCAACTGTCAGATGGTATAGCCATGTTAGTAGGTTATTCTAAGTCTAAATCTCGCTTTTCTTCTGGGTAATCCAAATTTTCTAGAAAGTCTTCTCAAAATTTCCCCAAGCACTCTTCAAATGATAAATCAAATGAGGAATGCTTTAAATGTGGGAAGACAGGACATTTTGCCTCTAAGTGTAGAAGCAAGTTTTCTGAAAAATCTAAGACCTATTCCTCTGGCCAATTTTCTTCAAAATCTAACAGTCCCAGATCAGTAACAAATTTCTCTTATTGACAAAAATTTGGCCAACCCATTTCTTTTGCATACTCTGACCGTGCTGAAAAGTACAAAGCTAAATATAAGAGAGAAAATGAAAGAAATGAATTTCTTTCCAAAAAGGGAAAAGGTCTGCTGGCCGAATCTCATGACTGGGCAGATGAACCTACATCTGACAATGATAAGGATATGGCCAACATATGCTTCATGGAAAAATAAATGAGATGAATGACTATGAGGAACCTTCTTCCTCTATGGCTTTGATCTCAATAGAGTGTTCTTCCTCATCCACTCAGGTACATCCCTTTCTATCGCTTTCTGATGCTGAAAAGGTTGAAGCATTTGACTCTTTAACTATTCACTTCTATGATGCTAAAGATGCTAACAAAAAGGCAGAGAAAAAATCTCTCTCCTCTCAACTTCAAATATGTCTTTCTCAACTCAAGCATTTTGATAAAGTCAAGGCAGAGCTTGAAGATTTGAAATCCATTAATTTCACTCTTGCCAAGGAGAAAAATAAACTGCTAAAACGTCTTAAAAAGGAACAAGAGACTGTAAAATGATGGACCAGTTCTTCAAAAAATTTAGATAAGATTTTTCAAGACCAAATGCCTTGTGATGACAAAGCTGGACTCGATTTTGGAAAAATGGACCTAGATCTTTCTTCAGATGTCGATGCCCATGCTTCCTTTGCTCTTCCTTCTTTCTTTGAGTCATTTGACAATAATTCTAACAACTCTCATTCTATGGACACTACTTATCTTTCTGAAGCTTTGAAGTTTGGAATGTTCATTAAAGCCAAAGGTAATACTTCACATCTTGAAGATGAGGAAGCCCAAGGCTCAAATGACCCTTCCAAACCCATTCATGAGCTGATGAAATCCTTAACCATAGATGAAGCTTCTTCCTATGAACCTAAGCCTACTAAAATTCCCAAAAGAATGTTTCAATCTTTGGGTAAAAGGTTGTCTGGAACTGAAAAAGGTAAATCATCTACACCTCTTGATTTTCCTTCAAAAAGAAATTTTCTAAAAATGTTCATTTTCCAAATCAACCGACTCCCCGATCTTTGAACATAAAGAAATCCAAATCTAAAGATTCCTCATTCTCTTCTTATCCAACATGACCAAAGGAATCTTAGGTTCCACACCTCACTTATCCTCTACCTCTTCTGTTAAAACCATCAGAGTTGATGTAAAAAGTCAAAACAAAGATGTTGGTCAAAGCTCCAAAAGGTTTTTATTTATGGAAAATGCTATAATTGTGGAGACACTTTTCACCTTGCTAAAGATTGTGCAAAAGAAATAATTGACAGAGATACTACTAAAGACTCTTTCATGTCTTATTCTAACTCAAAAGGACCCATTTCCATATGGGTACCAAGGAACTAAATTTTCTGTGACTGCAGGTCTACGGACATCAACATATCTGGTATCTGGATAGTGGATGTTCACATCATATGACTGGAAATAAATATCTTCTTATTAACTTCGTGTTTGCTAAATGTCCTTCTATAACCTTTGGTGATAACTTTAGAGGAAGTACTAAAGGCTATGGAACTCTCACAAATGGTTCTGTTACTTTTAATAAAGTAGCATTTGATTAAGGCTTGATGCACAATCTCTTAAGCATTATGTGATCTAGGGTACAAAGTAACTTTTGAGCTGTCTATGTGTGCAGTTACTGACAAAAATATGCAAGTTGTGCTTTCCGGCTACCTAAAAGAAAATGTCTATGTTATAGACATGGGACAAAGCTCTTCTTTCGGAACAAACATATGTTTTGTCTCTGAAAACTCTGCTAAAAGAAACTGGTTTTGGCACAAGCGTCTCTCTCATCTCAACTTCAAGACACTAAATGTTCTTTCCAATAAAGAACTTGTTATTAGAATGCCAAAGCTATCCTTTGTGAAAAAAACTGTGTGCTGCATGCGAGAAAGGAAAACTTACAAAATCATCTTTCAAGTCCAAATAGTACTTCTCCATTTCTCTACCTCTTCAAATGTTTCACATGGATTTATGTGGACCAGTCAGCACTCCCAGCCTTGGTGGAAGAAAGTACATTTTAGTTATTGTTGATGAATTTACACGTTACATTTGGGTATTCTTCCTCAGGTATAAATGTGACACTACTGAAGAAATCATAAAGTTCATCAAAAAATCTAAAGTACTGAATGGGAAACTGGTAAGATTTGTGAGAAGTGATAATGGTACCTAATTCAAAAACAGTACTTTAGATGACTTTTTCAATGAAAAGGGCATCTCTTAGAATTTCTCAGCTGTTAGGACTCCACAACAAAATGGTGTGGTGGAACGAAAAAATAGGACCCTATGTGAATCTGCCAGGTCTATGCTTAGTGAACTTCACCTTCCTACCTACTTTTGGGCAGAAGCAATTAACACTGCGTGTTTTACCCAAAATAGATCCATCATTGTAAAAAGACACAATTAAATGCCCTATGAAGTCTTCTATGGTAGAAAACCAAACATTAGTTTTCTTCATGTTTTTGGGTATGTTTGATTTATCTTGAATAATAGAGAAATATTGGGAAAATTTGATCATAAAGCTGATGAAGGAATCTTTGTGAGATATTCTCTCCACTCTAAAGCTTTTAGAGTGTACAATCTTTGGAGGAAATGTATAGATAAATCAATTCATGTTAAGTTTGATGACTTCAAAGTATCATCTCTCTCATGTGAGGATGATGAACTGAACAATTGGATCACCTCTTGTATTGGTGATGGTCTCCACTCTACATCACCAGACCCAACTCCTACTATACATTCTCCTCAAAATTCTCTCTCCCAAAACAATGATCCTTCCACATCTTCAAACCCTTTTCCAAATCAGGAAGACATCCATCTGATCTAAACTTCCCAAAACCAAGACACTCTCAAAATCACCTCATCTCCACAACCACCAGACATTCTCTCCTCATCTGGTCCAGCCAATCTACCATCTTTCACTCGTAAAGATTTCCTTTTTTACCACTTAATCACAACCCTCCTTTTCTCCAACATTACCTCCTGCTATCAAATGGACCAAGGATCATACAATTGATCAAATAATTGGTGATCAACAAGCTGGTGTCCAAACCAGAAGAGGAATAGGCAACATTTGTCTCTATGTGAATTTTATGTGTATTATAGAGCTAAAGAAAATAGAAGAAGCTCTAGCTGATCCATGTTGAATTACTGCAATGCAGGAAGAACTCTATTAGTTTGAAAGAAATAGAGTACGGAGAATGCTTCCTCATCCTTCCGAGAAAAACCATTATAGGAACCAAGTGGGTATTCAGAAACAAAATGGATGAAGAAGGCACTGTGATCAGGAATAAAGCCAGGTTGGTAGCTCAAGGTTATCGACATGAAGAAGGATTTGACTATGATGAAACTTTTGCTCTGGTTCCAGACTTGAAGGTATCAAAATATTCCTTTCTCATGCTGCCTACAAGAATTTCAGAGTCTTCCAGATGGATGTCAAGAGTGCATTCCTCAATGGAGAATTAGATGAAGAAGTCTATGTGAAACAACCTCCTAGATTTGAAGATCCCTCCCCCCCTGACTATGTTTACATACTAGATAAGGCTCTTTACGGTTTGAAACAAACTCCTCGTGCCTGGTATGACACCCTGGCCGATTTCCTCCTAAAAAATAAATATTCTCGGGGTAAGATAGACAACACTCTTTTTATCAGACAAACTGCAGGTAATCTCATTCTTGTTCAAATTTATGTGGACGATATCATTTTTGGTGCTACTGATGAATCACTATGTGATGAGTTTGCTTCTCTCATGAAAAGTCAATATGAGATAAGTATGATGGGAGGGCTGACATTTTTTTGGGTCTCCAAGTAAAACAAACTTCTGAAGGAATTTTTGTAAATCAAAGTAAATACATTCGTGATCTCCTTAAAATGTTTAAATATGACAATTGCTCCCCCATGAAAACTCCTATGGCACCTCCTCTGAAAATCGATGTTGATCCAGATGGTGTATCTGTTGATGTTACAAATTTTAGAGGTATGATTGGGTCCCTTCTTTATCTTACTGCAAGTAGACCTGATATAATATTTGCTACTTAGCTTTGTGCGTGTTACCAAGCCAATCATAAGGAATCTCATCTGACTGCGGTTAAATGCATTTTTCGGTACCTAAAAGGTACCATGAATCTGGGTCTTTGGTATCCCAAAGACTCAGGTTTTGATCTAATTGGGTATTCAGATTCTGATTTTGCAGGATCAAGAGTTGATAGAAAAAGCACTACTGGAAGCTGCCAACTTCTTGGTGGTAAACTTGTTAGCTGGTCTAGCAAGAAACAAAACACAGTTTCCACCTCCATTGCTAAAGTTGAATATGTAGCTGCTAGTAGTTGTTGTGCTCAAATTCTTTGGATGAGAAATCTACTAAGAGACTATAATCAAATATATTCTCATGTACTAATTCTGTGTGACAACTCAAGTGCAATTGCTATTGCAAACAATCCGGTGCTTCACTCCAGATCAAAGCACATTGACATCAGATATCACTTCATAAGAGATCACATATCTACGGGTGATATTGAACTGCATTTTATCCCCACTGACCTTCAAATAGCAAATCTCTTCACAAAACCTTTGGATGAACCTCGATTCAATTTTCTCATCTGGGAACTAGGTATGTTGAACTTTAATATCTAAGGGGTATTTGTGGAAAAATGTCTAATGGATATTGACCAACACTAAAAATTGACTATTTAAACCCTTCCAACCGTTAGCCTAAAATCACAACTTCACCATCTATTCCCTCTCTCCGTATCTCTCGCCGACATATATATATATACACATATATATCGGGCCACCTATATATATCTCACTGCCGATACCCTATATCACCACTAACATAACTAAACCTCTCGATACCTCTATCGTTCTCCGCCGATATATCCCTCCCCCGAACCCTTCATCCACCGACATTCATCTTCGCCGCCAATCTTCGTATAATCGCTCCACCGAGGCTTCCGTCTGCTGCCGCCTAACACCGAAACCAATCGTCGCCTTCGTCTCGCCGATAACGTCTCCACTCCGCCGATAGCACCATCGCCGACTAGAATTTCGACCGACCACTCTACCCATCGGCGATTTCTCCTCCAATAGCGTTTGTCGAACCGATCGCCAATCTCGCTCCGTGTCACGTTCCACCGATATCGTCCTTGCCGAACGCCTCTTGCCGATCGAAAACTTCACATTGGCACGCTTCTCCAGCCGATGACCATGTTTTCTGCTGATACCCAACTGACCGCTGATACAACGGTTATATTTTCCCCTCTCTCTCATACACATACCTATCTCTTGCTTTTCTAAAGGATGACATCACCCACACCCATGTCAGGATGTGATTTTCCCACTACTCCATTAACCTAAAATTACTGTAATCGCCTGTTTTGAAATTATTACCATTATTGCCTACAAACCCTAGGTGGTTTCATTTGCAAACCACTCTTAGAATGAAAACTATGCAACCCTTGTAGGTACCATAGATGATATAATTTAATGGTTAAGATCATTTTGGGCTATTTATGTTAATATAGTAATTAATTTAATATAACAATAAATAAAAAATGGAAAGGAAGGGTATAGTTGTCCTTCGAACCTCCGATTTAATTATGGAAACAAGATGAAATCACTAGTTTTTAGGGATTCTATTATCTTTGAATTAAAATATTCAATCATAGTTATCAAAATAGCGAAGAACAACATGATGATGAACAGGGACGATGAACATCTTCAACCTCTCAACCTTCTCTCTCAAAAGAAAACCTGCAACTCCATCTCTTTAACCATTCTCTCTACAATGGCATTATCCTCTACACCAGTAAAAGCCTCCAAATCTCACAAAGTCACCGTTGTTCCTCCTCCTGCATCTCACGACGACGTAATCTTCAACCCATGCAATCATGTTGCAAGATTAGAGGTCGACCCAAACCACAAGGATCACTCACCTATCTCCGTTTTCTTGCAAAAATCTCCTCTTCAATATGCTTTCACCAAGTCACTGAAAATGAGCAAAATGCCCATTGGATACTTTTGGTTATCTTATGTTTATGATGATCAAACCCACCAAATCTCGGCATCTATACTTTTGGACTAAAATGAGCATGACCTTACTTTTGGAGTCGAAGATGTTCGATCCGCTCTTCATCTACCAACTTACCCATGCTATGAACCGTTTCCTCTCAGAACGGAACATGAGGATGTTGTACATGCTCTCAACTACAAACCCACCAAAAATGACAAAAGTGTCGGCACTCTTCTTCGCAAAAACATGGGTGGGGTATGGAACTCAAAATCCCCTTCTAAGTCTTCTCCAAAAAGACATAGAAAACCTTTGGTTACCACACCATCTCATCCAACCACCGATTCTCAACAATCAGGGACTGTTGAAAATTGTCCCTACCGGGCCCGGGGAATTTGCTAAGCCAAAGCCTAACTCCTCCGTTGCCTCTTGAAAGGTCGCGGTTGTACAAACGGAGACCCGCAAAACTCCTTCACCCACTTTCTCATTGAGGGATGAAGATGACTTGGATGTCTCTCCGGTCCAAGGTGCCGCTTTCTCACTGCATGACCTTATACCCGAGCATCCCTTGGTTGATGTTTCTGCACAACCCAATGAAGGGTCGGTTACTCATGAAACCGGTCTGGAGGGTTTTGACTCAATTTTTTATTATCTTATTCAAGATACTCAACAGGTTTCTCCCATTTTTGAAGAACGGGATCCCTCCCCAATTGTACACAAAGAGGTTTGGCAGCTCTCTTCTCCCAGCTGATCCTCTCCAAATCAGCTGAGAAACCTCCGAAGTCCTCGCCGATCCACCACTTATCGGCGACACCTCCCCGCCGATCGGCAGTCAGCGTTTGCCGATCACAACCGACGCCTCCTTGCCGATCGACTCAATCTCCCAGCCGATCGGCTCCTGTAACACCTCAAAAATTCCATAATTATTGCACGCTTATTTTGGAAGGACATTTAAAATTTTAAGTGTGTTATTTTAGACGTTATGTTTTAATTAGATGACGAAGGGCCGAAAGGGTAGTTAGCCATATTGTTTGAGGCTAATGTTTTGGAATTATCTTATTTTGAGAAGCTGAAGTCGGTTCCAAGAGACAGAGAAATACTGAGTTCTCGTTCGGTAAGTTTTAGTTGTTTCTCAAATCAATCTCAAGTCACAATTTAAATTGGTGTTTGAATTGGTTACTGATTTAGTATTTGGTAAAAATAGGATTGAAGTTTGAGTTTGATTGAATCTTATACGGTACCGAGTCGAGTTCTTATCAGGTGAGTACATCTATACTGTAAAATTATGGTTACATGTTTCTATGAATTGACAATTGGAATTGAAATGGCTAAATAAACTCGCTAGGATGTCTATGAAATTTGATAGTAAAGAGTTGTTTAAATTTTGGTACAAAACTGTGCAAATTAAGTCGGTTCATCGAATAGATTGGAAAGTTGTATTTTCCGGTTGATTCCCGGAATTGGGTTTTCTGGATGCTTTTCCGGATGATTCTCGGAATTGGGTTTTCCGAATGCTTATCTAAATGATTCCCCGAATTTGGTTTTCCCGGATAGGTCCCGGACTTGTTTTCCGGATGGTTTTCCCGGGTAGGTTCCAGACTTGATTTCGGGATAGTTTCCTGAATGGTTCCCAGACTAGAATTCCGGGTACGTTTTCCGGATTGTTCCCGAATTTGGTTCCTAATAGGTTTTTCGATTAGTCTCCGAATTAGATTTCTGGAATTTGTATTCGGGCTATATTTCAAGTGTTAAAATTGAAACTAATACAAGAAGAAAATACCCTTTTATATATCTTGATGAAAACATAATAGGTGGGACTTTGTTGTATTGAATCTAGTAGTTATACTTGGTTCGTTTATGTTATGAGATGATATTATTGTAAGCATAAAATTGTATGTTTAAAATAGTCGCACGAATATGTGTAATGGATCCATAGGCACAAGAATTATGTGAAAACGTGGAATATGCATGGTTTAATTGTAATTCTCGTTGACGTGAAAACATGGAATAGGCATGGTTTAATTGTAATTCTCGTTTTCTATTGGGAGATAAGGGATAGGCATGGGTTAATTGTAATCCCTATTTCCACACCAAGAAATAGGCAAGGATTATTGTTATTTCTTGGGTACGAGCTGAAATCTAGGATCCTCAGTGATTCGTAGTGGCGCTCTTAAACATGATACTATGACTTACTTGGTGTTCGTCATACTCATGGAATCGGGTATGATTCCCGTCATCTAAAGATGTTATGTGTACGTTATGGAATTGAAGGAAAGGTTAATTTTATATGCTCTGCGTACAAATTTAATTTTCAAGGCTTATAAATGTTTTGATTTTAAACTGGATGTTCTCACTAGGCGCAAGCCTAATGTTTCCAAAACTAATTTTCTTACCAGGTGCTAGCACGGGCAGGGAATCGAGGGGATGAACGAAGAGTGGTACCAGAATCATAGATTTTGAAGAGATAATGGAGAGATTAGTTAGATCGAAGATTTTCGGAGATCCCATAGACAACCCATATAATATGATCTCGTTTGGATGTAGATTAGATTAGTAGGTTGTTTATTATATTTTGTTTGTAATTTTGAATCTTCGTCACTAATTCTCCATTTGTGAATGAAAGTTTTGGAAGATATTGTTGTAACCCTTGTCTATTTAAGGTTTAAATTTATTCGAATTTTTAGGGTGTTTCACTTTGGTATCAGAGTTGTAGTTTAAGTGAACTAGGTATGATCGTAAGATACCTAGACTTAAGTTGAGATGAGTAAGTTATGATTTGTGAGATCGGGTAGAAATACTAAGACATGATGGTCTTAAGAGTTGATGGAAATACGTGAGTTAAGAACCGTGATGATGGTAACGAGAATTCTTATGTGTAGTATGTTCATAATTTCAGTTAGTTATTGTTATTATGAATATATTGTTACGTAAGCGTACTTGTTTCTTATTGTTAACGAACGTTGAAGTATGTTTCCTTGTGTTGACTTATATATAGCTCTTCCTTATGGTTATCTTTATGTGCTTATCAGAATACAATGGTTAATACACTAAGTAGACCTCCTACCTCTTCAGAGGGCCGTGTGGCAAATGAATCTACAGTAAATCAGCCCGAAAGTGGGGATGCTAATACAAGTCCACCAAGGCCACCTATATTGGGGGAAGGAGGGAGTCAACCTCATCGACCCAATGTTGGTACTTCTAATCCGGTGACGACGGAATCTACTCTGGAGTCACGCATAATGGAAAACATGATGAGAGTCATGAATGCTGCACTGACTCAACTGCACGAGATGTTTATGAAACTGTTGAATGATAGAAGTGCTGAATCACAGAGACAAGAATATGGTTACCGATAATGTAATTCCACCTACTAATCTGGTAACGAATGCTAATAGGAGAATGGAGAAAGTCTGCTCTTATAAGACATTCTTAAGTTGCAATTTGATAGGGCTAATTCATGTTGAATAGAAGTTAAAGGGCTTATTATGTAATTGTTGTTATTTAGGCTTAATTGTTTATATGGGCCATGGGCTTGATAGTTTAGGCCCTAAGTATAAATAACTTATTTTGTTTAGAAAATAGGTTAATCATCATTATCATCTTTATCATTCACATTGTAATTCTCTGAAGATTATCAAAGTGATATGGATGACCAGTTGAAGTCATATTGATTCGTTATCTATTCTATTGATTTCATTGTGTATGTACTAATCTGGAACTCACAATTGGTATCAGAGCATACGGACGATTCGATTCAAGGTGATTCAAAAGGTTTCTGGTAAGATTTATTGATTATAGTCGACTGTGTTCTTGACATTCAAAACTCATATTTTGATTTTGATAAAATTGCTTATTCTCGCGTATTGCATTCGATTAGCATCATCTTTATTAGCGATTCTGCAATTTTTCTACTCCTAATTCGATAATTTGAATAGATTTTAAGCAAAATCAAATATACAAGTTTTTGGTCTCTCTTCATTGAAAAAAAAATCATATTTTTCATCCAAATCTTGTTGTTTTGCTTCAAAATCAGTTAGGGTATCATTATTTTTGTATTTTGTTAGGTTTCTAATCTTTCAGGGACGATTTTAGCAACCCTAGTCGAATTTCTATCGAGTTTGGTATCCACAGCCGTAGTTTCTGGACACCACAGTCGCGCTTTCCGGAACTTCCTTAAACTTCCCGGGTAAGTTCATTCTTTTTGCTACTTTCCCGGTAATTCAAAATATCCGGTAACTTTCCGGATACTGGTAGTCTCCGGACACACCTCACCCGGTAACTCATGGTTTCCGGGTACCCTGATCATTCCGGACATCTATCCGGATTCATCTGTTCCTGGTAAGTACAATTATCCGGTAAGTGTTTTCAATTTCATTCGGTAAGTCTGTGTTTTATCTTATCCGGTAACCAAGTTATCCTGTATCTATATTCTATCCGGTAAAATCATTTCATCCGGTAACTACTTGTTATTCGGTAACTTTTGTTTACCCGGACACTTATGCTATTTGAACACTGCACTCACATCTGATCCGGACACTTCCAGCTCAGACACTGTTTCATCCGGATTCCTATACGGTAAGTTCAGTTTAGCTAGTTTCTTACCAGTTTTAGTCTACATAACTCTTAGAACCTGCGTTAGGACATCACTCTTAGTGCCTTGCGTTAGGTTTTCACTTTGAATCGAGAAAACGTCTGACGATCACATTAGTGCAACTACCAAAGATGTCTCGTGACGCTCTTGCTATCGGCACCGACTCCAAGCCATCGACCCTCTACCAGGGAGAATATAGCCAATAGCGGGACAAATTCCCTATTTTCATCGAGTCGAAGGATAACTTGAGTACAACTGGCGTGCTCTAACTGATGGCCTACAAGATGAACCCGTGAATATCATTCCAGCACAAGAAGAAGGTGGTCAAGCTCGAAGGGAGCGCAATAAATACTTGGATATGAGCGACGACGAAAAGGGCATGTATGATGGCGAAAAGCATGCCAAGAGATAACTGGTCCAGGATCTACCGAATTTGATCTACACAGCCATTGACAGCTACAAGCACACAGCAAAAGGCATGTGGGATCAGGTAGAGAAGATGATGAGTGGGAGCAAAGTCGACAACCAACTGAAGATCAACAGCTGCATAACCAAGTTTGATGGATTTAAGCAGTGCTCTGGCGAATCACTCTCCCAGACTTATGAATGGTTTTGTCTCCTTCTGAACGAGTTGCAAAAGAATAAGATCAATCGATCAAACACGGAGAATGCGCTCAAGTTTCTGAACAACCTCTTGCTTGAATGGAAGTTGTTCGCTTCTCACATAAAACACAACCACCTGATGGAGAACGTTGCAATCCATGAGCTCTATAAGATGCTTCTCCAGGACGAAGACGAAGTCATGGAGATACTGAGCAACAAGAAGTCCGCTTCAAAGTCACCTGCTGATCCACTAGCTCTTGTTTCATCAAAACGAGGCAAACCTTCCAGTCGTCGATCCAAACGAGCCCAAGAGCCAAGTGAATCAGAACCAGAATCTGAGGAAGAAGAAGAGGACAGTGATTCTGATCCTGAATTGACTGCTGTAAAGAAAGCAATGGCACTGCTCTCCAGATCTTTCCAGCAGAAGAAGTTCTTCTAGAAGCCTTCATCCAATAATCAGCGCTACTCCACTTCCTCTAACAAGCGCCATGATTATCAGGATAAATACGAAGGCAAGAAAAAGGCAGATGAGCACAAGCAGCTTGAGAAGAATGAGAAGAATGAGAAGGAAGATCGCAAGCCCGATGCTAAGAAGAAGGACGAACCCGTCACTTGCTATAATTGCGGGAAATTGGGTCACTTTGCCAAGGATTGTAGAAAGCCCGTCGTGAAGAATTCACACTACTACAAGGCCAAACTTTTTCTAGCAGAACAGAACGAGGCAGGAGAAGCTCTATTTGTTGAAGATGACCACTGGCTGGGTCGTTCCGATAGTGAAAGCGATTCTGAAGATGCGAATGCTTTCATGGGCTACCATTCTCCTCCAGAAGAAAAGGCAAAGATGTGTCAGGTATGTGAACCTATTCATCAAGGCTTAATTGAACAGTTGGAACCTCTTTTTGAACGAATAGATTCCTATAAGGCCACCACTAATGAACAACTGCTTCAAATGAACTCGTTAACTGAAAAGTTAGATGTTCAAAAACGCATAACTGAAAAGTACAATTCCGAAAATGCTAATTTAAAAGAAAAATGTACAAATCTTTCAATAGAACCTAAGGAATTAAGGGCCAAAATATCTGAACTGATTTCAAAGCTTGATCAGTGTGAACATGAGAAAGCAGAGATTGTTTATCAATGCTCATCTCTTCAAATTCAGCACAAAGCAATGGTTTCCAAAATAACCGATCTTGAAACCAAACTGCACAAAATAGGTCAAACTGATCAGACCATTCACATGAAGAAACCTAAGGAATTTACATACTTCAACAAGGAATGGGGAATCGGATACGATAACCCTTAGTACTTGAAAAAGATTTTGACCAAAAGACCGACACTTTATCACTTTGGTTTTCTCGGTCTGGATAAAAAGTATCATGAATACAAGATCAAATGGACTGGTCCTCTTGATAAGGAGAAAGAAGACGAAACTGAGGAATACAAGCGTGCACACACCACTAAGATGTAACTTCCTTTTGCGTATGAGCATATGAACTACTCATACAAGACAAACCCAAAGAAATACCTCTTGAATGACTACTTTGATGGCTATAAGGTTGCGACAACCAAGGATTCCTCCAAAACGGATGAGGCCCAAGCACCTGGACCCAAAACTGAGACGGATGAGTTTAAAATCTATGTCCCTCCTCTTGTTTTGGAAGAAAAAATAGTCGAGTTAGAGGAGACACTCAAGAAGGAAAGAACCATTTTTCAAAAGGAAAAGCAACCGCTTATAACAGAACTTGAGACACTCAAATCCGTAAAATCCGAATCTGTGTCGGATGAGGGACATGAAATCCTTCGGAACGAAATCAATCGGCTCACATCAAAACTGTCTGCTTTGACAACAGAAGCGATGAAGGAGCATGTGAGAAGTGGTTAACTTCAAGAGAAGATTGACCTACTCCAAGATGAAAAGATGATTTCACCCGAACTTTCCCAGGACTTGTCTTATACATCTTCGTGTAAAGCTTTCATTGGAAAAACTTCGTCACGAAACGGTAAAGAATCTCAAGATGAGTGTGTGTTAAAGAATCTAAACTCTGACTTTTTCTTAGCTTCCGCACCAGATTCTCCGAAAAACATCGACACAAAGTGTTCCTCACCTCCCTCGACCAATCCTAGTCTATCAATTCCCGATGTTGACTTTACTAAATTCACGATTTCCGATGGAAGTTCAGATGAAGAGTTTGAATCGTTTCCTTTTGTCAAACCTCATCCAAGTCATACCGACTTTCTTTCAACAGCGATAAATCGCCCGGTCAATTTTCAAAAAGGCGAATGTTCTACAAAACCTAAGACCCCGACTGTGATCAAGGTTTCCAAAACTGATTCTTGTTCTCAAAATAAACCACAGCAGCGACAAAAGACCGGTCGATCATCTGACAAAACTCCTGTCTACTCAAACTCTGCTGACCAAACCGTTAATGCCGTTTCAGATAAAAATGGTCGGGCTATACAAGACAAACCAAAGTGGGTAGCCAAGGAATCTATTGAGAACAATGCGGCATCAAAGTCACTTAATACGGTTTTTTATCCTAGAATGAACATGAATGATTGTGCTTTGAATCATAAGAATGATTTTGTTGAACAAGATGTTAATTTTTCGATTAAACTTTATTCAATTCAACGATTGATTCAATTATCACATGATTGCTTTTGTTGTTCTAGTTGTGGTTGGAATGACTTTGATGACATTAGAAATTCAACTGATTGGTTTGGTTCTTATCATGTCTAAAATTCTAAACCAACTCGCAAACCCCGTAAAAACAAAAAGAAGTCCATTTCAAAACGGGGTCCCCAATCAGAGGTTAACCCTAAACAGGAAAGGAATCCCACTTCAAAACGGGTTCCTCAAACAGAGGTCAAACCTACACCCAAGAGGAAACCTGCTTCAAAACAGGTTCCTCAGTCAGGTGTTAAACCTAACCCTCCAGGACCCATTTTCAAATGGGTACCTAAAATCCGTTAATCTTGTTTTTGCAGGACGATCATGTGTGGTACTTAGACTCAGGATGCTCCAAGCACATGACCGAGAGTTGCTCACGAACTACACCGAGAAATACTGCGGGGCATGCGAGATGGGGAAGATGAAGCGAGCGACACACAAGCCGAAGGCTGCTCCGAGCACGTCCCGGTCCCTCGAACTCATCCATATGGATTTATGCGGATCGATGCGTGTTCAAAGCATCAACAAACGGAAGTACGTCCTGGTAATGGTTGATGACTTCTCACGCTACACTTGGGTAAAATTCCTGCGCTCGAAGGACGAAACCCCGGAGCTGATAATCAACCACTTGAAGACCATCCAACTGAACCTTCGACAGCGAGTTCAGACTATCAGGACAAACAACGGGACGGAGTTTAAGAATCAAATGGTGCACGAATACCTGACATCCATCGGTATCTCGCAAACCTTTTCTGCCGCGTGCACTCCTCAGCAAAACGACGTGGTAGAAAGAAGAAAGCGTATCCTTGTCGAAGCTGCTCGCACAATGTTGTCGCAATAAAAGTTGCCTCTACTTCGCTGGGCTGAAGCGGTTTCAACTGCTTGCTACAAGCAAAACCGCTCCATCATCAAGCGGTTCAACAAGACGTCGTACGAGATCATTAACAATTGCATCCCGAACATTAAGTACTTCCACTCGTTCGGATGCACATGCTACATCTTAAACGACAAGGATGTTCTCGGGAAATTCAGTCCGAAGGCAGACGAAGGAGTCTTCATAGGATACTCCATGCAGGCTAAGGCGTATCGCGTTTACAACAAACAGACCAAATCCGTTATCGAGAGTGTCAATGTGACATTAGACGAAGCCACGAATTTGGCTTCTGAACAACTCAGTTTAGAACCCGGTTTAACTGCCGTTTTAGCTTCCGAACTTTCACGTTCGGGATCTATCCAAACCACAGTAAATCCAAATCATGCATCTACGTCGAATGCACATCTTTCTGATTCAGATTTACTATTTCAATATTTTTATGATGAATTTTTCAATGTGCCTAACCCTCAAGTATCTGTGCAACCCAGAATCGAAGCTGCTCACATCGAGAACTCGACGAATCTTTCTGGTCCGCCGCCTTCGACGAGCACTCCAGCAATCACTTTGGAGTCCCCTCAGACATCCTCAGACACATCATCAACTGATACTACCATTCCCCCGGAGGAACCTGTGCAAAACCCGGAGATCACTCATGAAGATTCGTCCTCTACAACACTCAATGATCAACTTCTGAATTCCCCGGAACCAGAAGTCGCTCAACCTTCGACGAATCCTGCCAAGTCTCCTCCAAGAAACCAACCAGCAACACTTGAAGTTGTTCAAGACCTTCCAACTAGTGGATATATGGATCTGGACACCTCTCAATCTACTCAACACCCGCTTCCACACACCACAAAATGGACCAAGGCTCATCCCCTACACCAGATAATCGGCGATCCTTCTACTCCGGTTCAAACACGAGGCGCATCGTCCAATTTTTGCCTATTTTTCGAAATTCTCTGCAAGATCGAGCCAACAACCATCTCTGAAGCACTCGAAGATCCGGACTGGGTCATGGATATGCAAGAGGAACTCAACCAGTTAGAGGCCCTCAAAGTATGGTGACTTGTCCCACGTCCATCTCACAAGACGGTAATCAGCACGAAGTGGATCTTCAAGAATAAGAAAGACGAAGATGGCGTCGTCGTTTGGAACAAGGCGCGTCTAGTGGTCCAAGGATACCGCCAACAAGAAGGGATTGATTACGACGAGACATACGCTCTGGTTGCAAGAATCGAAGCCATACGTATGTTCCTTGCATACGCCGCATACAAGAACTTAACGGTCTTCTAAATGGATGTGAAGACCGCATTCCTCAACGGTGAGATCAAGGAAGAGGTGTACGTATCGCAACCGGACGGGTTCGTAGACGATAAAAAGCCTAACCACGTCTACATCCTAGACAAGGCTTTATACGGTTTGAAGCAAGCTCCACGGGCCTGGTATGATGCTTTGGCTAAGTTTTAATAAAATCAGGTTTTTCTAATAAAATCGATACAACCCTCTTTATTAAAAATGAAGAAGGTCACATAGTGTTAGTTCAAGTGTATGTTGATGACATTATTTTTGGCTCTACTAACCCACAATAATGTAAGAACTTTGCCAAATTAATGGGACAGTATTTTCAAATGATTATGTTGTGTGAGATGAATTTTTTTCTTGGTCTTCAAGTTAAACAACTGTCGACTGGGATATTCATAAATCAGGCTAAGTACATTAGGGACATTCTTCGGAAGTACCAGATGGAACAGTCCTCACCAATGAAAACTCCCATGGCACCCGGTACAAAGTTACACGCCGATCCTTACGGAAAGGATGTGGACACTAAAACATACCGGCGAATGATTGGTTCTTTAATGTACTTAACGGCTAGTAGACTGGATATCATGTTTTCGACCTTTCTTTGCGCCCGTTTTCAGTCAAAACCCAAAGAGTCTCATTTAATTGCTGTAAAACGAATCTTTCGATATTTGAGACGTATTGCTGATCTTGGCTTGTGGTACCCGAAAGAGACAGGTTTTGAACTTTTAGCGTACTCAGACGCCGACCACGCGGGTAGCATGATGGATCGGAAGAGAACATCAGGGAATGTACAGTTCTTGGGCGACAATTTGGTAAGCTGGGCATCCAAGAAGCAGCAGTGCGTTTCTACATCGACTGCTGAGGCGGAATACGTCGCCGCCGCGAGCTGCTGTTTGCAAGTTATCTGGATGCTCACACAACTCAAGGACTACGGCTTCACTTACACCAAAGTGCCCATCTACTGTGACTTGAAGAGCGCCATTGCCATATCAAGCAATCCAATCCAGCATACGAAGACGAAGCACATAGACGTTCGGTACCACTTTATCAAGGATCACGTTGAAAGAGGTACAGTTGAACTTTATTTTGTTAATACAGAACATCAGTTAGCAGACCTTTTTACAAAACCCCTGGATGAAAAACTCTTTAATTATCTTGTGTCCAGGCCAGGTATGCTAAATCTGAAGATTTGATCAAATCGTGCACCCGTTACAAGTTCCATACACCTACGAGAGACTGTGTATTCATTATCTGTCATTTATACTCCAGATGATTGAGTACACATTTTCCCGCATATGTATTCTACTTGTATCGTATACATTTTTCGGTTAAATCTCTGTATTAATTAGGTAGATTTTGTCTGTTTGATTTCTTTTAACGTATGTTTCCTTTTATGTTCATTTACGGTCGTCTGTTTTATTCTTGGTTATATCTGTGCTTTCACAATTTGTTCATGTGTTCAGAGGGAGCACATAAGTGTATCAGGTAAGTCTACTCTATCTTTGAGGGGGAGTGTCACACAAGTTTTTTTTTAACTTCAAAAAGCTTTTGTGTGTGGCAACTCCAAAGTATTTCATCAACCACACCACTTGCCCGAACTGCGGGGGAGCATTTTTCCTTATGTTCGTCAGTTGAGGGGGAGCGTCAGACTCAAGTTTTACTTAACAATCCAAATATTATTATTTTATGTGTATGCGACATTCGAGGGGGAGCAGCGAAATCCCCATGCTATGTTCGAGGGGGAGCGGGAAAATTTTTCTTTAAAAGCTCAAAGAATTTTTTTAAGGATTGGAAAGTTCAGGGGAAATTTTTTCCAATATTCCCAAAGTGTCCGGACAGGTTCCCGGATACCCACCTATACGGATAGGTTTCCGGACCGGACACCTATTCGGACCGGATAAGTATCCGGGTAAACCCACCCGGTAAGTTATCACTATTTAAACCCCCGGACACCTCTATTTCCAACTTTTTCCGGATATCAGACCCCTTAAACCCTCTCGAATCCCCTCAATCGGAAACCCTCGCCAATCATTCATTTTCTTGGCTTTCGAACTCAGAAATCAGGTATGTTCATCTTTCAACCATCTGCTACACACTACTCAACACGAATAGACCATCTTTCAAGTCGAATCAGAGTTTCCGAGCCCTTCCTTTGTGTCGATTCAGATTCGACCAACACCACGGTGTGTTTGACCCAATCGATGGTCGTCTTATGTGATTTGCATCGTCTAGAAGCTTTTAGAATGCTTAGATTTGTGATACTTGTTTGGTCGCATTTTAAATGAAACCGGGTGTCGTCCTGATAGTTTCAAACTATCCGGACACATTCAAATCGTCCGGACACACTCATAACTTTAGATATTTTGTCCGGAAAGTCACTTCACCCGGAAAGACACCTCATCCGAACACCAAGCCATCCGGTAACCCAAGTTGTCCGGATACTTCTTTGTTTCCGGTAAGTTCAACTATCCGGAATGTTCTTGGTTGTCCAGTCACCACTCCCATCTGGTAACCCTAGTTGTCCGGAAACCCTCATGGTTTTTGGTAAGTTCAACTACCCGGGTGAATTTCCTTGTCCGGTATCTTTTCGTATCCGCTAACTACACTTTGTCCGGATACCCGGTTTGTCCAGATAATACCTTTGTCCGGTAACCTATGTTTTTTCCGGATACTTTGTTTGTCCGAATAATTCCTTTTTGTCCGATAACCTTATGTTTCCCGAATGAATTTTGTCCGGACGCTTCCAACAGTCCAGTACCCTGTTTGTAACTGCCAATCCTCAATCCGATTCAGATTGAGCCGATTTCTCGCAAATGTACGCATCGAATGTAATTTGATCCGTCCACTCACTAACACTGTGTCTTTCAGGTACTAATAGCGGATCAACAACAACCACCACAACAGAATATTCCTCCTCAAGAGGAATTAATCGACAAAGAGGCAGACAATGCATTGGTTCCAGCAGACCATGGCCTTGAAATCAACGCCAACAATCATCACTTAGATGCTGCCGAGTTCCGACCACAACATCGTGTGGTCGTGGACATTCTTCTCGGCCACCCTCTTTGCGAAGCACTCACAGCAACGACCGACGTTCCTATTCTATACGTATTTCAAGTCTGGCGATCTGCTCAAGTGGTCACAACGCCCAATTCTCAGACAATCACAGCAATGATCGACCAACAACCTTTCGCGCTCACACCAAATTCATTCAGACGCCTTCCCTCACTAGCGGAGGCCATGCTGCTTACGACGTCGCGGTCTCCGACGACACCTTGTGCGCCGACATTCGCGCTCTCGGCTACAACCATGCGCTCAACCGACCTTCAGCATTCACTCGGAAGTATCTTGCACCCATCTGGTACAAACTATTCACAGTCCTGAACAGGTGTCTTTCATCCAGATGGGAATAGACCAATGCACCGGCAATTTTCTCCGTCTAATCCATGTCGTCTGCTACAACCGCCGCATAGACTACACGCTCATCATCTGGTGCGAGCTAGTTCAGGCCATCCGGGCTATCGGAGGGTCAAAAGAGAAGAAGTTCCTACCATACCACGATTCCTCTCGCTGGTCGTTCGTCAGCACATGGACGCGAATCCAAGGATACCGCGGCGCGTTAACCATCCGGTATGTCCTCCTTTTCACTTACGTTATCTCGTGATTCGTAACCCGTCCAACGCCCAACCCATGCTCTTACCTGAAGCATTACTAGCATATGCAGACCCCAATGCACCGAGTGTGATAGCATATAGACAAGTAATAGGCATATGTGCTCCTATGGTCCAGCCAGAGCCGGAGGGACCTCCCCAGGGAGCTAGACCTGAGAGGCGTGAGGGTCCTGGAGGTAGAGTCCGGGCAGCTGGGGTTCCCAGACTGGGTGTGTTGAGATTACATCATGGGAGGGGAACAGGCGCGGGCGGTGCATTAGATACGCATGCCTGTACTACCTATTCCAACCGACCCGGAACTAGCCAACAACCCCGCATCCAAACCACCTGAATCACGACTGAAGCTGGACCGTCGACTAGCCTACACGAGTTCCTGGTTGTCATAGCACCCCTACGAGAAGAGGACCCCGACACGGACACAACTGAACCGATCTCACCATTCACCCAGGCCGACACTGTCGAATCCGACAGCACTAACACCGATACGGATCAAACCATTCGTGCATCACTGATTCCACCTCGTATCGGACGTCAACCTCCGATGACAGAAGCATCTCCGTCCGTCTCTCCCACACCCTCCACCATCCCAACATTCGAACCTATTATGGGAGATACAAGGAGAGTGGAGGGAGAATTAGTTGAAAATCTAGAACAGGCGAGTCGGAGAGAATGGAGGTCGAAAAAGAATCAAGAGAGAACGGGCATAAGAACTAGAGAGGCTAGTGAGCGAATCCACACCAGCGTCAGCCAGGTAGTCACATCTACTATCTTGTCTCATTCGTTGGGACAAGGTATTGAAGAAGCCGTCGTGGACCTAGCGGCACAATTGCACACCCTTCCTAGCCACACACCCAACTCTCCACAGCTGAGTTTTTCATTTTCACAAGGGGATTTAGCACAACATCTATTGGTCTCTCACTCGGAGAGTATCGGTATTGAAACAAGAGAACAACCTCCCCCGTTCTCGACTTCATTCAGTGCACTATCGAGTCTAGAGCCACTTGATATGATACTTTCTTCGGCTAGGACACATGACGAGACTACAACCATTGGTGCTCTTAGTGACCCGATAAGAACTTCCGTAGTATCTCTACCTTTGAGCAGAATACAAGGATCAGAAATTAATTCAACCACGGCCACCCAGTTGCATTCCGTGAACGTAGGTGGTACTACCTCTACGGTAGCTACCTCAACGGGCAATATAAGTGATCCCAGAGTTACTTTACCCGAAATTTTGTCACGGGAATATCTGGACGACGCCCTAAAGGCTGTCCGCGAGGCCCTGGAACTGCAGTTCACCACCGAGCTCGACAAGGTAAAGAGCTTGATCAAAGGGAAGGAGAAGATAGTCGAATCCGAAACCGCACCAACACCTCCACCGACTCCCGTTCAGCCAACTTACTCGGTGGATACTCTCAAGACTATGCTTCTTGCACAACTGCTCCAACACACTGACACCGATGCCTCGACTGAAGACCTAATTTCGCTTCTACGCTCCCAGATATCTG
This sequence comes from Saussurea involucrata, assembly GCA_033807775.1. Taxonomy (NCBI): domain Eukaryota; kingdom Viridiplantae; phylum Streptophyta; class Magnoliopsida; order Asterales; family Asteraceae; genus Saussurea; species Saussurea involucrata. The sequence goes on along the minus strand of CM066318.1, from coordinate 14,725,791 downwards.
CTCCAACGCCATCCATTACAAGCCGATTGGACCAGCTTGACGTGACTCTTAAGGATGTTCAGAAAGCAATTACCATTCTATCCGAAAGAGTCCCCTCACTCGAAGACACATGCAAGAGTTAAGCTGGCGGACTCAAGAGACGGCACAATGACCAGTATGATCCTGATCACCGTGAGGGGAGAACAAATGACAAAGACTGTCTGAGTCCGAGCCAATCCTCACCGAAACAACAACGGTTCAATCGGAACCATCAACTGTGGCACAAACCGAAACCGAAGACCAACCTGAAGCCCAGTTGAGCTTAACCGAGATGGAAATTGACATGGATATCTCAGACGACGAAGACCCGATGGTTGAAAAGCCCAAGGGAGATTCACAGGCACTGATCGTACATACCGCACTGGAATGGGATACTCTTAACCTGATAGATCCCGATTCAGAGATTGACCCGGAGACCGAAGACGCATGGCATAAAAAATCCGCCAGTGCGATGAACTTCGACCTAAATCTCGTATTTCCCACCGATGTCGCCAACGATATCAACTACGACCAGTTCCTGTTGCAAAATCTTTATGGTACACCCATCCACCCAAATCAGGCCCCCGAGACTTCTACTGCTATACCACCGACATGTCCTCAGCAACCGACTGCTTCTGATCAACCTCCACCTCCACCGCAACAAATCCGTTGGGAGAAGATCATGATCCTCATCCCTTATCTTGAGGAATCTCTGAAGAAGCTATATATTCACAGGTTACGCCCTATCAAGCCGACTTTCTGCCTTGGGATTTCAACGTTTGACAAGGAATACCAAAGCCAATACGTAAAGGTAATGAAGCGGTGTCTTCCAGTCAGCCAGGTCAGAACAAATCATAAAATCACCGAAGTGGTGAACATCCAGACCGACCAGATTCTCAGAGTCTTGTTTCCAGTATTCACCGTCAGACGTGAAGACGAAAATGAATGGAGATTCTCTGAAGCAGACTTTAAGAATCTCAGACTGAACGACTTCCATACTCTACTGAAAGATCTTCGAACCCGAACCATCCGACCGCTACACGTTACCAAAGCGCTTGAGGCTGTCAGACGATTCCTGCACTACAAGGTACTGATTTTTTACATCACAGATTTTCAGATGGTAGTTGAGCACAGATCAAAGAAGATAAACCTGTTGAAACCGAACCTGAAAGCACCCGAGCTGAAGATGTATCCCGAAAACTCAGTACTTCTTAAACCAGAGTTTGGGATTGTATACGTCAACGAACAGAAAGAAAAGGGGTTTCTTCGCTTCAGCCAGGTCGACAGATTCTGCGATGGTACGCTACTGAAAGTCAGAGATGCACTTCGAAACATCATCACCAAAGAATCCAAACTTCGAAAGTCATCGTTTGTCTCCAACTCAAATGAGATAACCGCTCGAGAAGCCTTAGAATTGGTTGAAGACCGCATCGACTACCGCAGAGCCATCTGAAGCTTCGAGATCTACTTTGTGCTCCGAAAGAGATACGTTGAAAACTGGCGCCAACTCGAACTTCAATTCAAAGGGGGAGATTGTTAGGGCTAATTAAGGTTGAGTAGAAGTTAAAGGGATTATTATGTAATTGTTGTTATTTGGGCTTAATTGTTTATGGGCCATGGGCTTGATAGTTTAGGCCCTAAGTATAAATAGCTTATTTTGTTTAGAAAATAGGTTAATCGTCATTATCATCTTTATCATTCACATTGTAATTCTTTGAAGATTAACAAAGTGATATGGATGACCAGTTGAAATCATATTGATTCGTTATCTATTCTATTGATTTCATTGTGTATGCACTAATCTGGAACTCACACATGTCACCCGAGTTTTGCTGGGTCTGATAATCCGATTGCATGTATGATTTGGATTAGAGAAATGGAACACGCTTTTAGAGCATGTGAATCCAATGAAGATTCAAAAGTCAGATTTGGATCTCAAATGTTAAGAGGAAATGCTCTTACGTGGTGGAACATTGTTACATCAACTGTTGAAGCTCCAGTCTTGGCTGCAATGAGCTGGGACTCTTTTAAAAAGAAAATTTTGGAAGAATACTGTAATGAGAATGAGATGGATCGTATTGAAGAGGATTTTCGAGCACTTAAGAAGGTTAATTCGTCTGTAAGGGAATATACTCGAATCTTCTTGGAGAAGCTAAACTTAGTGGGGCATGTGGCCCCAACTGAAAAAGAAAAGATTAAAGCTTATTTGAAAGGCTTACCGGCTGATATGATGTCCAGGGTCCGAATTTCTAAAGCTTCGACTCTGAGGGAAACGATTGAGAAAGCCAAGATAATAGAAGAAGTATACGCAAGATATAAAGCAGAGAAAGCACAAGTAGGGGGAAAAGAAAGTGGGAAGGTCGATCAGAATCTTCCTAGAAATCTCGATGAGAACCGAACTGGTGTTAGAAATGCAGAAGTAAACATTTTGGCCCGTATCGGGTGATCCCAAATGAATGTTTTAAAAATGGAAAGAGTGGTCACTAAATTGGGAAATGTCCCATTCAAGGACCAACATGTTTTGAATGTATGAAGCCTGATCATTTCCGAAAAGATTGCTCAAAGTTAAAGATTGGTGGGAATCAAGAAAAGAAGCCAAATACCCAAAAACCAATGGGCTGAGCGTTTCACATGACTGCTGAAGAAGCAAAAGAATCGGCGGATGTGGTTTCTGGTACAATCCTTGTTAATTCTATACCTGCACGTATATTATTTGATTGTGGTGCCAAATTATCGTTTGTATCGTAATCTTTTTATCAAAAGTTAGCTATGCCTATCACTAATTTGGAAGATGCCTTAGTGGTTGAAATAGCTAATGGGGGTCAAGTCTTAGTTTGTGAAAAACTTGAAGGTTGAACCCTTATGGTAGAAGAAAAGGAATTTTCAATTGATTTGATTCTAATGGAAATAGGTGGATTTGATATAGTTGTTGGTATGGATTGGTTAGTGAGCAATCAGGCAGAAATTCTTTGTGCTAAGAAATTTATTTGGATCCCTATGCCCGAAAATGATGTTGTACTCATTTATGGGGAAAAGAGAAAAGTGGATATTCCATTGATTTCAATAGCCAAAGCGCGTAAATTTTTAGTAAAAGGGTGTTCATCATATTTAGCATATGTAATGGATGCTAAAGTAGAGAAGAAGCGCATGGAGGATATAAAGGTGGTATGTGAATTTCCAGATGTATTTCCTGATGACCATCTTGGCTTACCACCAGAACGACAAGTGGAATTCAAGATTGATCTTGTTCCAGGAGCGACACCGATATCACGTGCCTCGTACCGATTAGCAACGGCTGAAATGAAAGAGATGATGTCTCAACTCCAACAATTGCTTAAAAAGGGCTTTGTTAGGCCAAGTTCGTCATCCTGAGGAGCTCTAGTACCATTTGTTAAAAAGAAAGACGGCACTATGAGAATGTGCAATGACTATAGAGAATTGAATAAAGTGACCATTAAGAATAAGTATCCACTCCCAAGGATTGACGACTTATTTGATCAGCTTCAAGGTGCATGATGTTTTTCAAAGATTGATCTAAGATCGGGCTACCACCAAGTAAGAGTGAGGGATGAAGATGTTCCCAATACGGCATTTAGAACAAGGTATGGGCAATATGAATTCCTCATGATGCCTTTTGGGTTGACAAATGATCCTGTTGCGTTCATGGATTTAATGAATAGGGTGTGTCGACCTTTCTTAGACAAGTCAGTCATCGTGTTCATAGATGACATACTTGTTTATTCAAAGAATGAAGCCAATCATGAATGTCACTTCGTGAAGTCTTAGAGGTTCTAAGAAAAGAAAAATTGTACGCCAAATTCTCCAAATGTGAATTTTGGCTAAAGGAAGTGCAATTTCTCAGTCAAGTAATCACTTCTAAAGGAGTTAAGGTGGATTCGGCGAAAATAAAAGCAATGATGAATTGGGAAACCCAAAAAAACTCATCGGAAATTCGGAGTTTCTTGGGTTTGGCAGGTTATTACCGAATGTTTATAAAGGACTTTTCGAGGATTGCCTCTTCCCTGACAGTTCTAACACGGAAGAATGTGAAGTTTGTATGGACTGAAAAGCAAGAGTCAAATTTTAGAACTTTACCAAATAAATTATGTGAAGCTCCTGTCCTTGCACTACATAAGGAACAGAAGATTTGGGGGTATATAGTGATACATCAAAAATGGGTTTGGGGTGTGTATTGATGCAACACGGCAAAGTGATTGCTTATTGTTGGTCCCAGAGGGGTTATACAAGTTTGTAGAAGAGGGGGTTGAATACAAACACACGATTTTTATCTTTCTAAATTGTTTATTGATATGTATCAAACAATTTACAGTTTGTTGCGGAACAAGATTAAGGAATAAATCTAATCTAAACAAACTATGAGAACACTAAGATTTCTTGCACTAGAAATAGAGATTAAGAAAATAAGAACACTAAGGAGAGTATTCTTTCACACAGTAAGTTCAGCGAGAGAAAAATGGCCAAGCTTCTTCAAAATGAAGTAGGGTTTCCTTTATATACTACATGCATGTAATGCACAATAGTACACCTTTACACGTGGCAGCCTCTGGTTGGTTGCATGATTTGACTTCAGTAGACAACCTAGTGGCCGCATGATGAACATTGTAGAATCAGAGTTGGCTGTACGATTCTGGACAAAAGGGATGTCCGTTCTGACAAAAATTGTACGGAGGGGTGCAAGGGGATAAGACAAAAGTTGCTTGTAGAGGAGGCTTCATGATCAGCGTTCGCTGAATGATTCTTTATCAGCGAATGATAAAGTTCAACACTCACTGAAGTCTTCTACTTGAAACTTCACGTTGAGTGGACAAGTCTTGGCTTCGCTGATATCCGCATCAGGTCACTAGTAGACTTAGTCGCTGGTTCTTTGGCTTGATCTTCGACTTCAGCGTAGAACATAGTTGACGTGAATCTTCTCTTTAGGGATCATAAGTAAACAATATAAGTTTTCAGCGATCATCAGTGAGACTGAACAGGCTCAGGGCTCATTGATGTACAGTGTTCGCTGAATGCATATATTTAAAACGTATGTTTTCCATCAGCGATACTAAGCAGACTTAGTATATTTTTTTATGGTAAAACACTGATACATATTGTCTACTTACAATTTTCACTAAGTGTTTCTCAGAGTCATTATCAAATCACTGATGGGTTGGATCAACAATCTCCCCCTATTTGATGATGACGTAGCAATAAAGGAAAATTGCTAAGTATAAAAACATAAGGATAAAAAATGACTCATAAAATACTTATCCCATTTACTGTTTTCAGGGATCTTTTTAAGTACTGATGGAGTAAAGTACATTCATTGAAAATTTTCATTAACTTCGTAGAGATTACAAGGGGAATTGGAAAAATTACAAGAACGGTGAACTAAAATTTACAAGTACAAAAAATTACAAGCTGATAAAAGATAGAAGAATTACAAAAGGAATCCTATCAGCTATTCAGGTTCAGTCTTGGCAAGAAGTTCATCTAGAGTATTTGTTTCAGGAACCATCCAATCAGGGACTTTCACTCCCTGTTCCTTTCTTTTCTTGGCTTCTTTGTAGATCAAGGGCTTCATGAAATGTCCGAACAGATCTTGTCTGAATTCACACCAGTAGATGAGATATGTGAGCTGTTCGATATGAGTAATGGCTAGCTCAGAGATGCGTTGAAAGCATTTGTGTCCGGTGCAGTCAATGAAGAAAATGCCATAAGGTTCGCTGAGAACCTTTCCAGGGATAAAATCTTCACCAGGGGGTAGAGAAACATCGAGCGCCGATAGATCAGGATCAGGACCAAGGACAACTTCTCGTGAGAAATCGATGCCGGTTTCATTTCGGATAGGAAGACCTGAAGTTGGGGGTTTCTTCTTTTTCTTTGCATCAGGCCTTCTATTTTGAACTGGATGAGGATGGATATCAACGACTGATGTTACCCTTTCGATCTGCTTGTTCAGAGCTTTCTCGACAAAGGATTTATAATTTTATCGCGACCGCTGAATGGCTATCCGCATCTCCAACCATTCAGAGAAACCAAGCTAGTCAAGCCACGGTGTAAAGATGGTTGCCTTGTGACCATTCTCTTTGATAATCTGAATATCGATGATAGGAACGTCTTTGAGCGTCCTTCCCCTGATGTTGACCATTTGAATTCTGGATGCATGGTGTCGGTAATGACATTTCTCCTTGCATCAAGCTACAGTGGAATCAGAGACCTTGGTTTTCTCTTCTCTGATCTTCTTGGTGTCGTTCCAGAGCTTTCGATGAACAGAGATAGGAACCTTCTTCAGGCTTGGATCCTTTACCGAACGTTGAACGAGTTCAATGGCATATTCTTTATCTTTTTCTTCAGCCTTCTTTCGTTCGGCAAAGAGTTGTTCAGCTTTGAGAGACTCAACGATTTCTCGAGTAGATAAGATATTTAGGTAGGGAGGGACAATCCGCTGATCTTCCAATCTTTGAATCATCGCTGCTCTTTTTTTTTACATCTTCATTTGGTATTTGAGGAACCAAGGAAGGTCTTTTTCGGTGCGAGAGCAGTTCTTCTTCTTCTTCAAAGAGATAATCGGTCGAATTCAGGACCGGGATTATTTCATGATCATCAACTCTGGAGGCTAGGATTATTGTTGATGGATGGGGAACTTCAGCTTGACCCTCAAGCAGGGGAGAGGACTAGCTGAAACAAAATGATAGATGGAGTTAGATCATTTATGGAAAACGATATAGAGAAAATCGAGCTAAGTGTATAGAGGTTTGAGAGTTAGTTGGATAGATATTGAGAAAGGGCAGAGGAGGGATGCAGTGTAAGGGAATAGGATGTAACATACCTGACAAACTGGCTTCTTGAGAAGAATGGCCAAGTTTTCATCAGCGAGGCCTTTTTGTTTTTCAGGGTTGGCCGCTTTCGCTGGAGATGTCTTTTTGGTCCCCTCCCCTTTTTCTTTTATTACAACTCCCTTCTGAGCAGGGATCCTTGTTTTCTTTTGCTGGAAAACGAGGCCATCATCATCATCGTCATCATCATCAGGGGAAGAAGATGGTTCGTCATCTTTTAGATCTGGTTCTTCTTCGTCTTCAGCATCCTCTTCCTCACTCGCAGAAGATAGATCCTCAGTAGCAGCATGAGAGTGAGTGAGGTCTTCAAGTTGCTCCCCCTCAGAGTGAGAGGGACTTTTCTCGGTTCCCTTAGGGTTCTTATCTCCTTGAGGTTCTTCATAACATTCCTCTTTATCCTCCCCCTCAGAAAATGGGGAAGGTCTTCCTTTTCCTTCTCCCCCTCTTCCACATTTTGGATGGGGGAGGAAGTAGCAGCAGCAGTAGTGGTAGCAGCAAATACCTGTTCAGGACCCTTGTCTTCAAGGCCAGGGAGACCTGAATGGGTTTCAACCACTGCTAATCTGTCTTCAAGGCCAAATATAACCGGAGTTGTCTTTACAATGTGCTCCACTGCCTTTTCCAACTTTTCCCGGTCGTCCTGAGAAAAGTGAGACAAAAGGACAGTGGGAGCATTGAGCCGATCGACGAGTTGGCTTAGCAGATTGTTGGAGGAGCCAACCTTTTGAGCGAGATCACTCACCTCAGTCATCGGAGACGTCATCTGTCCCTGAAGATTAGATACCTCTGTCTTCAGCGTTGTGACTTCACTGGACAAGGTTTTGAAGTTCGTGGAGAGGTCACCGTTGGTGGTTTTGAGGGTGCTGATAGAGGAAGAGTTGTTGGTGATGGCCTCAGTTACACTAGATAAACCACCTTCAAGCCTTGAGACATCAGCGGTTGTAGCCTTGTCGTTCATAGTGTCGGCCAATTTCTTTAACGTCTCCCCAGCGTTTGTAACCGCTGAGGAATTGTTGGTGATGGTGGTGGTGAGATTTTCCACTTTATTAGCGATTTTCGTGAGTGAGTTGCTAATAGTGCCCAAGTTAGGATCTGTAACAGAAAAGAACTTCTTAACAAAGGAAAGCTCAGAAGTTGGGGGTCCAGAGAGAGGAGTGTTTAGGGTATCTGGAGGCGGGTTGGAAAAAGTGTTGATGTCACGGTAGCCTGACAAGTTTTCCATGTTGTCTTCCAGCAAATGATGGGTGGAAGCGCCTTCAGGTCCTTGATTTTGCTGTATCAAGCGTTGTAGTTCAGTAGCAGAACTGTCGTCCAGATGGATGACATTTGAAGGTGATGCAGTAAGGAAGATGAATTGTGAGGAGACCAAAGAATGTGTGGGAGGAGCAAATGACGTGAAGAGGGAGTGGGTAGCAGATTCAGCGTTGGATCCGCTGAGGAAAATCACTTCAGTACTTGGAGGTACTGAGAGTGGGGGGTCCTGATCCATGAAAGTTTCAGCGAATGGATTCACTGGAACGGTTGAGGAAGGTTTGGCTTCAGCGGATGTGGCGGAGTGTACCACAAAACTTTCCATCGTTGTCTTCAGAGGGACCGACGTGGGGTCTTCAGTCTGGGAAGGCTTGGGTTGCCCTTTTGAGGTATTCTTGGTCTTATGGATGCCAAGGGGGGATTCAGAATGTTTTCTCTTTTTGGAAGAGATGGTGGTTGCATCCTGGGTATCAGCGGTTAGGTCGACCGCTGCCGCTGAGGTAGCTGCAGAAGTAGAAGAAGAAGAGCGAAGAAGAGTTAAGAGTTGAGAAAGTCATACCTCGTTATGAATGGGCTTGTAGTAGAGCACCTTCGGGCCAACCTGAGAGAGTTTTAGGTCGCCACCTGTAGGATACTTATCTTTCAGGCCGTGCAAGAAGAGAGCACTGAGAAAGCGGGGATATGGAACAAATGCTGGACGATCTGCGACGTCCACTCACTCCAATAGATCTTCGAAGATCTGGCTAGCCCACTCCACGTGAAGACCTTTGAGAAGGGCATATCCCATGGCAATCTTAGTCTTTGAGGCCTGATCCGTTGACCCAGTCTTTGCAGACATGCAGCTTATGATGCGAGCAAAGATGAAGTTGATCTCGCTGGCATCTTGCTCTTAAGCACAGTTGTTATCTTCTTCTCAGGCTTTCCTTCACGATCAGGGTTCTAGTTGTAACGTATCATGTCTAAGAAGGCGATAAGTTCCTCCTTTCATGCGGCGATGTTAGAGTAAGGGAATGGGACGAAACGATGAGTCTTTGAGCTTCATGGGAGATTCAGGGCTGATTGTATAGCCCCAGGGGTGATTTGGGCTTCACCGAGTTTGGTTTCAAAATCAATTACGTCATGCTTGCGGTTAGGGATTTAGGAGGATGTGGCAGTGGTACGGTGTGCGGTATACCAAAACTGAGCAAGTAGGTTTTTGTGAGCATGAGGTCTGATGGTCAGGGCTGTCGCCAGAGGATAGGTCTTGATGAAGTTGACATCATCATCAAGATGGGTAACCTGCTTCTTCTTGGGGAATTCCAAGAGGGTGTAAGGATTGTTTGAGTGGAACTGGATCTAGTCCAGGGAGTGTTCCATGTTTGCTGCCCTTGGGAGTTCAGCACTGTCAAAAGATGTAGGAGATGCAGCGTTGGTGTTGCTGGTTGCCATTTTGTTCAGAACACAAAAAGGATGAAGAAGATGAAGAAAATTTCTTGAAATGGAAAAGAGATTCCACAATAAGATTGTTGGGGTTTTTAGTTTTGAACAGAAGTACAAAACTAGTGAAAAATCTTGTTTTACCAGTTTCCTTTTATGGAAGGGATTCTGGAAAAACGTATGAAATGCATAAGTTTAAGATTTTTATTTTAAACTTACGAGAACAACCTGTAAACATATTGTGTTCATAAAACCATGAATAAGATGATTTCATTTTTAGAAAGTTCTTTTGTTTGATCTTTTGAAAACAATAAGAAGATCAAAAACAAGTTTGTGAGATATTAGGAGAGAAATGTGAACCTTGTTTGATGAAATACGAGATGATGAATCACAAATTCTTGAACAGATTCCAAAGCATAGAATGCAAGAAAATTCTTTTTGCCTTTGAGAGAGTTCGATCGTGTAAAAGGTAAAAATATAAACTCGAAGGGTTTATATAGTGAGAGTTAGAGAGAGAAACTATGAGCGGGAAAAGTTTCTCATGATGGCATGTGACACGTCCCTTGACTCTTATTGGACAAGAAAACGAAACGGGCGAGGTGTGTCAGATGAAAAGTCGTGCCAGGGTTTATCCGTTGTGATGACGTCACAAACATCCTTTCATATTTACAGTTGTCTCTGAGGGTTTTTTAGAAAAACTCAGGGACATTTTCAAAGTAAGAAGCACAAATTATAAATATCAGTGAGATTTAAGAGTTTCAAAAGAATCACGGAAAGGAAGAGATATTTAGCGATGTAATTTATTTTGAAATCTGCATGCTGAGGCGAATGTCAGCGTTTAAGAGAGAGAACATACCTTGATATCAGCGAATCAATTTTGTTCAGAGATTAGATGATTAATAGGGGTATACAAGTTCATATTATCACTGATCTAATGCTAACCGATGAAATTTTTTACTATTCTAGGTTCAACATTCCAAGCTCGCTGATGAGAAAGTTGAATCTTGTCTCATCAAGAGGTTTGGTGAACAGATCAGCTAACTGAAAGTCAGTTGGAATAAAATGAAGTTCTATATCACCATTCATCACATGATCTCTGATAAAATGATACCTGATCTCGATGTGTTTGGTCTTTGAGTGTAGCACTGGATTGTTTGCTATGGCGATGGCACTGGTGCTGTCGCAATAGATTGGAATTTTGGAGAGCTGTAGGTCATAGTCCAATAGTTGATTTTTCATCCATAAGACTTGAGAACAACAGCTTCCAGCGGCTACATACTCAGCTTCAGCGGTTGAGGTGGACACTGAGTTTTGCTTTTTACTTGGCTAACTCACCAGCTTTCCACCCAGGAGCTGACAGCCTCTTGTGGTGCTTTTCCTATCCAATTTGCATCCTACAAAATCACTATTTGAATAGGCAATTAGATCAAACCCTGAGTCTTTGGGATACCAAAGACCTAGGTTAGGAGTACCTTTAAGGTATCTAAAAATACACTTTATAGCGATCAAATGAGATTGCTTAGGTTCAGATTGATATCGTGCACATAAAGAAGTTGCATACATAATATCAGGACGGCTAGCTGTATGATACAGAAGAGAGCCGATCATCCCACGGTACGTTGTGACATTAACAGGTTTCCTTGAAGGATCCTTGTTGAGTGTCAACGGCAGTGCCATTGGGGTTTTTATAGCTGAGCTTTGAGTTAAATCAAACTTTTTCAGCATATCTTTAACTGTTGATCCAAACCCTCAGTGATTTGATAATGACCCTCTCTTTAACACTTAGTGAAAATTGTAAGTAAACAATATGTATTAGAGTTTCACTATCGCTGATAAGTACTAAGACTTTACAGTACCGCTGATAGGAACTCTCGCTCTTTAGATTAGACATTCAGCGAACACTGTTCATCCAGTAGCTTTGAGCCTGTTCAGTCTCTGTGAGGATCGCTGATAGTTTAGTTGTTTACTTATGATTCCTGAAGACAAGTTTCACGTCAACAAAGGTTCTACGCTGAAGTCGAAGATTAAGCTCAAGAACCAGCGACAAGTCTACTAATGAACTGATGCGGATATCAGCGAAGTCACAGAATTGTCCATTCAACGTGAAGTATCAAGTAGAAGACTTCAGCAATCGCTGAGCTTTATCATTCGCTGATAAAGTACTGATTCAACAAAAGATGATCATGAAGTCTCCTTACAAAGTACTATTGTCTTAACTCCCTTGCACGTCTCCGTACGAAATGTCAGAACGGACCTCCCTTCTGTCTAGAATCATACAGCAAACTCTGATTCTACACTGTGCACGATGCGACTACTAAGGTTGTCTACAAAGTTCAAAACATGCAACTACTAAGCTGCTGCCACGTGTAAAGTAACAATGCTATGCATTAAATGCATGCAGTATATAAGAAGAACCCTACTTCAGAAATGAAGTGCTCGGGCCATCTTCTTCTTCCTTACTACTGTGTGTTAGGTTATTATTCGTAATTTCCTTATCTCCTTTCTGTCTTTATTCTGGTGCAAGAAACTTTGTGTTCTTAACTTGTTTAGATTAGGTTAATCCTTAATGTTGTTCCACAACAAGTTGTAAATTGTTTTGATTTATCAATAAACAATTTAGAAAGTAAAAATCGTGTGTTTGTATTCAACCCCCCCCCCCCCCCTCCTTCTACAAACTTGTATAAACCTTCGGGACCAACAAGTGGTATCAGAGCAGATATGTTTAATCTCATAAACAAGATATTATCTATACTAATCTCTTCTTCCTTGCTATTTCTTAAAATGGCTACCAACACAAACACAAACTATATTGACAACAGTTCTCTTGCAAAACCTCCTAGATTCTCCAGAGATAACTTTAATCTGTGGAAAAATAGGATGATTCTCTTCTTAGAAGGTGTAGACCCAGCTATACCTTATTACATCGAAAATGGTCCATATATTCCTATAAGAATTGATCCTGAAGTTCCAGTCGCTGAGAATAGAGCTGCTATTCCAGAAAGGTTGGTTCCCAAGGAAATTCATATGTAGACTGATGAAGATAAGAAGAAAGTGGCTCTCGACACTAAAGCCAGATCCATTCTTTCCATGGCTCTTCCTGACGAAGTCTACCATTCCGTCATCAACCTAAAAACCTCGAAAGCCATATGGGACACAATCTGTGTTCAGTATGAAGGTACTTCTGAAGTCCAGGACTCACGTAAGATCAACCTAGTAAGACAGTACGAAAGCTTCATTTGTGGTAAGAATGAATCTCTCTCTGAAGTACACCAACGTTTTAACTGCTTAATAATAGATCTAAAAACCATTGGTAAGGAATATTCTAACTTTGAAGTACTGACAAAGTTCTTAGAATGTTTACCTGAAAGCTGGGACAGTTATTCAATGTGTCTCAAGCTATCAAAGGATCTAAAATCCATGACTCTCTCTACCTTATATGGCACGATGCTTAATCATGAGCAATCGAGTCATCTTAAGAAGAATCTTGTAAAAGATTCCAAAAGCACCCCTGTTGCTTTACTCTCAGAGTTACCTTCCACTCAGCGATCTACTATCACTGTCACTGAGTTGGAAACTAACTCTGAACGTTCATCAGATTCTAACGCTTTAGATGATGATGAAACTCTGGCATTCCTGGCTAATAAGTTTAGGAGATTTGCTAGAAAGAGTAATTTCAGAAAGAACAAACCTCTTGCTATTACTGACAAGCCAAGATCATCAACCCCTGTTGATAAGGCCACTGCTACTTGCTATAACTGTGAAAAGATAGGACATTTTGCTAGCGAGTGCAGGTCAAAGAAAGTCTCTAGATCCTCAGCTTTTCCTAAGAAAAACTTTACTCCCAGGACTATAGATGAAAAATACAAAAAGCTGAAAGAAAGGTATTCAAAGCTGAAAACCTTTAAGAAGAGAGGCAAAGGCCTGATGGCTGACTATGATTGGGCTGCCTCTGACGAAGAAGAATCATCTGACTCTGAAGATGATGATGAAGCCAATCTATGTCTCATGGCCAAACTTGAAGATGAGGAAGAAAATTCTGACATTCCCTCTACTTCAACCTCTGCTAATAAGGTATCACCTTCCTTCTTTACCAATATTTTAAATATTGATGAAGCTGATAGTCTTCGAAAGATCGATCTCTTGACTAGAAGTTTATATGAAGCCATGAATGGCAAAACTGTTATTGAAAATCAAAACCTTGACCTCGCTGAACAGCTTAAAAACTTTCACCTTCAAATAGAAAAGCTTTCTAAAATTGAAGAAGATTTTAAAGATCAAGTTCATTTAAATCAGCTAGTCAAAATCGAACGCGAAGAAGCTATCGCTGCATTAAAAGCTGAAAAAACTACTGTTGATGGATGGTATAACTCCTCAACAAAGATCACTGAGATAATTAAGTCTCAGATTCCCCTGAGTGATAAACGTGGTATTGGTTACAAAGGTGATACTCTAGAACAAACCACTGACCGTTCCATGCTTAAGTTTGGAATGTTCGTATCCTTAATCCCTGACACTTTCTCATCTCAGTGTTCCTCTTCAAAACCTCCCATCCCTGAGGAAATCTCTACCTTAACTTCGAAAGGTAAAGAGAAAATTAATTATCCAAAACCTACCTCAGTCTCTAAAGACAAAGGTAAAGGAATTGCTTTTAACCAAAAACCTCAGAAGGGTACTTGTGTACCTAAGTTGAATGCTTCTAAAGCGTCAATGACTTATCCCTCTACTTCTAAGAACAAGATCCCTGGATTTATTCAACGATCTACTCCTAGACTTAAAGTGGATATAACTGGTAGGAAATCTGAAGAACTGAAAGTTCCTCTCATTTCCAATGCCAAAGGTATATTTTGTGCTAGCCCTGCTCATTTAAAACTAACGGCTAAGCATGCAAATGGTCCTAGAACTACTTTTAGTTATAGGAAATGTTATCACTATGGACTTACAAATCATATTGCTAGTAAGTGCCCTACAGCCACCAAAGCTGAAAAAATAGCTAAGTTGAAGATTATTGCTCCCAAGGCAAAGAATACCACTGAGGTTAAGAAATTAACCAAAGTGAAGACTGATAAAGCTGAATCTTCAAATGCTGCAAAGAATGTTGAACCTTCCATTCCATCTACCTCCACTGACAAGTGTGTACACATGATGAAATGGGTGCCCAAGTCAAACTAATCTTCCTTTGTTTGCAGGTTAAGAAGGGTATCTGGTATATCGATAGCGGATGCTCTAGACACATGATTGGTAAGAAGAACCTGCTCACTGAATATAAGGAAGAGAAGGGTCCCTCTGTGACTTTCGGTGGAAATGGAAAAGGACACACCCGAGGGTTTGGTGTACTCTCTAATGGTACAACAACCTTCAGAAGATTCGCATATGTTGAAGGGCTGAAGCATAATCTTCTAAGCATCAGTCAGCTTTGCGACATGGATAACAAAGTAAACTTTACTAAGGAATCCTGCTTTGTCGCTGACAAAAAGGAGAAGATAGCTCTCTGCGATTATCGTTTGGAAAATGTTTACGTTATAAACATGGAATCAACAACCACTGAGAACTCTTGTTTCTTCTCAAAATCCTCATCTGATGCCAACTGGTTATGGCATAAGAGGCTCTCTCATCTCAACTTCAAGACACTAAACGCTCTTTCTTCTAAAGAGTTAGTCACTGGTCTACCTCAACACTCATACGCCAAAGAATCCTTATGTTCAGCGTGTGAGAAAGGGAAGCATACCAAAGCATGCATACCAAAGCAAGCTTTAAATCAAAGCAAGTCTCCTCAGTGTCATCTCCTCTACAACTTCTCCATATAGATTTGTTTGGCCCTATTAACAAACAATCCATCGCTGGAAAAAAATATACACTGGTCATAGTTGATGAATTCTCTCGCTATACCTGGGTAATGTTTCTCCGTTCTAAGAGTGACACCCCTGAAGAACTCATCACCTTTGTCAGGAAAATGGAAGTCCTGAACAACTTGACCGTTCGCTCAATAAGGAGTGATCATGGGACAGAATTTAAAAACAGTTCTCTTGATTCCTTCTTTGAGAGTAAGGGTATTTCTCACAACTTTTCTTCAGTGAGAACACCACAACAAAACGGAGTCGCTGAAAGACGAAATAGAACTATCATTGAAGCTGCACGTTCAATGCTCAGCGATTCTCACCTGCCTACTCAGTTTTGGGCAGAAGCTGTCAACACTGCTTGTTTTACGCAAAACAGGTCGCTGATAGTCAAAAGATTCAACAAGACAGCCTATGAACGTTTCCATGGGAGAAATCCTTCAATTAGCTTTCTTCACATCTTTGGATGTCAGTGTTTCATACAGAACAACAGAGATGCCCTTGGAAAGTTTGATCCTAAGGCTGATGATGGAATCTTTCTTGGATACTCCTTAGTCTCCAAAGCCTTCAGAGTCTTCAATCGAAGAAGACAAACTATTGAAGAAACTATTCACGTCACCTTTGACGAATCCCGTTCAGCAAATTCTCGACCTTCTGTTGATACTGAAGAACTGAATCAATGGATGTTTTCACATCTTGGTGATTCAGAAGATATTTTCACTCCTCATACTCATACCGTTGAAGATGATGGTCCTACTATCATCCCAAACATGCAGACTAGTGAAGCTGAAACTTCATGGGTCTCAGCTATTCCTTTAAACACTATGCCTGCTTCTACCTCAGACATTCCATCTACTTCTCAGCAATCAGTGAATGTAATGACATCTGCACCTACTCCTCTCTTGGCTGATATTCCAGAAGTTGCTGAAGCCTCATCTTCAGCTCCTCTAGTTCAAGTTGAGTCAGCGACTCATACTCCGGCTCAACGATGGACTGTCAATCATCCTATTGATCAAATTCTTGGTGATCCAAACGCTGGTGTTCAGACTCGTGGAAGTGCAGGTAATATTTGTTTATTTGTTAACTTTATTTCTCTGATTGAACCAAAGAAAATAGATGATGTCCTCAAAGATCCAAACTGGGTCAGCGTTATGCAAGAAGAGCTGACAGAATTTGAAAGAAACAAAGTTTGGAATCTTGTTCGAAGACCAACTGACAAGACAGTGATAGGCACTAAATGGGTCTATCGAAACAAGTTGGACGAACATGGAACTGTCACCCGCAACAAGGCTCGTCTTGTTGCTCAGGGATACAGACAAGAGGAAGGTATAGACTACGCCGAAACATTTGCTCCAGTAGCAAGACTAGAATCTATTCATCTATTCTTAGCCTACGCTGTACACACAGTCTTCAAAGTTTATCAAATGGATGTTAAGTCAACGTTTCTCAATGGAAAGCTGAATGAAGAAGTCTGTGTGGAACAACCTCCAGGATTCTCAGATCCTAAGCATCCAGGTTATGTTTATAAACTGGATAAGGCACTTTATGGCTTAAAGCAAGCTCCTCGGGCATGGTATGACACTTTATCCTCTTATCTCCTGATTGAAAAATTCGAGCGTGGTAAAATCGACAAAACTCCATTTTTCAGGAAAGTAAAAGGTCATATTATTCTTGTACAAATATATGTCGATGGTATTATATTTGGTTCTACTAATCCTGACCTTTGTACTCGCTTCTCTGAAAGGATGAAAGCAGAGTATAAAATGAGTATGATGGGTGAGCTAACATATTTCCTTGGTCTTCAGATAAAGCAAAATGAAAAGGGAACTTTCATTAATCAGGGAAAGTATGTTAAAGATATGCTGAGGAAATTTGATTTAACTCAAAGTTCAGCTATGAAAACCTCTATGGCACCGCCGCTGACACTAAATAAGGATTCTTCTGGAATACCTGTTAATGTCACGACATACCGTGGGATGATCGGCTCTCTTTTGTATCTTACAGCTAGCCGACCTGATATTATGTACGCAACCTGTTTGTGTGCATGATATCAAGCTGAACCTAAGGAATCTCATATGATCGTTGTAAAGCGAATCTTTCGTTACCTTAAGGGTACTCCGAACCTAGGTCTTTGGTATCCCAAAGATTCAGGGTTTGATCTAATCGCCTATTTAGATAGTGATTTTGCAGGTTGCAAATTAGATACGAAAAGCACCACAGGAGGCTGTCAGCTCATGGGCGGAAAGCTGGTGAGTTGGACAATTAAAAAGCAAAACTCAGTATCCACCTCCACCGCTGAAGCTGAGTACGTAGCCGCTGGAAGCTATTGTTCTCAGGTCTTGTGGATGAGAAATCAACTACTAGACTATGACCTTCAGCTCTCGAAGATTCCAATTTATTGCGACCGCACTAGTGCCATCGCTATAGCCAACAATCCAGTGCTACACTCAAAGACCAAACACATCGAAATCAGGTATCATTTTATCAGAGATCATGTGATGAATGGTGATATATAACTTCATTTTATCCCAACTGACTTTCAGTTAGCTGATCTGTTCACCAAACATCTTGATGAGACAAGATTTAACTTTCTCATCAGCGAGCTTCGAATGCTGAACTTTGAAGAATAAAATCTTCAGAGGTTCACATTTGAACAGCGACCGGATAAAACCAACTTATATAACCCATTCTATCATCTTCTCTCTGAACAAACTTGATTCGCTGATATCAAGGTATGTTTTTCTTTTACTCGCTGACGTTCGTCTAGAACTAAAAGATTTCAAAACAAATTGCATCGCTGAATATCTCTTCCTTCAGTGATACTTTGAAATTTCTAAAACTAACACTGATATTTCTATTCAGTGCTTCATCTTTTCAAAATGTCCCTGTGCTTTCAAAACCTCAGAGACATCCTAAAATATGAAAGGACGTTTGTGACATCATCACAACGGATAAACCCTGGCACGTTCTTTTTCTGACACACGTTTGCACGTTTCGTTTACCATCCAATCAAATGCAAACGCGTGTCCGTGTCATGATGAAAAACTTTCCTGCTCATAGTTTTTCTCTCTCTACTCTCACTATATAAACCATTTCGAGTTTATATTTTTCCTTTACGCGAACATCTTCTTCTCCAAGCAAGAAACTACTGTTGCTTTTTGAACTCGAGTTTTCCAGAAAACTGTTCATCTTCTTTTTCGACGACAAGGTTAATATTGTTATTATTTGCCTATTTTAACTTGTTTCTGATCTTATTATTGTTTTTAAAGGATCAAACAAAAGAACCTTTTAAAATGAAATCATTTTCTTTCATGATTTTATGAACACAACCTTCATGGTTGTTCTTCAAGTTTAAAACAAAAATCTTAAACTTGTTCTTCATATGTTTTTCCAGAATCCTTATCTTTAAAGAAACTGGAAAATAAGACATTCACTAGTTCTTGTCTCTTTTTGTCAAAACTAGAAAACCCTAATCTTCATTAAGACATCTTTGGTCTGAATGAAATGGACAAAAATCAACAACATCTTATTGGAAAATCATTCCACATTAAGACATTGTTCTTTATCTCTTCTTCATGTTTATATATGTTAAACAGAAATGACATCCTCAACTTCTGCTCCTACCGCTGAGAAATCGCCTGCTGCTGAGAAACTGACTCTTCCCAAAGCTCCTCAAGTCAAGTTCACGCTTGAGGAAGTAAATTTTTCAAAATCAAACAATCTCTATGCTCTTTTTGATTTTCCTCCATGTAAGCAAGTCAGGCATCTGGATGATGCTGTGAATTTTATCCAAACCTGCTGCTTATTCAAATCCTTAACCTTCGTACCCCCTGCCCATAAATTCCTTCTATCTCAATTCTGGTATACTGCCAGACGAGCTCAGGTTCCTTCAACCAAAGACCCTAAGAAACTCCTTGACGTCATTCTATGTGACACCAAAATTGGCACAACCAAAATCAACCCTGCCATTATCAGGCGTGCACTCAGCCTACCCACTGCCACCAAAGAAAAACCCTGTGTCCCTCTTACAAACCACAAAAACCATGCTGATAGGGAAGCTATCACTGCATTCTTTGATGCAATGGGTTACGCAAGGGACAGAGGGAGGGACAAGCAGATTGAGAAGAAACTGACCCTGATCAAGAAGTCCAAAATTCCCAGCGAAATGAACTTCATCTTCGCTCACTTGATAAGCTGCATGACAGCGAAGTCCGGCTCCTCTGATCAAGCTGCTCTACCTCAGCAAGCAATGGGCTATGCATTGCTGAAAGGTCTCCATGTTTACTGGGCCTCAGTCATCTATGATGACCTTGCGTTCAGAGTTGATATGGCTGATAGACCGTCATGGGTTCCATATACCCGATTCATAAGTGCCATCTTTCAACTTGGCCTTGGGGACAAATACCCAAAAGAGGGTGATCTGAGACTCTCTCAGGTTGGCCCTAAGGTGCTCGACTTTAAGGTGCTCGACTTTAAGCCTCTGCCAAACGAGGTACGTCTTACTACTCTCTTATCTCTTCTTAATCCTCATTCTTCTACTTCTGCGGTTACTTCAGCGGAAATCCCCACCGCTGATACCTAAGCTGCACCCTCCACTCCTTCTCGAAAAAGGAAACAATCATCTTCCCAACTTGATTCCAAAAGGATCAAGAAAACCAAGGAGCAACCCTCCAAGCATTCACATGCTGAAGACTCCACAGCTCACTTTGAAGAGTTGATGGATAGTTCCATGGAATGCTCTGCCACAGCTGATCAAGCCACCCCTTCAATTCCGACCTCAGCGTCTCTAAACACTGAGGTTATAAACTTGGAACTGAAACCACCTCCTTCAGCCTCTCTACAGACTGAAGTGATTGTCAGCGGATCCAACGCTAAACCTCGCACCCAACCAATCTTCTCATCCTTCACTCCTCCCACTCTTTCTTTGGACACTCCACCAATTTTCCCAACATTCTCAGGGACACCCGTCATCGTTCATAATTCAGCTGCTGATACTCTATATGCGATGATGGAGACAAACTTAGGATCTGCAGGCACCTCCATGCGCCAAGGCACTCTCGACGACGACATGGAACACTTATCTGGTTTATGAGGTTTCGACAACTTCGCAAACCCACCTGCAGGTATACACATAACTCAACCAACTCTTCTCTCAAAACCCAAAACTTCTGAGCTTTCCTCTGTTCATAAGTTAATAACTGTTTCAGGTCCTAATTTGGGGGATATCAATACCTCCCTGAAGGCCTTGGAAACAAAGGTGGAATCTTACAACACCACTCTCTCCACAAACTCTTCAGCGGTTACAGACGCTGGAGAGAACCTTAAGAAGTTGACCGAGGTCGTTGATGAAAAAGCCTCCAAAGCTGATATGGAGAAGGTGGATGGCAGCATAGGAACTTTTGCTACCACTCTCGCTGAAACTTCCACAAACATCAACAATCTCAACCTCACCAACACCACCCTAGAAACAAACTTCACCACTCTGTCTAATGAAGTCGCATCATTGAAGACAGAGGTTGGTACTCTTAAGGGTGAGGTCACCACGGTCAAAGATCTCCTTCAGCAGATACTCAATCGCCTGGATGCCCCAAAGTCTCACTTTACTTAGGCCGATCGAGATGATCTCCAAAAGATCAGTCCTACTATTTCTAGCCTAGAAGCAAGAATAGTTGTGATTGAAACCTTCATGGGACTTACTGGCCTGGAAGACAGTAATCCTATGACTGCTGCTGATGCTGATCAATCTGTTTCTTCCCCCACTCATAATGTGAAAGAGGGGGAGAAGAAAGCTGAAGATCTTCCCCATAATTCGGAGGGGGAGAAAAATGAAAATGCTGCTGCTACTTATACTTCACAACCTTAGGGAGTTGAAAACCCTGAGGGAACCGAGAAACCTCCCTCTGTATCTGAGGGGGAGCAACTCGAAGAGCAACACAAGGAAGCTATTGCTGATGTGACGGAACCTTACGCTGATGAGGTCGAGTCTGAAGAAGAAGAAGATGAAGACGAAGAACCCATCGATATCGATGATGAAGAACCATCAGCATCCCCTAAAGATGATGATGATGACGATGATGATGATGACTTCTTCTTCGTTGAGCCCAAGAAGGTCCCTGTGAAAGGGATTTCAATAAATGAACCTTCAGGGGAGACGACCAAGACAAAGCCTGCAGCGTCTGAAGCTAACAAAGGCAAAAACAAAGGCCTTGCTACAGAAGGCAATCTGGCTATCCTTCAGATTAAGCCAGCTTGTCAGGTACAATATCTTCTCTTCCCTTATACTGCATCTCTCCTCTATCCCTTCTCAATCTCAGTTCTCCTCTCCATAAAACCTCTATACACTTAAACCCCATTATTTTCTCTATCTCTTTCTTCCCATGTTCTTACTTAAACAATCGTTGTGTTTCAGCTAGTCCTCTCCCCTGTTTGAGGATCCAGCTGAAGTCCCCACTGCTGCACCAACAATAATCCCAGCCACAAGAGCTGAAGAAATAATCCCGGTCTTGGATTTAATCACTGAGACCGATGAACCTGAAGAACAACTTCTCTCTCACAAAAACAGACCTTCCTTAGCTCCTCAAAAGCTAAGTGAAGAGGATTAGAAAAGGAGAGAAGAAATGATCAAGAAATTCGAGGATCAGCGAATCATCCTCTCTCGCTCCAAAGTCCCTGTTCCCACAAAGTTCAGATTATCAAAAAAAGAGTTCGCTGATCATCTTAGAGCCACAAGATTACTCTCCGAAAAGAAGGAAGCTGAAGAAAAAGATAAGGCCCTCGCCATCCAGCTTGCCCAAGAATCAATGAATGACCCCAAACTGAAAAGAGCTCCCATCGAAGTCCAACGTCAGTTATGGGAAGACGCCCAGAAAATCGTTGAAGAAAAGACCAAGGTATCTGATTCTACCTTGGAATGGTCCAAAGAAAGACTGCACTATCGATATCGGGCTGCCAAAATTCACAAGGTATTCATCAGAGGAAAATCGACCATAGATGTTCCAGTTGTTAAGGTCGATCTATTCAGAGAAATCGGTACTAAGGAAAACATCTACGCTGCACGATCAATAAGTACGGTTTCTGTGAATGGTTGGAGATGCGAATAACCATTCAGCGATCTACCTCACAATATAAGAGCCATGTCGAGAAAATCATAAATTCTCAGATCGACTTGGTTTCTTCTGCTGTGAATATTCCTCCTCCTCCTCCTCTTGCGACTCATCAAAGAAGGGTCTCTGCAAAGAAAAAGTCCAAACCATCAGATTCAGGTCCTCCTATCCGGAACGAAACAGGTATTGGTTTTTCACGTGTGGAAGTACTTGGTCCTGATCCTGATCTCTCAGCGCTGGATACCTCTCTGCCACCTGGTGAACGTTTCGTCCCTGGTAAAGTCATAAGCGAACCTTATGCTATCTTCTTTCTCGACTACGATGAAGGACAACGTTTTCAACGTGTCTCTGAGCTTCCCATCACTCCCATTGAACAACTCAGGGATCTCATATATTGGTGTGAATTTAGACGCGATCTTCAGGCACGATATCTCAAACCCTTGATCTTTGCTGAAGCAAAAAATAAACGAGATCAAGGAGTAACGGTCCCTGACTGGACGATCCTAACAACAAAGACCCTTAATGAACTTCTTATTAGGGAAGAACCTCTTGAAGGCTGATAGGATTTCCTTGTATTTCTTCTATCCTTATTAGCTTACCTCTTTTGTACTTGCAATTTAAATTTGCTGTACTTGTAATTTTTCTAATTCCCTCGGTAATCTTATACGAAATTAAAAGAAAATTTTCATACGAAGTTAAAGGATCCCAGAAAACAGTAAAAGGGAAAAATATTTTATGAGATCTTTTTACCCTTATGTTTTCATACTTAGCAATTTTCTTTGTTGCTATGTCATAATCAAATAGGGGGAAATTGTTGATCCAAACCCTCAGTGATTTGATAATGACCCTCTCTTAAACACTTAGTGAAAATTGTAATTAAACAATATGTATTAGAGTTTCACTATCGCTGATAAGTACTAAGACTTTACAGTACCGCTGATAAAAACTCTCGCTCTTTAGATTAGACATTCAGTGAACACTGTTCATCCAGTAGCTCTGAGTCTGTTCAGTCTCTGTGATGATCGCTGATAGTTTAGTTGTTTACTTATGATTCCTGAAGACAAGTTTCACGTCAACAAAGGTTCTACGCTGAAGTCGAAGATTAAGCCCAAGAACCAGCGACAAGTCTACTAATGAACTGATGCGGATATCAGCGAAGTCACAGAATTATCCATTCAACGTGAAGTATCAAGTAGAAGACTTCAGCAATCGCTGAGCTTTATCATTCGCTGATAAAGTACTGATTCAACGAAAGCTGATCATGAAGTCTCCTTACAAAGTACTATTGTCTTACCTCCATTGCACGTCTCCGTACGAAATGTCAGAACGGACCTCCCTTCTGTCTAGAATCGTACAACAAACTCTGATTCTACACTGTGCACCATGCGGCTACTAAGGTTGTCTACAAAGGTCAAAACATGCAACCACTCAGCTGCTGCCACGTGTAAAGTAACACTGCTATGCATTAAATTAAAAAGAATGCAGTATATAAGAAGAACTCTACTTCAAAAATTAAGTTCTCGGGCCATCTTCTTCTTCCTTACTATTGTGTGTTAGGTTATTATTCGTAATTCCTTATCTCCTTTCTGTCTTTATTCTAGTGCAAGAAACTTTGTGTTCTTAACTTGTTTAGATTAGGTTAATCCTTAATCTTGTTCCGCAACAAGTTGTAAATTGTTTTGATTTATCAATAAACAATTTAGAAAGTAAAAATCGTGCGTTTGTATTCAACCCCCCCCCTTCTACAAACTTGTATAACCCTTCGGGACCAACATTAACAAACTTACCTTGGTGAATGAAAGTGCCTTTTTCATTCTGCTTGATTTGAAGACCAAGGAAATATGTTAGTTCACCCATCATACTCATTTTATATTCAACTTTCATTCTTTCAGCGAAACGAGTACATAAATCAGGGTTAGTAGAACCAAATATAATATCATCGACATATATTTGAACAAGAATGATATGACCTTTGACTTTCCTAAAAAATAGAGTTTTATCGATTTTACCACGCTCAAAATTTTCAATATGGAGATAGGTTGAGAGAGTGTCATATCATGCACGAGGAGCTTCCTTTAATCCATAGAGTGCCTTATCCATCTTATATACATAACCTGGATGCTTAGGATCAGCGAATCCTGGAGGTTGCTTAACATAGACTTCTTCATTCAGCCTTCCGTTAAGGAATGCTGATTTAACATCCATCTGATATACTTTGAAGTCTTTGTGAACAACATATGGTAAGAATAGATGAATGGATTATAGTCTTGCTATTGAGGCAAAGGTTTCGTCATAGTCTATGCCTTCCTCTTATCTGTATCCCTGAGCAACAAGACGAGCCTTGTTGCGGGTTACAGTTCCATGTTCATCCAACTTGTTTCGATAGACCCATTTAGTGCCTATCACTGACTTGTCAGACGGTCTTTGAACGAGTTTCCAAACTTTGTTTCTTTCAAATTCTGTTAGCTCTTCTTGCATAGCACTGACCCAGTTTGGATCTCTGAGGGCATCATCTATTTTCTTTGGTTCAATCAGAGAAACAAAGTTAACAAATAAACAAATGTTACCTGAACCTCGTTGAGTCTGAACACCAGCGTTTGGATCACCAAGAATCTGATCAATGGGGTGATTGATAGTCCATCGCTGAGCCGGAGTATGATTCGATGATCAAATTGAACTTCTGAATGAGCTGAAGAAGAAGCTTCAGCAACTTCAGGCAAAAGAGCAAGAGGTTCAGATGGCATTTAATTCACTGATTGTTAAGAAGTAGATGGGATATCTGAGGTAGATGGTTCCGAAGCAGGCATAGTGTTGAGAGGAACAGCAGAAACCCATGACGATTCAGCTTCACTTGTCTGCATGTTGGGGATGATAGTAGGATCATCATCAGCGGTAGGGATGTTGACCTCAGGATTAGGAATGCTTTCCGAGTCCCCAAGATGAGAAAACATCCATTGATTTAGTTCTTCAGTATCAGCAGAAGGCCTTGAATTCGCTGGACGGGATTCGTCAAAAGTGACGTGGATTGTTTCTTCTACAGTTTGTCTTATACGATTGAAGACTCTGAAGGCTTTGGATACAAAAGAATATCCATGAAATATTCCATCATCATCCTTGGGATCAAACTTTCCTAGGGCATCTCTGTTGTTCAGTATGACATTGACATCCAAAGATGTGAAGAAAGCTAATTGAATGCTTTCTCTCGTGGAAGAGTTCGTAGGCTGTTTTCTTGAATCTTTTGACAATCAGCGACCTGTTTTGAGTAAAACAAGCAGTGTTGACAGCTTCTGCCTAGAAATGAGTAGGTAAATGAGAATCACTGACCATTGAACTAGCAGCTTCGATGATCGTTTAATTTCTTCTTTCAGCGACTCCATTTTGTTACGGTGTTCTCACTGAAGAAAAGTTGTGAGAAATACCATTACTATCAAAGAAATTTTCAAGGGAACTGTTTTTGAATTCAGTCACGTGATCACTTCTTATTGAGCGAACAGTGAGGTTATTCAGGACTTCCATTTTCTGTCAGTTCTTCTGAGGTGTCGCTCTTGGCACGGAGAAACATAACCCAGGTATAGCGAGAGAATTCCTCCACGATGCCTAATGTATATTTCTTTCCAGCGATGGATTGAACGTTGACAGGGCCAAACAGATCCATGTGGAGAAGTTGAAGAGAAGATGACACCGAGGAAACTTGCTTTGACTTGAAGCTAGCTTTGGTTTGTTTCCCTTTTTCACACGCTGAACATAGAGATTCCTTAGCGTACGAATGTTGAGGAAGACCAGTGACCAACTCTTTTGAAGAAAGAGTATTCAGTGTCTTGAAGTTGAGATGAGAGAGCCTCTTATGCCATAGCCAGTTGACATCGGATGAGGCTTTTGAGAAGAAACAAGAATTCTCAGTGGTTGTCGAGTCCATGTTTATAACATAAACATTTTCCAGACGGTATCCGCTGAGAGCGACTTTCTTCTTTTCGTCAGTGATAAAGCAGGAGTCCTTAGTCAAACACACTTTGTAATCCTTATCACGTAGATGACTGATGCTCAAAAGATTATGCTTCATCCCTTCGACGTATGCGACCCTTCTGAAGGTTGTTGTACCATTTGACAGTACACCAAACCCTCGGGTATAGCCTTTTCTATTCCCACCAAAGATCACTAAAGGACCTTTCTCTTCCTTATAATCAGTGAGCAAGTTCTTTTTCCCAGTCATATGTCTAGAGCATCCACTATCGAGATACCAGATACCCTTCCAGACCTGCAAACAAAGGAAGATTAGTTTGATTTGGGCACCTATTTTACTATAGGTACACATTTCTCAATGGTGGTGGTGGAAGTTGAAGTGTCAGCAATCTTCGCAGTATTTGAAGATTCATCTTCAGTGACAGTCTTCACTTTGGTCAATTGCTTAACCTCGGTGGTTATTTTCACCTTAACCTGATTTGCCCCGGGATTGGTCTTCTTTGCCTTGGGGGCAGTGATCTTCACCTTAGCTAACTTTTCAGCTTTGGTGGCTGTAGGGCACTTACTAGCAATATGATCGGTAAGTCCACAATGATAACATTTCCTATAGCTAAAAGTAGCTTTAGGACCATTTGCATGCTTAGCCGAAATTTTTAAATGGGCAGGGCCAGCACCAAGAATACCTTTGGTATTGGAAATTGGAGGAACTATCAGTTATTCGGATTTCTTACCAACTACATCCACTCTCAGTTTAGGAGTAGATCGCTGAATAAATCCAGGGATCTTCGTCTTAGACGTAGAGGGATAACTAGCTGAAGTTTTAAAAACATTCAGCTTAGGTACAAAGGTACCCTTCTGAGGTTTTTGATTAAAAACCTTTTCTTTACCTTTACCTTTAGAAATCAAGGTAGGTTTTTTCTCAGGGATGGGAGTTTTAGAAGAGGAACACTAAGGTAATGAAGTGTCAGGGATAGAAGACACACACGTTCCAAACTTAAGCATCTAACGATCAGTGGTTGGTTCTATAGCGTCAGCTTTATAACCAAGACCACTCTTGTCACTCAGGGGAATCTGAGCACGTATTATCTCAGTGATCGTTGTTGAGGATTTACACCATCCTTCAACAGTAGCCTTTTCAGCCTTAAATGCAGCGATAGCTTCTTCTCGCTAAATACTAATGATTTGATTTATGCAGACCTGATCTTTCAAATTTTCTTCTATTTTAGAAAGCTTTTGAATTTGCAAACGACAGATTTTAAGCTGTTCAGTGAGATCAATATTTTGTTTTTCAACTCTGGTCTTGCCATTCATGGCATCATATAAATCAATAGTCAAAAGATCGACGGTTCGTCATCTATCAATGTCATCTAAGGTTGAAGTGGAAGTGTCAGTGAGAGAATTTGATACCTGAGAGGTAGAGGTAGAAGTAGAGGGAATTTTAGTTTTTTCTTCCTCTTCTTCTATTTGGGCCATGAGGCAGAGATTGGCCTCATCGTCATCAGAGTCAGATGATTCTTCATCAGAAGCAGCCCAGTCATGATCTTCAGCGATCATGCCTTTTCTTTTCTTTTTGATGCTTTCAGCTTTTGATATTTCTCTTTCAGCTTCTGGTATTTGTCATCTCTAGCCCTGGGGTTAGAGGATTTCTTGTAGGAAGAAGATGAAGGTTTGGAAACTTTCTTTGACCTGCACTCACTAGCAAAGTGGCATACTTTTTCATAGTTAAAGCAGGTTACAGTTGCCTTATCTACAGCGGTTGAAGATCTGGGCTTGTCAGTGAGGGAAAGAGGTTTATTTCTTCTGAAGTTACTCTTTCTGGCGAATCTCCTGAAAGAATTAGTCAGGAGGGCCAGTGACTCATCAAGTTCTGAAGGATCCGCTTCTAACGATTCATCAGAGTTAGATTCCAACTCAGTGATAGTGACAGTAGAACGCTGAGTGGGCACCAACTTTGAAGAGAGTAAAGTAACAGGTGTGCTTTTGGAATCTTTTACAATATGACACGAATGCTCATGATTGAGTATAGTAACATATAAGGTAGAGAGGGTCATTGATTTCAGATCCTTTGAGAGTTTAAGACACATAGAATAACTGTCCCAACTTTCACGATCTCAAAGTTAGAATATTTCTTACCAACAGTTTTTAAGTCAATGATTACATAGTTAAACCGTTGATGTATTTCATAGAGAGTTTCATTCTTTCCACAAATGAAACTTCCGTACTGCCTTACCAGGTTGATCTTTCTTGAATCATGGAATTCAGTAGTACCTTCGTATTGAACACATATAGTGTCCCACATGGCTTTAGAACTCTTCAGATTCATGACGGAGTGGTAGACTTCATCAGGAAGAGCCATTGAAATGATGGATCTGGCCTTAGTATCGATGGCCACCTTCTTCTTGTCTTCATCAGTCCAGTGAGTGACTTCCCTGGGAATGATTCGTTCAGGGATGGCAGCTCTAGTAGCAGTGGCTGGAACTGCAGGGTCTATCATGAAAGGAACATATGGTCCATTTTCGATATAGTGAGGTATAGTGGGATCTACACCATCCAAGAAGAGCATCATCCTATTTTTTCCAAAGATTGAAATTATCTTTGCTAAATCTAGGGGGTTTTGCAAGAGAGCCATTATCGATATAGCTTGTATTTGTGGAGTTTGCCATAATAAAGAATAGCAAGGAAGAGAGAAATAGATAGTATAAGCAAGATCTTGTTTATTAGATTAAACAAACTGCTCTGATACCACATGTTGGTCCCAAAGGGGTTATACAAGTTTGTAGAGGGGGGGGGGTTGAATACAAACACATGATTTTTATCTTTCTAAATTGTGTATTGATATGTATCAAACAATTTACATTTTGTTGCGGAACAAGATTAAGGAATAAACCTAATCTAAAAAAATTATGAGAACACTAAGATTTCTTGCACTAGAAATAGAGATTAAGAAAATAAGAACACTAAGGAGAGTATTCTTTCACACAGTAAGTTCATCGAGAGAGGAATGGCCAAGCTTCTTCAAAATTAAGTAGGGTTTCCTTTATATACTGCATTCATTTAATGCACAACATTACACCTTTACACGTGGCAACCTCTGGTTGGTTGCATGATTTGACTTCAGTAGACAACCTAGTGGCCGCATGAAGAACAATGTAGAATCAGAGTTGGTTGTACGATTCTGGACAAAAGGGATGTCCGTTCTGACAAAAATTGTACGGAGGCGTGCAAGGGGATAAGAAAAAAGTTGCTTGTAGAGGAGGCTTCATGATCAGCGTTCGTTGTATGATTCTTTATCAGCGAATGATAAAGTTCAGCGTTCGCTGAAGTCTTCTACTT
Source organism: Saussurea involucrata (assembly GCA_033807775.1). Lineage (NCBI taxonomy): Eukaryota > Viridiplantae > Streptophyta > Magnoliopsida > Asterales > Asteraceae > Saussurea > Saussurea involucrata. Next base: position 14,696,037 of record CM066318.1, on the reverse strand, counting down.
GAAACTTCATGTTGAGTGGACAAGTCTTGGCTTCGCTGATATCTGCATCAGGTCAATAGTAGACTTTGTCGCTGGTTCTTTGGCTTGATCTTTGAATTCAGCATAGAACATAGTTGACGTGAATCTTGTCTTCAGGGATCATAATTAAACAACATAAGTTATCAGCGATCATCAGTGAGACTGAACAGGCTCAGGGCTCACTAATGTACAGTGTTCGCTGAATGCATAAATTTAAAACGTATGTTTTCCATCAGCGATACTAAATAGACTTAGTATATTTTCTTTGATGGTAAAACACTGATACATATTGTCTACTTACAATTTTCACTAAGTGTTTCTCAGAGTCATTATCAACTCACTGAGGGTTTGGATCAACACTTATGCAGCAAGACAACTAAAAGAGCATGAAAAGAATGATCATACCCATGATTTAGAACTGGCAGCAGTAGTGTTTGCTTTGACGCTATGGCGGCATTACTTGTATGGAACGAAGTGCACTCTTTTTAATAATCATAAAAGTTTGAAACATGTTTTTGATCAGAAAGAACTGAATATGAGACAACGACGTTGGTTAGAACTACTTAAGGATTATGATTGTGAATTGCATTACCATCCTGGTAAAGCATAAATAGTAGTTGATGCCTTAAGTAGAAAAGAATATAGTGGATGTTTGAAAGTGACTAACGCAAGAATTGATGTGATGTCATGCCTGATCGAAAAGATCAAAGTGGCACAAACAGAAGCTTTATTAGAGAATCTTAAGAGTGAAGTTATAGTTGAGGAATCAAACTCTTTCAAGGCCGTATTTGGGTGCCAAAGATTGGGGGAAATCGGGAGTTACTTCTTGAAGACGCTCACAAGTCCAAATATTCTATGCATCCTGGATGTACTAAGATGTATAGAGATTTAAAGTTACACTATTGGTAACCGGATATGAAGTTAGATGTGGCACGGTGTGTAGAGAAATGTGTAACATGTTTGTTGGTAAAGGCCGAATATCAACGACCTAATGGGAGTTTACAATCCTTGGAAATTCCTGAATGGAAGAGGGATAAGATTACCATGGACTTCGTGACTAAGTTACCAAAGACATCTTGAGGTAATGATACCATTTGGTTAATATTAGATCGTTTGATCAAGAGCGCTTATTTCTTACCAATGCGAGAAACTTCACCGATAGATAAGCTAGCCAAATTATACATTGATGAAGTGGTGTCAAGACATGGCATACCTGTGTCTATAGTCTCTGACTGTGACAGTCGATTTATTTTGAGATTCTAGCAAACTATGCAAGAAGAATTGGGTACTAGAGTAAACTTGAGCACATCGTATCATCCACAAACGGATGGGCAAAGTGAAAGGACAATTCAGACCTTGGAAGACATGCTAAGATCTTGTGTAATTGATTTTGAGGGTAACTGGGATATGCATTTACCCTTAGTGGAGTTTGCGTATAATAATAGTTATCATTCAAGTATCGGAAGGGCACCTTTCAAAGCTTTATATGGGCGAAAGTGTAGGACTCCGATATGTTGGTTGGAAGCTGGAGAAAAGCAATTTGTTGGTCCCAAAATTGTGCAACAAACAACTGATAAGGTTAAGGAGATTCGAAAACGCTTGAAGGCGGCTCAAGATCGAGAAAAGAGTTACGCGGATCAGAAAAGGAGACCCAAAGAATTTTAAGTTGGGAGCGGGTGATGTTAAAGGTATCCCCGTGGAAAGGCATAGTAAGGTTTGGGAAGCGTGGAAAACTGAGTCCTCATTTTCTTGGAACTTTCACTATAACCAAGAGAGTAGGACTTCAAGCTTATCAGTTAGAACTTCCACCAGAATTGGAAGGGATCCATAACACTTTCCACGTATGTTATCTTCGAAAATTCCTAGCTGAAAACGAGAATGTTATACCAATGTCTGAAATAAAAGTTGACGAGAAGAACCGTTGCGTGAAAGAACCTGGAGCAATTTGGAAAGAACGACTAAGAAATTACGACATAAGGAAGTTGTTATGCTCAAGGTGCAACGGAAACCTCATAGAGGTGCCAATGTGACATGGGAAGCAGAAGAGGATATGAAGAATAGATATCCTCACTCATTTACATAACTCAGATTTCGAGGACGAAATCATTTTCAATTTGGGGAGAATTGTAACACCTCGAAAATTCCATAGTTATTGCACGTTTATTTTGGAAGGACGTTTAAATTTTTGAGCATGTTATTTTAGACGTTATGTTTTAATTAGATGACGAAGGGATGAAAGGGTAATTAGCCATATTGTTAGCGGCTAATGGTTAAATTTGAAACTTGAGATATATATTAGGAGAAAGTGATTTTTGGAATTATCATATTTTGAGAAGCTGAAGTCGGTTCCAAGAGAGAGAGAGAGAGAGAGAGAGAAACACCGAGTTCTCGTTCGGTAAGTTTTAGCTGTTTCTCGAATCAATCTCAAGTCATAATTCAAATTGGTGTTTGAATTGGTTACTGACTTAGTATTTGGTAAAAATAGGATTGAAGTTTGAGTTTGATTGAATCTTATACGGTACCGAGTCGAGTTCTTATCAGGTGAGTCCTCTATACTGTAAAATTATGGTTACATGTTTCTATGAATTGACAATTGGAATTGAAATGGCCAAATAAACTCGCTAGGATCTCTATGAAATTTGATAGTAAAAAGTTGTTTAAGTATTGGTACAAAATTGTGCAAATTAAGTCGGTTTATCGAACATATCCGGAAGTTGTATTTTCCGAATGATTCCCGGAATTGGGTTTTCTGGATGCTTTTCCGGATGATTCCCGGAATTGGGTTTCCGGATGCTTTTCTGAATGATTCCCGGAATTTGGTTTTCCCAGATAGGTCCCAGACTTGTTTTCCGGATGGTTTTCCCGGATAGGTTCTGGACATGATTTCCGGATAGTTTCCTGAATGGTTTCCAGACTAGAATTTCGGGTATGTTTTCCGGATTGTTCCCGGATTTGGTTCCGAATAGGTTTTCCGATTAGTCTCCGAATTGGACTTCTGGAATTTGTATTCTGCCTATATTTCAAGTGTTAAAATTGAAACTAATATAGGAAGAAAATACCTTTTTATATATCTTGATGAAAACATAATAGGTGGGACTTTATTGTATTGAATCTAGTGGTTATACTTGGTTCGTTTATGTTATGAGATGATATTATTGTAAGCATAAAATTGTATGTTTATAATAGTCGCACGAATATGTGAAATGGATCCATAGGCACAAGAATTATGTGAAAACGTGGAATAGGAATGGTTTAATTGTAATTCCCGTTGACGTGAAAACATGGAATAGGCATGGTTTAATTGTAATTCCCGTTTCATACTTGGAGATAAGGGATAGGCATGGTTTAATTATAATCCCTATTTCCACACCAAGAAATAGGCATGGATTAATTGTAATTTCTTCGATACGAGTTGAAATCTAGGATCCTCAGTGATTCGTAGTGACGCTCTTAAACATGATACTATGACTTACTTGGTGTTCGTCATACTCATGGAATCGGGTATGCTTCTCGTCATCGAATGATGTTATGTGTACGTTATAGTATTGAAGGAAAGATTAATTTTATATGCTTTGCTTACAAATTTAATTTTCAAAGCTTATAAATGTTTTGATTTTAAACTGGATGTTCTCACTAGGCGCAAGCCTAATGTTTCCAAAACTAATTTTCTTACCAGGTGCTAGCACGGGCAGGGAATCGAGGGGATGAGCAAAGAGTGGTACCAGAATCATAGCTTTTGACGAGATAATGGAGAGATTATTTAAATCGAAGATTTTGGGAGATCCCGTAGACAACCCTTATAATCTGATCTCATTTGGATATGGATTAGATTAGTAGGTTGTTTATGATATTTTGTTTGTAGTTATGAATCTTCGTCGCTAATTCTCCATTTGTGAATGAAAGTTTTGGAAGATGTTGTTGTAACCCTTGTGTATTTAAGGTTTAAATTTATTCAAATTTTTAGGGTGTTTCAGCTCCACCTTCACCTCACCAATCCCATTCCCCCCGTCGATCAATCTTACCCCAATCCTCCACCGATGGATCCTCTCCAAGTCCACCACCCAGCCCCACCGTCCCCAATGTTGGCCGGTTGCCAACCTCCACTGCTCACTCCTCATGAATTCTACCACATTACCCACCTACTCCCACTAGCTCAGATTCCCTCTCCCTCACCAGAATGAACCACAACGCTTATACACTATTGTCGCTTTCCAACTGATCTGCTTGAAGATGTTCGTGATGCTAATCGGCAACATAGATTGGTTGAGAGTCAGTTTGAGGCCTTCAAACATGCTCTTATCAGCTTCATCTCTCAAACGAATGAGCGGGTACGGTCTTTGGAGGATCAACCAGCACGGGCCGATTTGGATGCTTCTCTTTGCGGTGTTGCCAACCACTAGCATATTCTATGACTGCTATGGGTTCTCAGCTAAAGTCCCTCCTAGACTCCAATGCCAACCTCACCTTATCTGAGATAGCTTTGAAAGTTGCTTCTGATGCTCGTGATGCTGAGGTGTGACGACTGCAATCTGAGGCTTAGACACAAAAGGATATTATCTCCCAGCTCTTAGCTTCTCTTCAGTCTCTTCATCAGAAGGTAGATTCTATACAAAAAGCTAAGAATTGGGATGTCGAGTTAGAAGGCTATTTGTTTGGGGTTGAAGACCGGGATGTCTTACAACGAATGGCTCGTCGTCTTGATTATGTTTCAGAGTTTATCAAGGTTTCGTCGCCGTCGGACGCTGAGGAGAAGAAGCCTAAGAGGGTACCTCAAAAACCCGCCATTAAACATGTATATTCAAGTGGCCAATGGGAACAACCCCCGAGAAAGTGGCAAGCAGCACGAGCAAAGAAACGAAAATCGGCAGTGGTCGAAGTTAGCCCATCGGCGGTGGCCGATCACGCCAATTCGTCGCCTGCCGATCACACATCAAAAGCGTCCGTCGATCACTCCCAATCGGCGCTAGCTGATCTCCCATCGGCGGTGGCCGATGTTCCTTCATCGGTTGTAGACGATACCTCCCAATCGGCTTTGGCGGACGCCTCAAAGCACAGTGAAACCGCTCCTTCATCTGAGGGTGAGAAACCAAGCAAAGAAGAAGGACCCGACGGTCCATCTAAAGGGGAGCAATTGTGAATCCCAGTTTGATCAGGTAACAATAAAATAATGGATATGAACACGAACAATTGATGATTTCAACTCGTCATCCCTCTCGTATTCATCCAATCAAAGTAAAGGAACGATTCTAACAATAAGCTCTCTCTAATCTCTCTAATGAATCGTTAACCTAATTCTAAGGTTAACATAACCTTATATACTTAGGCTTTAAACACAACGGCCCATGGCCCATCAAACTAATCTAAGCCCATTTATGATTAAAGGCTTTTACAAAAGGATTAATTAAACTAATTAAGCACTATATAATTATTTATATATCTTTCTAATATGTAGGACATTTATGGTCCTAACAATCCCCCCCGAAAGATATATAAATAAAAATCGGTCTTGAAACCTTCAAGTCTTGATCTTCTCTTCCATTGGAATCCTTGAAACACTTCGATGTTGCTTGTCTTCATGTCTTTTCAGTGCTCCCCCTTGAATAAAGCTCTTGGTCTTCAAATCTTCAACGAATTTGTCTTTGAATGTCTTTGAACTGCGAGTTGAATTTGCTTTCAGCTTCAGCTTTAAGAACTTGTAGACCCAATATGCTCGATGGAGGAAATAATTTGAAGCGAACACCACTTGATAAACGATGAGAATAGTTGATCACTTGTATGCACTTTGAACTCTTTGGATCTCGGAACAGAACAATCATACGGGAAAAACAGTTACTCCCCCTCGGCTTTTGCATGGGGACTTCTTTACTCCCCTCGGCTTTGGCATGGGGACTTCTTTACTCCCCCTCGGATTGATATTAGGTGTCTTTGAATATGTACCCTTTCTCCCCCTCATGATGAGTAGGAGCATCTGGAGCATCATGCACGTTCAAAGACAATAGTGACGAGTAGCAAAAAAATCCAGATAAAACATTACAGTAAGTTACATGGGGTAAAAAGCTAACACAGAAACACGTAGTAACTGTTATCACAACAATTAAAAAAAATTGTGTGGCCTATGTTCAGAGTTGGCAATGGGGTATCTCTGATAGGACTTCCAGTTATCACTGAAGAAAATTTGAAAAATTAACCTCTCAAACTGTTCCGGCAATATCACGAAGATATGCAAATGGAATCACAAAGACTCGTGCATGTGTGAAAGAAATGAATTATATCAGTTAGGCTCAAAAATTGATTTCACTTGGGACGCAAATTAAAATCAATAGACACAGTGATTAGAATATGAAGTTCGGAGACCGGAGCTGGTGTCTTCCTGTTTCAATATCTAAGACCTCCAAGTGAGGAATAGATAGAGTATGTGCTAATTCTCCGTGAATATGTGAAACAAGCATCTGTTGTGAGATACTTGAGTGGCTGGGTGGGGTGACACAAGTTATCGACATTGGGTCCATGTCTGTTTCAATATTCATCTCCAAAGAACGAGAATGAATAGATTATGTGGTTACCCGGATAACTGACTCGGTTTGGTAAGGACGAATTAATTCTTTTAAGTCCTGTCACAGCCTCACCATATTCTTTTCACTCCAAACTCATCTAGCAATCTAGACCCCTCACTGTTATCTATAAGGGATGTGTTTCATGGGTAGGTCCTTCCGGTTCTGGATAGACCATAGAAACGATGTAATTCCTAACACACTTTCATGCAACGAGTATAGCAGTTTAGTAAACAGTGAAGTTCGAGTTCTAAACTGAAATGTTTAGAAGTCAAAACATTTAAGAACGAGTCCTGATCTGAGATGATCAGAAGTCATAAAAATTAAGTCCGAGTTCTGATCTGAAGTAATCAGAAGTCATAAAAATTAAGTCTGAGTTCTGATCTGAAGTAATCAGAAGTCATAAAAATGAAGTCACAGAGTTTCAAGAAACAAGATCAAGCGCAAAATAGATTGACTCAATAAGCACAGTGTTTGCAAGAAAGAGACAATGATCAGAAAGTTTAATTTTGACGAACAAGTCACAATTAATATATAAGATAAGAATTGAATCATTGATGTGAAATGATGAACTATGATCACAAAGTGGAATTCAAAACCGAGTGTATTTCCATCGAAAAATCAACAAACATTTGAGACATGGAAATAACTAAATCAAGAGAGTTTTGTACATGGCAATCATGGAAGTTAAGCTTAGATAATAACAAACGCAAGTAAGTTATTCAGAATGAATTGCCATGGATTTTGAATTCAGTTAGAACTTCACTTACCTTTCATGAGATAGTACTCCCCCTCAACATTGGCATAACCTTTGAATTCTCGTAATGTGAAAAGAATAATAGGAATTAAAACCGCACATGACATTCCTGCAAAACAGATTAGACAGATTTTGGTATCCATCTTTTGATGGATCCTTGTCGGTTAGATGCCCTATGAGGACCTGGGAAACTATAAGTACCATACCAATAGTTGGCACGATCTTTATTCACAAACTCACTTGTTCCACAATAAGAGCAACACAGCTTCTGTGTAGTTAAGCTGATCAGTTTATTAACAGAGTAAACTCGATCAGTTTTCACAAAAGGTTTAGCGTAGAAAGCTGTGTTGTTCTTTTCACTCTTAACAGAGACGAATGGCTTTGGAGCAGGAGTGGTTCCTTTAACTCTCCACAACATGTTTACTTTCTTGAAAGATTGATTATCTTTATTATCAATACGAGAATTATAGAAAAGATTGGAAGGTCGAATCTGATCTTTTGAAAAATCATTTGATTTGACAAAATTCTTTGAATCAGATTTAATCATTTGTTTCTTCAAAGTCTCGGTTGCTAATCCAGATAATCTCTTTGTATGTTTAGAAATCTCGGACTGAAAAATCTTTCTCTCTTTTGAAAAATCATCTTTTAAACATTTTGCTCTAAAACCTTCAACTTTCATCTTTTCAGACTCTTTGATTAGAACGTCTAATTCTTTCTCCAACTCAGTTATTTTTAAAGTAAGTTCGCCATTCTTTTTAGAAAAAGACTTGCGTTCAGTTTCAAACTTTTCTCTTTCTAAAATCAAGACTTTTTCAAAGTCGGAGATTTGTGTTGAAAGCTTTAGACATCTAAGCTCAAGACTCTTCTTCTCTTCAAGAGATTTAGTTGAACCACCAGATTGCTTTTGAATAAGCAATTGTTTTTCCTTTTCAAAACTTTCTTTCACCTTTTTAAAAACCTTTTCAAGAGTAGTTAATTTACTTTTAAGCTCAAGGTTTTCACGGTTCAAGAGTTTACCTTTCTCTTCTTCTTCAGCCAGCTTCTCAGAACTAATCCAGATTTGAGATTTCAGCTTCTTTAGTTCTCTGATGTACTTGTTGCACAAATCATCTGATTGTTGTATATTCTTTTCATGTAGTCTTTCTTGCTCTATCTCAGTCTTCCTGATATCATTTCGTGATGATAGAACAGATAGCTTCTTTTCAGCTCAGTATTTTCAGTTTCTAATAAACTCTCATTCAACTCAAACTTTTCTTTGTCTTTTGTCACTTGGTTTTGAAGCTCAGTGAATTTCTTTGACAATTCAGCATGGTTATTTTTTAACCTAACGTTGGTAGCTTCAAAATCTTTCGACTTTCTATCAGCCTCTTGAAACTTCTTGAGTAAATCGTTAAAGATAGATACAAAAAATCACACCTGTCATCTGAATTAAAATAATCCATTGTTACCTGAAAAATTGATCGTTGATCGGTGTTATTTTGAAGAATCAAAAATGCGGAAGAAAAATCAAAAAATAAATTTGAAAAACAAATCTAAAATTAAATTCGTTTCCAAGATTTAAGATCTGATTATTATCGAATTCGAACGAACGAGATCACTCTTCTAGAGTGAAATCAGCAAGATAAACAAACCAAGGTAGATCAAACACGACGAAAAATAAATCACAAAAAAATGATAATAATCGTTAATAATTGCAAATCGTAGCAAATAATCTCAAGCGTCACAAAAATTGCAAATCGATCGTTAAGAAAATTTCGCAACTTTCGAGAAAATTTTAATCACGAGTTGTGCGGTAACTCGGGTACCGACGAGAACTTACCAACCAAAACTTACCAAACACAACTTACCGGATGATGAGAGGACTTACCGGATGCAGAGTGTTTCCCACACAAACGAACACTTACCGGATGTGAATGCTTACCAGATGAGATGAGATTACCGGATAAGAGATAAACAAATACTTACCGTATGAAGACTGAAGTGAACTTACCGGGAACTTGTGAGACTTACCGGAAACAGAAGAAATCCGAATGCGGATACCGGACACAAATAGCACTTACCGCACACACAAAAAACTTACAGGATGGAATTGTTTCCGGAAACAATTATATATATAGATGAATGCGATGGATGGAAGCAATAAACTATGCATGCGAACAAAACATATTCATACGTGATTGGAGAATTAATCAAATGGCAAATCCTATCAACTTACATATGAATGTAAGTATTAATGAGAGCTTGCAAGCAAGTAGGAGGATATTTGCATATAAAAGAAATGTATCCGGAAACTTTGGAAAAAGTTGATATTCGGTAACTTGGTTTCAAAAAAATCACCCGGAAAGTGATAACATCATATTGAAGTATTTGAGATATCCGGAAAGTATGTGAAACCAATTTGTCCGAACAGTTGAGTTTGACCGGAAAGCTCAAAAAATCAGCTGGTAACTTTGAATAAATCTATCGGGTAACTTTGAGTTACCCGGAAAGTTACCAGGTAACCTTGAGATTTAAAAAAACTTACCCGGAAACAACGGCTGTGGTTGTAATTCTGATCTGGGATCGATAGGGTTGCTTGACTTCATTCCTATAGGGTTAGATTTTAACCAAAAACACAAAAACAAACACACCCAAATCGATTTCTAAGCAAAATATATCCTATTTTTCAATAATCACCACAAAACCTTAAGAACACCAAAAAAACTCAAGAATCGATTTTTAAAATTGAACACTTAAAACCTTTGAGAATTGATATAAACTCAGATAAACAGCAGATAAACACTATTAACCAATCGAGAATTAACAAACGAATTATTAAACCAACGAAAGACTTGCAAACCCGATTGATGAACAATTTTCTTCAAGAAAAATCTACAGTATGTCGAAATTAATCTGGATGTTTTCTGGACCTCAAACGATTAATCCAACCGTTCAGAATGTAAAACGGAATATGGTGGAGCTACTGTCAAAAAATCGTGACGATCCGACGGTTCAATCTCCGGGAATATGCAAAACGACTCGCTGCGTTTTTCCAGAAAACTAGCTACGAAAATTCTTTGTTTTCTTGCTTTCGTTCGATTTCTTTCGTATCTTCAAATCACCGATTCGGCTCTGAAACCAATTGTTAGTTCCAGATCCGTGCAACGATAATGAAATCAAACGAATAAACAGTAAAGTATACGATTTCAACTGGTCATCTCTGTATTAGCTTTCCATATTGAGAGGATTACAATAAAAGTGTAGGAAAGCAAATGAGACAACTAGCCTAATTTTCTAAGGCTAAATTGTTTTATATACGGCGGGCCCGTGGTTAACAAGCCCACGGCCCGTTCACTAATAGAGCTCAAAACAAAGAATTACAATTTAAACCCTGAACTTTAAATCAACATAAAACGACCCTAACAATCTCCCCCTTTGATTTGAAGTTCGATTTGGCGCCAGTTCTCGACATATCTTTTTCGAAGCGCGAAGTGAATCTCGAACCATCTGATAGCACGGCGGTAGTCGATGCGATCTTCAACCAATTCCAAGGCATTTCGAGCAGTTATTTCATTCGGATTAGGGACATACGAGAACCTTGGATTTTCAGACTCGTGCTGAATGATCTTTCGAAGCGCATTTTGAACTTTGTAGAGTGTGCCGTCGCAGAATCTTTCAACCTGACTGAATCGCAGAAATCTTTTCTCTTTCTGTTCATTGATGAAGACGATCCCAAATTATGGTTCTAGAAGCATAGCGTTCTCGGGATACATATTCAACTCAGGAGCTTGCAGATTCGGCTTTATCAGATTTACCTTCTTCGCCCTGTTCTCGACAGCCATTTGGAAGTCCGTTAGATAAGACATCATAATTGTGCGGACCAGGAATCGACGGTCTTTCAGAATTTCCAGGAAGTCGAACGGTCGGAGGTTCTGGAAGTCGGCTTCAGAAAATTTCCATTCATTCCCATCCTCACGTCGAACAGTGAATACAGGATAGACAATTTTCATCATACGGCTTGACTGGATATTGATTACCTCTGAGATCTGATGCTTGGTTCTGACTTGGCTGACTGGAAGACACCGCTTCATTGCACATATGTATCGGCGTTGGTATTCGGGACTGTAGTTGTAAATGCCCAGGCAGAAGGTCGGCTCGATCTGGCGTAGCTTGTGTACAAACAGCTTCTTAAGGGTTTCCTCCAGATGAGGGGTAAGTACGGTGATCTTCTCCCAACGGATTTGTTGTTGAGGTGTAGGAGGAAGATCAGTAGTTGTCTGGTGTTGAAGAGGGGATGTCAGAATGTTGGCAGTAGTAGTTTCAGGTCTTGTTGAAGTTCCGGTTGGTTGAGCATAGTGAACGGGAGAAATACCATAAAAATTCTGTAGCAGGAACTGATCATAATCAATATTGTCATCGGCATCAGTAGGGAAAACCAAGTTAACCTGGAGATTTGCAGCACTGGCAGCTTTTTCATACCATGCATCTTCGGTCTCCGGGTTGGTTTCGCAGTCTGGATCTATCATATCCAATAACGGTCTGTCTGATGAGTCAAAATCAGTCAATTCCTGTGTTGAACCCTTGGGCTTTTCAACCGTCGGGCCTTCATCATCTGAAATTTCCATGTCGATTACCATCTCGGCTAATGGCAACTCGGCTCCAGGTTCGGCGTCGGTTGTTGTTGCCGCAATTGCTGGTTCCAGATGAACCACGGTTGTCGTTTCGGCGAGGATAGGGGCGGTCTCGGTATGTCGTAGTCTTTTCTCCCCCTCATGGTGATCAGGATCGTCCTGGTCATCATTCTTGCGCTTCAGACCGCCTGCTTGACTCTTACAGGTATCTTCGAGGGAACGGACTCTCTCGGACAGCGTTGTGAGCGTTTGGTTGTAGTCCTTGAGAGATGAGTCAATTGCATCCAGGCGAGTGGTAATAGATGATGAAGGAGCAGTGACCTGAGTTTTCAGAACGGAGATCAGGTCTGCTTCAGTTGAGGCGTCGGATTCAGATTGCTGGAGTAGCTGAGCCAAAAGCATCGTCTTCAGAGTATCCACCGAATAGATTGGCTGAACGAATGTCGGTGGAGCTGTAGGTGCGGTTTCAGCTTCGACGATCTTTGCTTTGCCTTTGATTAGTTTGGCGAGCTCGGCGGCGACATGGTGCTCCATTGCCTCTCGGACAGCCTTGAGGGTGCTGTCTAGGGACCCTTGCGACACAAAGTTAGGGTGAGTAACACCGGGATCACTTAGATTACCCGTTGAGGCGTCTACCTAAGAGGCAGAGCCACCTACGTTCATAGCTGGCATGTCGGTAGCTGTGGTAGGCTTTCCCTCCGATCCCCGCGTGCCACCTAAAGGTGACGACACTATGGTGGTTCCGGTCGAGTCACGAAGAATCTCGACTTGGTGTTGCTCCTCTTGTGTCCTAGCCAAAGGATTTTCAATAGCAAATGGCTCTAGACTCGATTGTGCACGAAATGAAGTCACGACCGGGGGCTGCTGGTAGCTTGTTTCAACACCAGCACTCTCCGAGTGAGAGGCCAATGGAAGTTGTGCTATTTCCCCGTGTTAAATTGAAACATCCGTCTTTTGAGAGACGGATGGGTGGATAAGGGGGTCGTGCAATTGCTCCGCTGGGTCCACGGAGGCTTCTTCAATACCCCGTCCCAACAAATGAGACGGGATAGTAGATGTGGCTACCCGGACCCAATTGTGAATCGCAGTTTGATCAGGTAACAATAAAATAATGGATATGAACACGAACAATTGATGATTTCAACTCGTCATCCCTCTCGTATTCATCCAATCAAAGTAAAGGAACGATTCTAACAATAAGCTCTCTCTAATCTCTCTAATGAATCGTTAACCTAATTCTAAGGCATAACCTTATATACTTAGGATTTAAACACAACGGCCCATGGCCCATCAAACTAATCTAAACCCATTTATGATTAAAGGCTTTTACAAAAGGATTAATTAAACTAATTAAGCACTATATAATTATTTATATATCTTTCTAATATGTAGGACATTTATGGTCCTAACAGCAATCTAGATCGGACGAAGGGAAGAAGAAAATAGACAAAGGCAAAGGGAAGTTATCAGCTGAGGAAGAGGCCAAAAGGGCCAAGGAAGAAAAAGCTACAAAATACACGGCCAGACCCTCCGATGCTGACAGACTCAAACTCCAACCTCCTCATTCCAAGGTAACTTCTGAACTTCGTCGCTCTGAAACAGAACTGAAAGAAGCTGATGAGCTTCAAAGGAGACCGGATGCTGATAAAGAGCTCTCACTTAAAGTTGCTGGTGAGGAAGCTCTTGAAAGGGAAGACCCCATCCTAGCTCAATTCTCTGAGCTTCAAAACTTAGAGGGTTCAGCTAAGGATATTGCTGCTCAAAAGGAAAGAGACTTGAAATGGTACAAAAGAATTCCGATAGAGAGGGTTAACAAGCCAAAAATTGTTGACGCGAAACTCGGCACACTAAAAGGCTCCAAGGACATTCAGATGATATTGACTCAGGCTGATGGGACTAAGAACAACATCAGATTTTATAATCTCTTAAAATTGTCAAAGAGTTAGTACCGGGTTGAACCAAACACTTATCTCAATGGGCTTCTTGATAGAGTGAAGAAAAAAAAGAGATTATGATGTGGTTCACACTACAAGTGAAGAGGCCCAGATCCGAAGATTCAAAGAGACTTACTTCCATGTGCCTTCTCCCTCTTCTAAATCAGCTCAGGAAACCGTCTTCAGAGGTCTTGCAACTAAAGGAATTGTGTCAAATGTCAGAAATTTAAATCTGAACGTTGCGACCATTCAGCTCTACCCCTCATCCACAGTGATCTCTCGGCCAGTTCGGGGTATCTACTTTCATAACCCAAGAGGCATTCTCAGCTTCTTCTGGGCCGAGGAAATCCCTATAGCTGACTCCATTTTCTTGGAAGGTATTATCGCCATCATCCCAAACTTTCCCGAAGCCACTACTCTCCGACAAGACATCCAGGCTGAACCCAAAGAAGAAAGAAGAAATGATCTTGTCACTTTATTTTCATGTCTTTTAATTTGTACTTGTAATTTTCAATTCTGCAACTTCATGTTTCCTTAGTACAAGTACACCTTTGGTTTACTTAGTTTGTAAAACTATACTTTATTTTTTCATTCATTTGTAAGATTGTTTGAATTTTCTATGTGTAATTTTTAGTAGTTCTTTATTCTCTTTGTGTAAGATTATTTGGACAGATTTTATCCGTTCTCTTCCGTAACAATCAAAAGTTTTCTATGTGTAATTCTTGATTTTATATCAATAAGAATTAAATTAAAGTGAAATTTTGTGTTTATTCTATTCAACCCCCCTTCTACAATACTTGGTACTATTGCTATTATATAGATGGGACCAACAGGAATAATCACATTTTTTTTCGAAATAATCATATATTTTTCGAAGTTTCATATATTTTACCATATGAATGTTCAGATTTTTAATTTTCATATATTTATCCCATATGAATAATCAGATTTTTAAATAATCATATATTTTTGAAATTTTCAAGATTTTTAAGTTTCACATTTTTTCTCTCATATGAGTAATCAGATTTCACAGTTGCAAACTATGAAACAGAGTCGTATATCGGTTCGCTGGAGAGGGAGGAGGTTGCCGGAGCGGGAGGAGGTCACCGGAGCTAGTTGGTGATAGTGGAGAGAGAGAGAGAGAACGAAAGAGAGAAAGAGAGATAGAACGAAAGAGAGAGAAAGAGATGGAGATAATTGAGAAAATAAGGGAAGTTGGTTGTTCCTAAAAATATGAATTATACCTAAAATTACAAAATTGGGGAAAAAGACCCAAATACCCTTAGTTTACAAGTTTATACTATTTTTTGGGTTTATAAATGTAACGACCCGAATTTCCAAACGTAGTTCAAATAGCATACATTGCATAACGTCGTTAAAACAAGAGATACGTCATTAAACAAATATGGTCCCCTGGTGGTTTCAAACATTCAATACATCATTACAAACGTTTACTTAGTAAATTTACATCATTACTAATAACATGCTATATCTACTAAACACATCATAGTCTTCAACTACATAGTCCTCCAAAAGCTATTCGCGGTTTAACCTTCTTATTTGCTCCTACTCGATCCACGACCTGGAATACATATTTTTAAAACAAAATGAGGGTTAGACCTTGAGATCTAGTGAGAAAATCCCCGTTAGTTAAAAACCATTTGCACAACATCATACACATAATTCACATAGGAATACCAACTAAGACTCATGCATCATGTATATTTCTATCTCATTCTCTTGGCCATATTAATTGGTTGCGAGCCAATTAATTAATTTACACCACTGTACTGAGTACAGCCAACACCACTGTCCCTTTGTACAGCCAACATATACCGGTCCTAAGCCCGGCCAACTAGCACCCATGCAGTGTAATACTCATATAAACATAGTATGCACATTATTACACTCATTCCACATATATGTATTCCAGTTGAAAACATTTTAAATAAAAACTCACTGGTTTGCTTTATCAAAACTCTTTCCAGTTCTCTACAAGAACTCTGCTTTCACCTTCGATTCACAGTCTCTGAAACAAATAGATACAGATATCTCTTTACCATATAAAACACATAAGTCTTACTAAAGCTAAGAACTCTAAAGAACTCAAATCCTCAAATGTTACCCCCAAACCCGAATTTAAGTCGAGTCCACGGTACATTTAGTCCTCATTCATTCCCTATCCAATAACTAACAATACACAGGTTAATGGATACTCAAAAGCATCCAAACTCTCAAAATTGACCAAACAGCTAAACTATCCGGACAACACAAAACTATCCGGAGAACACAGACTATCCGGACAACACACACAATGCGGATAACACCACTTTCTGGATAACATAACCAATCCGGATAACACCCGGACACCAAAGTAATCCGGATACCATCCGATATCTCATTTTAACCGGAAACTAAAGGAAAAGAGGAACTTACCGGGTAAGACTCGTCCGGACACCATCGAAAAGGGACTACCCGGACACTATCAACAAGATTACCCGGACACCTTCAACTTATCCAGAAACTACTGACTGTTCATCACTTTTCTACCCAGAATCCGACTGAATCATTACAAGATGTGTAATTGACTAATATAATCCGATAGAAACCTTCCAATACCAAATACAAACATAAAATACAAAGGAAACATACCTTAAGTCCTCTTCCAAGTACACCAAATGAGGCCTTAACCTTAGCTTTCTTCTTCTTCTCTCAACACACACACACACACACACACCTACACAAATCTGGATTGTTTTGCTTAAATAAAAATATCTGAATATCCTAAGGGATAATATTTAATCCTATTTACCATTTATAATTTAAGCTATCCATTAATGACCAAATCACCCCTAACTAATAAATTAACCCAAACTTACCCTAAACATCGATTATAGCGTTAAATAAATTTAACGGAACTCAAATTTAACTAACGAACTTACCCGGGGTATTACATCATCTCCCCCTTAAAAGAATTCCGTCCCGGAATTCGGTTAAGTAAAGAGGTATGGATACTTAGTTCTCATTTCGGATTCTGATTCCCATGTAGCATCCTGACCCTTATGGTGTCTCCACTGAACTTTCACTTGTCTAATTACTTTGTTCCGCAACTCTTTAACCTTGTGATCAACTATTGCTTCTGGTTCTTCCACATAATTTAGCTTTTCATCAACTTGTATGTCGGGTAGAGAAACTGCTTGATCTGGCGTAACTAAACACTTTCGAAAATTCGATACATGAAACGCGTTGTGAATCCTGCTTAACTCTGGCGAAAGATCCAATCTGTATGCTACTTCACCTATCCTTTCTGTAATTTCAAACGGTCCAATGTACCTCGGGCTCAGTTTACCTTGTTTCCCAAATCGGATGACTCATTTCCAAGGCGAGACTTTTAACATTACAAAATCTCCAACTTGGAATTCTAACGGTTTTCGGCGTCGGTCGGCGTAGATTTTCTGTCTGTCTTGAGCCACTTTCAATCTTTCCCGAATCTGAGTAACCTTATCCGCGGTTAACTGAACTATATCCGGCCCTGCTAGCTGTTTCTCTCCCACTTCATTCCAACACAAAGGAGTTCGGCATTTTCTACCATACAAAACTTCAAACGGTGCAGCTTGAATGCTGGAATGATAAATGTTATTGTAGGCAAATTTGATCAATGGTAAATGCTTATCCCACGATCCACCAAAGTCAACAATGCAAGCCCGGAGCATATCTTCTAATGTCTGAATCGTTCGTTCACTCTGACCGTTAGTTTGAGGATGATATGATGTGCTTAACTTTATCTGCGTCCCCATTTCCTTTTGAAAACTTCTCCAGAATCTTGAAGTAAAACGACTATCACGATCAGAAATTATCGATATTGGAACTCCATGTCGAGTTACTATTTCGTCAATGTACAATTTAGATAATCGTTCCAATGAATCAGTTTCCTTTATCGGTAAAAAGTGTGCAGACTTCGTCAACCGGTCGACTATCACCCAAATAGAATCAAATCCCTTCGGAGTCCTTGGTAGCTTTGTGATGAAATCTGTAGTAATCTGATCCCATTTCCACATCGGTATTTCTAATCGTTGTAACTGACCAAACGACTTTTGATGTTCAATCTTTACCTTCTTACAGGTAGTACAACCTTCCACATGTTGAGCAATGCTTCTTTTTATTCCCGGCCACCAATAGAATTGTTTTAGGTCTTTGTACATCTTATTCGTACCTGGATAAATAGAGAATCGAGATTGATGAGCTTCTTGTAGTACACGATCACGTAAACCACCCAGACGAGGCACCCAAATTCTGTTCCCCATACACAATAACCCACGATCATCTTTCACTAGCAATGCTGATAACCCCACCAACCGTTTTGATTTCAGATATTCTTCCTGATAGGCTTCTACTTGACACTTCTTAAGTTCGTCGAAAATGTTAGGTAGAAGCTCAGCTCGTAGTGAAATAGCTTTTATTGTTCCACTTCTTTCTTGACGACTTAGTGCATCAGCTACCACATTCGCCTTTCCCGGATGATAAAGGATTTCACAATCGTAATCATTCACCAATTCTAGCCATCTTCTTTGCCTCATATTTAATTCCTTCTGATCAAAAATATGTTGGAGACTCTTATGATCGGTATAAATTTGACATCTAGAGCCGTAAAGATAATGTCTCCAAATCTTCAACGCGAATACAACTGCTGCCAGTTCCATGTCGTGTGTAGGATACTGTCTTTCATGATCTTTTAACTGACGAGAAGCATAAGCAATAACCTTTCCACGCTGCATAAGTACACATCCCAATCCCAGTTTGGAAGCATCACTATAAACAACAAAGTCATCGGAACCTTCCGGTAGTGACAAAATCGGCGCACTGCAAAGTTTCTCTTTCAATACCCTGAATGCTTCATCCTGATCTGCTTTCCATTCAAACTTTAGATTCTTTCGAGTCAGCTTAGTTAATGGCGTAGCGATACGAGAGAAGTCCTTTATAAACTTTCGATAGTAGCCGGCTAAACCCAGAAAACTACGTACTTCGGTTGGCGTTCTCGGCGGTTCCCGCTTTTCAATCGCTTCCACTTTCATCGGATCCACTTGAATGCCTTTCTCGGAAACTACATGCCCCAGAAACTGAACTTCCCGTAGCCAGAATTCACACTTAGAGAACTTAGCGTATAACTGTTCCTTCTTTAACAATTCCAGAATTAACCGAAGATGTTGCGCGTGATCCTCTTTTTATCGGGAATAGATAAGTATATCATCGATAAATACAATAACAAATCTATCGAGATACGGCTTACATACCCGACTCATTAAATCTATAAAAGCAGCTGGAGCGTTCGTCAATCCAAAAGGCATCACTAAGAATTCATAGTGACCATACCGTGTGCGAAAAGCAGTTTTCAGAACTTCTTCTTCTTTAACCTTCAGTTGATGGTAGCCAGATCTTAGATCAATCTTGGATAAATAACAAACTCCAACTAATTGATCGAAGAGGTCATCAATTCTGGGAAGCGGATATTTGTTCTTGATCGTGTGCTTATTCAGTTCCCGATAATCAATACACATCCTCATCGAACCATCCTTCTTTTTCACAAACAGAACCGGTGCTCCCCACGGCGAAGAACTGGGTCTGATGAAGCCTTTATCGGAAAGATCCTGCAGTTGTGTCATCATCTCTCTCATCTATGGAGGTGCCAAACGATACGGTGCACGGGCAACAGGAGCGGCTCCAGGAATCAGATCTATACCAAACTCTACTTGTCTAACAGGCGGAAGGCTAGTCAAATCTTCTGGAAAAACATCCGGAAATTCACGAACAACCGGAATATCTCCCAACTTATTCTTTTCTAGCTTAATATCTATCACATAAGCTAAGTAACTTGAGCAGCCTTTATTGATACACTTACGAGCTTTCAACAAAGAGATAAAGCAAGACTGATGATTTCTACGGTCACCATAAATCACTACTGGTCCCTTCTCAGGTAAGACAACATTTATCAACTTCTTATCACAAACTATCTTAGCCTGATTCTCGGCTAACCAATCCATTCCCACTACTACATCAAACTCGATCAAGGCTATAGGAAATAACTGAATAGGCACTCCACACCCATCTATGTTTATCACACAACTATCAAATACCTCATTAACCGGTACTTGATTATCATTAGCCGTATCTACCATTAACGCATGATCTAACACTTTAGGCTTTAAATGCATATAGGCAGCAAAAGAAGGCAACACAAACGATCGGTTTGCACCGGAATCAAGTAACACTTTAGCACGTGTAAAATTTATTAAGAATGTACCTGTAACCACATCGGGAGTCTCATCTGCTTCTTGCTCTGTCATCTGGAAGGCACAGCCCCTTTCTCTTGGTACTTCTGGCCTTGGTACTACCGGTCTAACACCCGTTGGTCTTACTGACGTACCACCTGGTTGTATTCTCCCCAGTGGATAATCGGACTGAAGGTGATCAAGAGAATTGCACAAGTAACAAAATCTAACTACTCGACAGTCTTTAGCAATATGACCGATCTTTCCACACTTATAACAGTTTCTAGGATCAACTTGAAAACTTCCTTGATGAAAACGATGGCACTTTGGGCAAGGTCTTTCAACTGATCGAAAAGGTGGACGGTTATCAAATCGCTGAAACCTGGACTTCTTCGGATCATATTGCGGTCCTTCCCACTTTCTTTTCCCCACATTCTTATCACTAGTACTTCTCCCTTTATCTTGTTCCACGGTTTCCGCAGCGTCTACTGCGGCGGAGAAAGTTTCTGGTCCTTTAGCAATCACAAAACTTCTGACTTCTGCATTCAATCCAAAGATAAACCTTTCAATCTTCATGGCCTCCGTAGCAACGTAGTATTCCGCAAAACGAGACTTTTCCAAGAAACGAGCGGTGTAGTCCCGAACTGACAAATTCCCTTGCTGCAAGTTCATAAACTCCCCTTCCAATTGTTTAACTGCGGCTTGCGGACAAAACTGTTTCCTGCAAGCTATCACGAATTCTTCCCAAGAGTAAGTAGAGAATTTATCAGATCCTCCCGAGGACATATGTGCTTCCCACCAGTATAGGGCATCGCCTTTCAACATTGCAGTTCCATAGAGTACTCTATCCTCTTCAGCGCATTTACTAGTCTTGAAGATAGCTTCTATTTCCTTCAGCCACTTCATAGCTTTCACTGGATCCCGATCTCCCGAGTAAGTTGGAGGCTTAAAACTTAAGAACATTTTATAGTCACACTTTCTTAGTACTGGTGTGATTGTAGGTGTAATAGGCATCTCGTCTTCTTGACCAGGATCTGGTGTATCAACTTCATTATGACGAGTTCGATCAAACATGGCTTGTATACTGGTCTGCATTCTTCCCATTTCGACTGTTAAATCGTCCCTAGTAACAAATTCATTACCTCGCGGCGTAGCTCCACTCCCAGTTCTACCCCCAATTCTGCCTCCAATTCTGCCTCCACCTCTTTCTCCCCCTTCCTCCGGCTGTTGGGTTTGTTACTATTCGGATTTCCTCCTCCTTCCCGATTCGTTTGTCTAGTACCACTTGCCATTCTGTTGATTCAAACAAGGTTAATATACACATAAGCACATACCCCATATAACAAGGTATTCCAGTTCAAACATGTACCTGTAAGATCACAATTACACTGGCCAGGTGTAAAATGAAATTACCTTACATGATGTTCCTTCTACCTTTTTATATTTAACACCCCAAGGTTCTACAATAATAGGGACATCCTACTTGACATGCAGTTAAAGTCTAGGTACAGATACTAATACCTACATCCCTTAAACTAGGGCTCTGATACCATCTGTAACGACCCGGATTTCCAAACATAGTTCAAATAGCATACATTGCATAACGTCGTTAAAACAAGAGATACATCATATAACAAATATGGTCCCCTAGTCGTTTCAAACATTCAATACATCATTACAAACGCTTACTTAGTAAATTTACATCATTACTAATAACATGCTATATCTACTAAACACATCATTGTCTTCAACTACATAGTCCTCCAAAAGCTATTCGCGGTTTAACCTTCTTATTTCCTCCTACTCGATCCACGACCTGGAATACATATTTTAAAAACAAAATGAGGGTTAGACCTTGAGGTCTAGTGAGAAAATCCCCGTTAGTTAAAAACCATTTGCACAACATCATACACATAATTCACATAGGAATACCATCTAAGACTCATACATCATGTATCTTTCCATCTCATTCTCTTGGCCATATTAATTGGTTGCGAGCCAATTAATTTACACCACTGTACTGAATACAGCCAACACCACTGTCCCTTTGTACAGCCAACATACACCAGTCCTAAGCCCGGCCAACTAGCACCCATGCAGTGTAATACTCATATAAACATAGTATGCACTTTATTACACTCATTCCACATATATGTATTCCAGTTGAAAACATTTTAAATAAAAACTCACCGGTTTGCTTTATCAAAACTCTTTCCATCTCTCCACAAAGAACTCTGCTTTCACCTTCGATTCACAGTATCTGAAACAAATAGATACAGATATCTCTTTACCATATAAAACACATAAGTCTTACTAAAGCTAAGAACTCTAAAGAACTCAAATCCTCAAATGTTACCCCCAAACCCGAACTTAAGTCGAGTCCACAATACATTTAGTCCTCATTCATTCCCTATCCAATAACTAACAATACACAGGTTAATGGATACTCAAAAGCATCCAAACTCTCAAAATTTACCTAACAGCTAAACTATCCGGACAACACAAAACTATCCGGACAACACAGACTATCCGGACAACACACACAATCCGGATAACACCACTTTCCGGATAACATAACCAATCCGGATAACACCCGGACACCAAAGTAATCCGGATACCATCCGGTATCTCATTTTAACCGGAAACTTAAGGAAAAGAGGAACTTTCCGGGTAAGACTCGTCCGGACACCATCGAAAAGGGACTACACGGACACTATCAACAAGATTACCCGGACACCTTCAACTTATCCGGAAACTTCTGACTTCTGCATTCAATCCAAAGATAAACCTTTCAATCTTCATGGCCTCCGTAGCAACGTAGTATTTCGTAAAACAAGACTTTTCCAAGAAACGAGCGGTGTAGTCCCGAACTGACAAATTCCCTTGCTGCAAGTTCATAAACTCCCCTTCCAATTGTTTAACTGCGGCTTGCGGACAAAACTGTTTCCTGCAAGCTATCACGAATTCTTCCCAAGAGTAAGTAGAATATTTATCAGATCCTCCCGAGGACATATGTGCTTCCCACCAGTATAGGGCATCGCCTTTCAACATTGCAGTTCCATAGAGTACTCTATCCTCTTCAGCGCATTTACTAGTGTTGAAGATAGCTTCTATTTCCTTCAGCCACTTCATAGCTTTCACTGGATCCCGATCTCCCGAGTAAGTTGGAGGCTTACAACTTAAGAACATTTTATAGTCACACTTTCTTAGTACTGGTGTGATTGTAGGTGTAATAGGCATCTCGTCTTCTTGACCAGGATCTGGTGTATCAACTTCATTATGACGAGTTCGATCAAACATGGCTTGTATACTGGTCTGCAGTCTTCCCATTTCGACTGTTAAATCGTCCCTAGTAACAAATTCATTACCTCGCGGCGTAGCTCCACTCCCAGTTCTACCCCCAATTTTGCCTCCAATTCTGCCTCCACCTCTTTCTCCCCCTTCCTCCGGTTGTTGGGTTTGTTACTATTCGGATTTCCTCCTCCTTCCCGATTCGTTTGTCTAGTACCACTTGCCATTCTGTTGATTCAAACAAGGTTAATATACACATAAGCACATACCCCATATAACAAGGTATTCCAGTTCAAACATGTACCTGTAAGATCACAATTACACTGGCCAGGTGTAAAATGAAATTACCTTACATGATGTTCCTTCTACCTTTTTATATTTAACACCCCAAGGTTCTACAATAATAGGGACATCCTACTTGACATGCAGTTTAAGTCTAGGTACAGATACTAATACCTACATCCCTTAAACTAGGGCTCTGATACCATCTGTAACGACCCGGATTTCCAAACATAGTTCAAATAGCATACATTGCATAACGTCGTTAAAACAAGAGATACATCATATAACAAATATGGTCCCCTAGTCGTTTCAAACATTCAATACATCATTACAAACGCTTACTTAGTAAATTTACATCATTACTAATAACATGCTATATCTACTAAACATATCATAGTCTTCAACTACATAGTCCTCCAAAAGCTATTCGCGGTTTAACCTTCTTATTTCCTCCTACTCGATCCACGACCTGGAATACATATTTTTCACCTTCGATTCACAGTATCTGAAACAAATAGATACAGATATCTCTTTACCATATAAAACACATAAGTCTTACTAAGGCTAAGAACTCTAAAGAACTCAAATCCTCAAATGTTACCCCCAAACCCGAACTTAAGTCGAGTCCACAGTACATTTAGTCCTCATTCATTCCCTATCCAATAACTAACAATACACAGGTTAATGGATACTCAAAAGCATCCAAACTCTCAAAATTTACCAAACAGCTAAACTATCCGGACAACACAAAACTATCCGGACAACACAGACTATCCGGACAACACACACAATCCGGATAACACCACTTTCCGGATAACATAACCAATCCGGATAACACCCGGACACCAAAGTAATCCGGATACCATCCGGTATCTCATTTTAACCGGAAACTTAAGGAAAATAGGAATTTTCCGGGTAAGACTCGTCCGGACACCATCGAAAAGGGACTACACGGACACTATCAACAAGATTACCCGGACACCTTCAACTTATCCGGAAACTACTGACTGTTTGTCACTTTTCTACCCAGAATCCGACTGAATCATTACCAGATGTGTAATTGACTAATCTAATCCGATAGAAACCTTCCAATACCAATTACAAACATAAAATACAAAGGAAACATACCTTAAGTCCTCTTCCAAGTACACCAAATGAGGCCTTTACTTTAGCTTTCTTCTTCTTCTCTCAATACACACACACACCTACACAAATCTGGATTGTTTTGCTGAAATAAAAATATCTGAATATCCTAAGGGATAATATCTATTCCTATTTACCATTTAGACCTTAAGCTATCCATTAATGACCAAATCACCCATAACTTATAAATTAACCCAAACTTACCCTAAACATCGATTATAGAGTTAAATAAATTTAACGGAACTCAAATTTAACTAATGAACTTATCCGGGGTATTACAATAAAAATAAGGGGTCTATATATATATTTGTTATATACGCATATATATAGTTATAAAATATAGAGTAAATTACATTTTTCGTCCCTGTGGTTTGTAAAAAGTTGCGGATTTCGTCCTTGTAGTGTCAAAATTTCAGTTTTCGTCCCTATAGTTTGGAATCATTTCTATTTTTGTCCCTAAAACAAAAACATTACTTATATGTATGAAGGACTAAAATGGAAATTAATTGTAAACCAGAGGGATGAAAAATCAATATCATTTAAATTATAAGGACAAAAAAGGTATTGAAATATAAATCGTAGGGATGAAACTCGTAATTTCAAAACCATAAGAACGAAAATGGAAATTTCAACAAACCACAAGGACTAAAAACGTAATTTACTCTAAAATATAATAAGAAAATGGAAGCAATTTAAAAATATACATACCACAAAGACTAAAAATGTAATTTCCAAAATACTTTTTAACGGCTAAACTTAATGGTTTTACTGTTTTAGATGCAAGAACGAAAATATAAGCAATTGAAAACCACAAGAAAGAAAAAAAACAGTTTTTAAACCAAATGAACGAAAACCTTTGTAGACATCAAACCACATGGATGAAAATCGTACTTTACTCTATTTAAAATCTTGAAATATCATTGAAATCCTATAAACATGGAATTTTAAAACCATATGAGGGTGGTTGGTATTTCGTTGATTTTATACGATTTGTATATAATAATGTTTTAAAATATGTTAAAAATATTTGTCTTGTCATAGTTAATTAATAAAAAGACAATTAAATTATTTTTATAATTAATAATAATGTATTTTTGCAAAGGGAAATGGACTCACATAGCCATTTTACCCAAATAAATTGGTTTTCTAGTCATTTCCCTCCCATTTTAACCAAAATTTCGCTACATCCGCAATATATAGGTCCGTAATTGCGGACCAAGCTCAAAAACTCACAAAAAAAACGATTCTGGTCGATTTTCTTTAAAAAAAATATTTGCGGATCTATGTCGATTTTTATCAAAACAAATTGTGTTTTTGAGCTAGGTCCGTAATTACGGACCTGTATATTTTGAAAGTAGTGACATTTACGTAAAATCGGAAGAGAAATGGCTAAGAGACCATGTTTCTTCTGTAGAATGACTATTTCAATCAATTTCCCTTTTATAAATTACTTATAAAAAATTGAATTCAACTCATTACAAATCTTATAAACCAAGCGCATCAACTATTCCAAATCTTTTCACAAAATTCAAATTCCTCTATATCATTTCATAAACCAAACCATCAGTATATCATCTAGGTTTAATATGCAATTAAAATAATAATGTATCACCAACCAAGATTGATTTGTAGTAAATGAGTTTGTTTAGGGATATCCTCCGAAATGTTTAAACTATCAAATTATATATGTAACTACCATAATTTAGGTTTTATAAGATGTCTTAAGAATCACAAGTCAACATCATAAGCCGGTTGTAAAGATTAGTCTCGTGCATCGGTCGGGTCGGGCTGGTTCGGTTCGAGACCAAAAACCACCAACCCGATCGAGTTTCGGGTGGAGGATGCAGAACCCGAAACCCGTCCATAATACATTTCGGGGCTCGGGTTACGGGTAGTTTCGGGGCGGTCGGGTTATGGTCGGGTCCTGTCGGGTTGGAAACAAATGACTCCAAACTTCAGTAGCAAAATTACTCAGAAAATTCAAAAAAACTATTATGAGTCTATGAGATACTATTATGAAACAAATGAGATCAAAACTACTCACAAACATTAGTAAAATTACTCACAAACAGTAGCAAAATTACTCAAACAAAATTACTCTAAACTTCCTTGTCACAAATATTGAAGTATTTCACAAAGATTTCTTGAAATTAAAACAAAATCAAGATTTCTTGATGTTTTGAAATCAAAAGAAAACAATTTCTTGAATCGACAGAGATAGTAGAGAAAATGAAAGACGCGATACCTTCGACTTCGTTCTTCCTCCAATAGAGGGCAGGACCTTCGTTCTTCCTCAGTTCCTCACTTCCTCTTCATTCTTCTGATCTTCTCTTCGTCCAACAGAGGGATGAAATGTACAGAGGGCTTCGATTTTCTTCCTCTTCGAATTACGTCAAAATGAACCAATGAAGTCTGGGTAATTGGATATAAAATAAAGATAATAAAATATAAAGGTATTTATATTTAATTGTTTATATTTATTAAGAAAATTATATTTTTTAATATATTCGGGTTTCAGACGGGTTCGGCTTTGGAATAAACCAACCCAACCCGGTGCATAGTATCCGATGTTAAAGTTCGGTTTCGGGTAGGTTCGGGTTACAGGTGATCGAGTTCACTTTTTTCGGATTAATCGGGTTTCAGGGCGGTCGGGTTCGTCGGGTTTTGCTCACCCCTAGTTAAGATAAGTTATTTCGTTTGATCCTTTAAAAAAAAATTGTTTGTAATTTCCTTCTCTTGCTTTTTTAGTGTGTGTTTTATACACTTTATCATATTAATTATTTATAACCTAAATTACATTAAAATATACAAATTATATTGTTAGAAAAAGTTAAAAGCTTTTCAAATCGATTATATTTTTAAAGTCAAAACACATAAAAAAATAACATATTTATATGTTTAGTTTTGGATAACGTCTTCAAGGGCCCAATCAACTTTGTTTGAGTCTCTCAATAAAATCCCTGAAGTATCGGGAATTTAGCTAGCTTTGATCGAGTCTTTTCTCATCATTTTTGAATTCCTTTAGAATAGGGATTACAGTTCAGTTCTTCTACTGCTTGTAATTTTCCCCTTTAAATACTGTAAGTTTTCCTTCAATAAAATCATCAGTAGGCATTCATTACAATTGCTTCAAGTTCATTTCTTCAGATTTGGTATCAGAAAGAACATCATTGTGTGTGTTTTTTTTAGAATAGAGAACTCCTCTGCAATGGCAAACACAAGCTCGAACACAGAAAAGTTTGTCCAACCAGCTACTCCTAAATTTGATGGCTACTATGACCATTGGTCGTTGTTAATGGAAAATTTCCTTTGCAATAAGGAAATGTGGAATCTAATTGAAGAAGGGATCACGACTATTGTAGGCACTGCTACGCAAGAGACTAGAAAAAGGCCTTGGATGATGCTAAGTTGAAGGACTTGAAGGTGAAGAACTAACCTATTCTAGGTGATTGATAGAGAGATTTTAGACACCATTCTTGACAAAGGTACTTCAAAAGGAATTTGGGATTCGATGAAACAAAAGTATCAAGGATCTGCTAAAGTCAAGAGGGCCATGTTACAATCATTAAGGAAGGAGTATGAATTGGTGCACATGAAGGAGGGAGAACAGGTGGACATATACATAGCTAGAGTCTTGGTCGTGGTTAACAAGAGGAAGGCTAATGAAGATACTATGATACATAACTCTGTGGTATCCAAGTTACTTATACCTCTTACTCCCAAATTCAATTACGTAGTATGTTCGATAATGGAACCGAATGACTTGGACTCCATGACCGTTGATGAACTACATGGGAGTCTTCTGGTTCATGAGCAACATTTGCTCAGTCAACGAGAAGAAAAGCAGGTACTTAAAGTGGGAAGTGAAAATAGTAATAGAGGAAGAGGCAGGGGAAGTTATAGAGGGCGCGGGAGAGGGCGTGGCTAGACTACATTCAACAAAAATTTAATTGAATGCTACAAGTGCCATAAATTGGGGCATTATCAGTTTGAGTGCCCAGATTGGGAGAAGGATGCAAACGTTGCAGAAGATCACGAATCAGAAGAAATGGTACTTTGGGCTTATGCAAGTCTTGTTGAGTTGCATGATAAGAAAACATTAATGACATACACTGATAAAGAAGAAGTCACCAGAGAACAGGTTTGGTTCTTGGATTCTGGGTGCAGCAACCATATGAGTGGTGACAAGGGTTGGTTCAGTGACTTGGATGATCAGTTTGATCATACGGTCCGATTTGGCAACAACTCAAGAACTCAGTCAAAGGAATTGGAAATAGTAGACTGATGATCGATGGAGTCCAACATGTGTTGACTAGTGTCTATTACATTCCTGGTCTGAAAACTAATTTGATCAGCGTCGACCAGATTCAGGAGAAGTGAGATGTTGTCCTTATAAAGAATGGTACATGTAGTGTCTATCATCCAACCCAGGGGCGCATCATCCATGCTTCTTTGAAAGCAAATAGATTGTATATGGTGACTGCTACCATGCAAAGTCAAGAACCAACATGCTTCAGGGCTACAAGTGAGGATGAGACCCACCTTTGGCATTGTAGATATAGGCATCTTAGCTACAAAGGTGTTAGGACCATAAATGTCCTATAAAATAGAGAGTGATATAAAGAAAAGAATATATTTGTAAAAGCCTTTAATTGTTAAATGGGCTTAGTTTAGCTTAATGGGCCATGGGCTTGAAGCTTAAGCCCTAGGTATATATGGCTTATTTTATGTGAGTTTTAGGAGAGCCAGGAAAGTTAATCATTCATAACCATCACACACCGTATTATAAACTCTCTAAATGCTTTTCTTTATTGAATGAATGACATATGGATGACAAGTTGAAATCAATCATCTTTATGGCTTATTGATTACTGTTTACATCATTATTGCACTAATCTAAGATCCACAATAGGTATCAGAGCACTTAGACAAATCGATTCAAGGTTTCTGGTAAGTTTCTGTCGACTGTTCTTGGTCTAAAATCTCATTCTCGTGATTCGGGTAAAATTGTTTGATTCTACTCGTCACAATAAATTAGTAATAGTTTTGTTAGTGATTCTACAAA
The DNA here is from genome assembly GCA_033807775.1 of Saussurea involucrata. Taxonomy (NCBI): domain Eukaryota; kingdom Viridiplantae; phylum Streptophyta; class Magnoliopsida; order Asterales; family Asteraceae; genus Saussurea; species Saussurea involucrata. The sequence continues at coordinate 14,666,120 of CM066318.1, read as the reverse complement.
ATTTTAAAGTTCAATTTGATCTTTTGAGTGATTTTTGAAGCAAAACAATGTTCTTGAGTTTTTCGCCGTGTTCTTAAAAAGTTCAAAAATTTTATATCAAAATCAAGTTTTTTGCATAGAAATCGATTTGGGTCTGTTTGTTTTTGTGTTTTGGTCAAAATCTAACCCTACAGGAGTGAAATCGAGCAACCCTGACCGAACCCTAATCCGATTTAATCGAGCAGCCGCAGTGTCCGGAACTTCCTAATCGTTTTCGGGTAAGTATCCTATTTCACGCTACTATCCAGATATCATCCGGATTGTCCAAGTTTTCGGTAAAATTCCCGTATCTGGTAAGTTATTCTAATTGATCCAGTATTCGGACCATTATCCGGAAGTCATCCGTTCCCGGGTAAGTTTGATCGGACACTCCTACTTTCCGGACATCTTATTCGGTAAGTATTGTTTCCAGTAACTCTGCATCATCCGGTAAGTATATTCTTCCCGGACACTTTGGTTTTATTTCCTTGTTTTCCGAAAACTTATTTATCCGGTCACTTTATTTTATTCGGTAAATTGTTTTTATTCAGACACCATCCAATCCGGACACCTTCTCCGGATTCTCTATCCGGAAACCACCCGGATCACATAGCGGGACCCCCATGCTAAGTCGCCGAAGGGGGGCATTTAGGTATTTTTTATACTCTCTGAATCGAACTGTATATTGTCTGATGATCATCTTAGTGCAATAAAGATGTCTTCTCGAAATGCTCTTGCAATGGGCAACCACAACAATCCTCCATCCATCGGAGAAGTTTGCCAGGTATGTTTACCAACTCATAACATTATAGTCGATCAGATTCAACTGCTTGGTCAAAAGGTAGAGTCCCATATGTTTACCTCTAACGAACAGCTACTTGAAATATCCACTTTAAATGAGAAGTTAGAGGTCCAAAGAAAGATTACAGAGAAACTTAAGTATGATAATACTTTGTTGATCCAAACCCTCAGTGATTTGATAGAGAAACACTTAGTGAAAATTGTAAGTAGACAATATGTATTAATGTTTTTCCATCAAAGAAAATATACTAAGCCTGTTTAGTATCGCTGATGGAAAACATGTTTTAATTTATACTTCAGCGAACATTGTACATCAGTGAGCCCTGAGCCTGTTCGGCCTCACAGATGATCGCTGAATGTTCATCATGTAATTGTTTACTTATGATCCCTGAAGACAAGATTCGCGCCAACCAAGTTCGAACCTGAAATCGAAGACCAAGATGAAGAACAAGTGACTAAGTCTACTAGTGACCTGATGCGGACATCAGCGAAGACAAGACTTATCCATTCCACGTGAAGTTTCAAGTAGAAGACTTCAGCGAACGCTAAACTTTATCATTCGCTGATAAAGAATCATTCAGCGAGCGCTGATCATGAAGCCTGTTCTACAAGCAACTTTTGTCTTATCTCCTTGCACGCCTCCGTATGATTTTGTCAGAACGGACATCCCTTTTGTCCAGAATCGTACAACCAACTCTGCAACTACATTGTTCATCATGCGGCCACTACGATGTTTGCTAAAGTCAAATCATGCAACCAATCAGAGGCTGCCACGTGTAAAGGTATACTGACTTGCATTAAGTGCGTGCACTATAAATAGAGAACCCTACTTCATTCATGAAGTGTCTTGGATTTTCTCTCGCTAAACCTCTTTGTGCAAGAAAATTATCCTTAGTTTTCTTAACTTCTTTTCTCTTTATATTTCTAGTGCAAGAAATATGTATGTTCTCATAGTTTGTTTAGATTAGGTTTTTAACTTGATCTTATTCCGCAACACACTATAAATTGTTTGATTATATCAATAAACAATTTTGAAAGATAAAAATATGTGTTTGTATTCAACCCCCCCCCCCCCCCCCTTCTACAAACTTGTATAACCTTCAGGACCAACAAGTGGTATCAGAGCAGACTGTTTAATTTCATAAACAAGATCTTTCTTATAATCTCTCTTTCTCTCTTCCTTGCTATTTCTTAATCATGGCAAATACTACAAACACAAACTACATAGATAATGGTTCTCTTGCCAAACCTTCTCGATTCAGCAAAGATAACTTCAATCTTTGGAAAAATCAAATGATGCTCTTCCTAGAATGTGTAGATCCAACTATGCCTTACTACATTGAAAATGGACCCTATGTTCCACATATTCCAAGCTGTTGTTCCTGCCACAGCAAATACTGTTGCCATCCCTGAAAGACTAATCATCAGAGAAGTTTCTCAGTGGACTGAAGAAGATAAGAAGAAGGTGGCCATTGATACAACGGCCAAATCTATCATCTCTATGTCTTTTCCTGATGAAGTCTACCACTCCATCATGAACCTGAAAAGTTCAAAAGCCATGTGGGACACTATATGTGTTCAATATGAAGGTACTGCTGAAGTCCAGGACTCTAGAAGAATCAACCTGGTATGGCAATACGAAAGTTTCATCTGTGGTAAGACTGAAACTCTTTCTGAAGTACACCAACATTTTAACTGCTTAATCATTGATTTAAAAAATGTTGGTAAGTCATACTTTAACTCCGAGATCCTGACAAAGTTCTTGGAATGTCTTCCTGAAAGCTGGGACAATTATACTATGTGTCTCAAGCTGTCAAAGGATCTGAAATCCATGACCCTTACTACCTTATTTGGCACTAGGCTCAATCATGAGCAGTCGTGTCAACTTAAGAAGAATTTTGTAAAAGATTCCAAAAGCACACCTGTTGCTTTACTCTCATCAGAGTCAATACCGGCTCAGCGATCAACTGTCACGATCACTGAAATGGAATTTAACTCTGATGATTCATCAAATGCTGATCCTCCAGAGCTTGATGAGTCTCTAGCACTCCTGACAAAATTCTTTCTGGAGGTTTGCTAGAAAGAGTAACTACAGAAGAAGTAAACCTCTCACTATCACTGATAAGCCCAAATCATCTGCTGTTGATAAGGCTACTGTCACTTGCTATAACTGTGAAAAGATAGGTCACTTTGCTAGTGAGTGCAGGTCAAAGAAAGTTTCCAAACCTACTCCTTCCCACAAGAAATCCTTTACTCCTAGGAGTAAAGATGACAAATATCAAAAGCTGAAAGAGAAATATGCTAAGCTAAAAGCATATAAAAAGAAAGGAAATGGTCTGATCGCTGAAGATCACGACTGGGCTGAGTCTGATGAAGAACCAGATTCAGATGAAGAAGATGAGGCCAACCTCTGCCTTATGGCCAAAATAGAAGAGGAGGAAGAACAAGCTGAGATTCCCTCCACTTCTACCTCTCAGGATCTCTACCATCTCTACTTCAGCTATTAGTGAAGCTGATAAACTTCGAGCAATCGATATGTTGACTATTGATTTATATGACGTCATGAATGGCAAAACTAAAGCTGAATAAATGAATATAGTGTTGGTGCAAGTGTACCACATCTCTATATATTTATATATATTTATTTTGATGATTACAAACACACCGTATTATTGTTTATCTAACAATCTAATCCAAGTGTACAGTTCTTGAAGAACACGAAGATTTTATCTGAAGAGTTCAAGACGGAAGTTTTACGTTGTCATTAGTGGTTATAATTTATAATGATAAACACCCTAAAATAATATACCACTTGGATATTTCGAAAACCAATTCCAATAATGTTTTTGAAATAATTAATCTTTTAATATTAAATTCAAAAGATTTTTAATATATATATATATTATATAAACGTATTACGTATATATATATATATTATATATTTTCTTTGTCATCATTACTTCTTTTTTATATTATATATATATATATATATATATAAAGTATAAAGCATGGTAGTCATCATTGCTTTTCAACTTTTGTGTTTGACATTTGAAACAAAGAATGCGAGGTTTGGCTGTGCATCTAAATGGCCGGTATACCGCGAGGAGCCAGGCGGTATACCGCGGCTGGATGTCTGGTGTCAGGAGCTTGCAGGTTTACGTTTCTTGTGTCAGATCACCTTTTCAGGCGGCATACCGCGTGGAGCTAGGCGGTATACCGCGGATTGCATGTTACCGTTGGAAGAGCTGATATATATACATGCATGCTGGTGGAGAAGAGACAACAACAAAAAAAAATAGAACAACACAATAAGCAGCAACAACACCATTCTCTCAGCTCTCTCTTTTAATATATATTTATATATTTTATAAAATATTTTTTAAATATCCAAGTGTGAGATATTATACAAGAGTGATTACCCATTGTGAGTTATACTCCTCTTGTAAGTATTTGAATAACGGGTGTGTGATCCTGTACATCTCAATAAGCTGAGGCTTAGAGAACCGTTTACTTTGCTCTGTATTTGGTTTGTATTCTACCGTAAAGAATACATTTATTGGATCGTGTCGGGAAGTGTCTCGGCTGCTGGTTTATCACAGTTGGTGGTAAATCAGTAAATCTCCGTGTCAAGTATCTCTAACCTTTATCTCTTTATTTATTCCGCTGTGCATTTTAATTATACCTGTTTATATAATTGTTGTATATTTATTTGTTCATTCTCTGCTTTATTTATTCTGTATTTATTTATAAAAGAATTTTTGAAAGTAAAAGATTTAAAATACAACCTTACCCCCCCCTTAGGTTGTCTAACATTTGGTATCAGAGCGGGTCTTTCAAAAATTTCTGTCTTAATTTTTTTTAAATGGCTCAACAAACTAATTTTGTGTTCTCTAAACCTCCTTTGATAGATACTGAAAAGTTTGGCATTTGGGCCGAGCTATTTGAATGTCACGTTCGTGGCAAAAGTCAAAAAATTTGGGATATTATAGAAAATGGGAATTTTAATCCTACTATTATAAAAAATAATGTTATTGTTGATAAACCTGTTAAAGACTGGACTCCCGCTGAAGAATCTCATTTTTGTTTAAATTTTGAGGCTAAAAATATATTATATGCTGCTTTAACTTCCGATGAAATAGAAAGAGTATATACCTGTAAAACTGCTAATCAAATCTGGCAAAGCTTGAGTGACACTCATCGTGGAAATACTCAAGTTAAAAGCTCTAAAATAAATATTTTAGTACATGATTATGAATTGTTCGAAATGTCAAAAGATGAGTCAATCGACTCAATGTTTAAACGTTTTAACCTCATTATGACTACTTTGAAGGGATTAGGTCGCACTTATCCTAACGAAGACTATGTAAGGAAAATTCTTCGAGCACTTCCTTCGGAGTGGATGGCAAAAATTACATCTTTAGAAGACTCCCGAGATCTCGCAACGATGAAGCTCGATGATCTCATCGGCAATCTTAAAGTGCACGAAATCGCACTAAAAAGAAATCAAGTCCGGGAGCAAGTCAAAAAGAAATCCATCGCTCTCAAAGTCGTTGCCTCAAAAGAAAAGGAAGAGGAGGAAGATGCAAGTTCCTCGGATGACGAACCCGAAAATCTTGACGATTTAGTCAAGTTGGTAAGAAAACTTTCTAAACTTTTATCTAACAAAAAGTTTGCTAATAATGATAGGTTTCAAGAAAATGGAGACTACCGTCGTGGTGGTAAAAACCAAAGTCGCAACGTCCACAAAAGTGAAGACAAAAATGACGAATCTAGCGACGATGAAAAAGCCAATAAAAAGAAAGGCTTTTGCTATGTGTGTGGCGACAAGGATCACTATGCGAGTGTGTGTCCGAAACGAGCAAAACAAATCAACACACCAAAAGCTTTAGTTGGAGGCGCGTTGAGCGCAAGCATAAATGAGGCCAAAAATTTTTGTTTCATGGCCGACCATGATAATGAGGTATCTTCATCATATTCTTCTAAAAATAATTGTGATAGTAATTATAGTGATAATTATTATAGTGACGATGAAAATAATCTTGACGAATTATATAAATCATTTCATGCTATGGCCGCTCTCGCAAATAAATATAAAGATGAAATTTCTAATTTAAAAGAAACCGTATCTGTATATAAAAAGGAAATAGATGACGGTAAACAAAAATCTGCTCATGATTTAGATGTTATCACTAAATTAGAAAATAAATTAAGTGAAAAAGATATTTGTAAATCTTGTGTTATTTTAAATGATAAAATTGCATGCTTAAATAAAAAGACACATGAAGATATTACATGTACAAAATGCGAGTCTCTTGAAAATGAAATTGCATGTTTAAATGCTAAATGTAAATCGCATGAGAAAAACGACTTATTAGCAAATGCTTTTAATAGTAGCAATGATAAAGTGCTTAAAATGCTAAATATGCCTAATCGTATAAATTGTCGTAAAGGCATTGGTTCCGATACATGTGTTGATAAATGTTCGTGTAAACCCATTAAAAGATTTTTTGCATCTCCTAAAGTTGATACGAGAAAACCTCCATATATGTCAAAAATGAAAAATGTGAATTATGGAAGGAAACCGCATGCTCGTATGTATAATGGTAACTTTTCTAGACCTAACAATAATGTGAATATAAATGCTTCATTTTATGTGTATGATAAATACAATCGTAAAATTAAAATGGTTAGAAAATGGATTCCGAAAGGAATGTTTAATGTTGATAATCCGGGTGGAATGCGTTTATGGTTTTAAACCATTTATATGGCTTTGTATGTTTGTCGTGTTTGTTTTATGTCGACAACATATTTTTTTTGCAGTTTATGTTTTATACTAACTGTTAAAAGGACCCATAAGAAAAGGGTACCACGAAAATTTTTCTTTGCCTTTTGTAGGTGTTACCTGCCGAGGCTATAATACGTGGTTACCTGCCGAGGTTATAATACGTGGTTACCTGCCGAGGTTATAATACGTGGTTTCCTGACGAGGATATAATACGTGTTCCCTGACGAGGTCATAATACGTGGTAATTTTTTGCTCACATAAAATTAACCGAAAAATCGAAGCCTTAAGATCCTTTTTTTTGGTGCAAGTGTTTCTTTTTGGTTATTTTGTTTCATGTCAATTATATGCGTATTTTTTTTATGCATATTTTTTTTCCCTCAAATTTTTTTAAAATCAACAATTAATATCGTTATTAATTTGAGGGGGAGCGTTTTATTATCTTTACCCATGAGTTTATGCTACCTCAATTATATGCATATTTTGAGGGGGAGCATCTCTCGAGGGGAAGCATACCGTCTTTCTTGACCCTTTTTGTTTCGACAAACGGGGGAGAGAAACCGCATATGCTCATGCTTAGCGGTTGTGTTTGTCATCATCAAAAAGGGGGAGATTGTTGGTGCAAGTGTACCACATCTCTATATATTTATATATATTTATTTTGATGATTACAAACACACCGTATTATTGTTTATCTAACAATCTAATCCAAGTGTACAGTTCTTGAAGAACACGAAGATTTTATCTGAAGAGTTCAAGACGGAAGTTTTACGTTGTCATTAGTGGTTATAATTTATAATGATAAACACCCTAAAATAATATACCACTTGGATATTTCGAAAACCAATTCCAATAATGTTTTTGAAATAATTAATCTTTTAATATTAAATTCAAAAGATTTTTAATATATATATATTATATAAACGTATTACGTATATATATATATATTATATATTTTCTTTGTCATCATTACTTCTTTTTTATATTATATATATATATATATAAAGTATAAAGCATGGTAGTCATCATTGCTTTTCAACTTTTGTGTTTGACATTTGAAACAAAGAATGCGAGGTTTGGTTGTGCATCTAAATGGCCGGTATACCGCGAGGAGCCAGGCGGTATACCGCGGCTGGATGTCTGGTGTCAGGAGCTTGCAGGTTTACGTTTCTTGTGTCAGATCACCTTTTCAGGCGGCATACCGCGTGGAGCTAGGCGGTATACCGCGGATTGCATGTTACCGTTGGAAGAGCTGATATATATACATGCATGCTGGTGGAGAAGAGACAACAACAAAAAAAAATAGAACAACACAATAAGCAGCAACAACACCATTCTCTCAGCTCTCTCTTTTAATATATATTTATATATTTTATAAAATATTTTTTAAATATCCAAGTGTGAGATATTATACAAGAGTGATTACCCATTGTGAGTTATACTCCTCTTGTAAGTATTTGAATAACGGGTGTGTGATCCTGTACATCTCAATAAGCTGAGGCTTAGAGAACCGTTTACTTTGCTCTGTATTTGGTTTGTATTCTACCGTAAAGAATACATTTATTGGATCGTGTCGGGAAGTGTCTCGGCTGCTGGTTTATCACAGTTGGTGGTAAATCAGTAAATCTCCGTGTCAAGTATCTCTAACCTTTATCTCTTTATTTATTCCGCTGTGCATTTTAATTATACCTGTTTATATAATTGTTGTATATTTATTTGTTCATTCTCTGCTTTATTTATTCTGTATTTATTTATAAAAGAATTTTTGAAAGTAAAAGATTTAAAATACAACCTTACCCCCCCCTTAGGTTGTCTAACATATAGATTTAACTTAATAGCTTAAAAATTGCCACCTGAAAATTCTAGAGCTTTCAAATATTGAAATAATCTGAAAGACCAGGTGTATGTAAATCAAGTCATCAGCATTGAACGCGAACAAGCTATCGTTGATCTAAAAGCTGAAAAGGCTACTGTTGAAGGATGGTACAAATCCTCAACAAAGATTACTGAGATAATAGGTGCTCAAATCCCACTTAGTGACAAACGTGGTCTTGGTTACAAAGCTGACGCTGAAGAACCAACCCCTGATCGTTCAATGCTTAAGTTTGGAATGTTCGTGTCATCTATCCCTAACACCTCATTACCTCAGTGTTCCTCTTCTAAAACTCCCATTCCTGAGGAAAAACCTACCTTAATTTCTAAAGGTAAAGGTAAAGAAAAGATTATTAATCAAAAACCTCAGAAGGGTACCTTTGTACCTAAGCTGAAAGTTTCCAAACCTTCAGTGAGTCATCCCTCTACGTCTAAGACCAAGATCCCTGAATTAATTCAGCGATCTACTCATAAACTAAGAGTGGATGTAATTGGTAAGAAATCCGAAGAACTGATAGTTCCTCCAATTTCCAATGGCAAAGGTATTCTTGGTGCTGGTACTGCTCATTTAATAATCTCGACTAAGCATGCAAATGGTCCTAAAGCTACTTTTAGCTATAGGAAATGTTATCATTGTGTACTTACCGATCATATTGCCAGTAAGTGCCCTACAGCCTCCAAAGCTGAGAAATTAGCTAAGGTGAAGATCAATGCCCCCAAGGCAAAGAAGACCAATCCTGGTGCAAATCAGGTCAAGGTGAAAACAACCATTGAGGTTAAGAAATCAACCAAAGTGAAGACTATTTCTGAAGCTGAATCTTCAAATGCTGTGAAGATTGCTGAACATTCAACTTCCTCTACCACCACTGGCAAATGTGGACCCACAGTTAAGTGGGTACTTATTCAAAACTAATCTTCCTTTGTTTGCAGGTCTTGAAGGGTATGTGGTATCTTGATAGCGGATGCTCTCGACACATGATTGGAGAGAAAAACCTGCTCACTGAATATAAGGAAGAGAAAGGTCCGTCTGTGACCTTTGGTGGAAATGGAAAAGGCTATACCCGAGGGTTTGGTGTACATTTAGAAGAGTCGCATACGTCGAAGGGCTGAAGCACAATCTTCTTAGCATCAGTCAGCTATGTGACAAAGACATCAAAGTTTGATTCACTAAGGAAGCATGTTTCGTCACTGATAAGAAGAAGAAAGTTACTCTAAGTAGATATCGTTTGGAAAATGTTTACATCATAAACATGGACTCTACAACCACTGAGAATGCTTGCTGTAGAATCCAGATCCGTGCAACGATTATGTTTGTGAATAAGCAAATAAGAACAGTTGATATGATTCACAAAGGCTGCCCACTTAGCTATTGATTTACAGAGAATTACAGTGTAAAGCAGAAAAGCTAAATGAGACAACTAGCTAATTTTTCTAAGCTAATTGCACTTTAAATACGCTGGGCCCGTGGTAACAAGCCCACGGCCCGTTCACTATGGACTAAGTTTAATCAATTACAATTCAACCCCTTGAACTTAAAATCAACATAAATTCTACCCTAACAATCCCCTCCTTTGATTTGAAGTTCGAGTTCGTGCTCGATCTCTTGCCAGTTGAATACGTATCGTTTGCGCAACGCGAAGTGAACCTCAAAGAATCTGATGGCGCGGCGGTAGTCTAGACGTTCTTCAACCATATCCAAAGCAGTATGAGCAGTTCTTTCATTCAGATTGGGCAAATAGGATACCTTTGGATTTTCGGATTCGTGTTTGATGATCTTCCGAAGAGCGTCTTGAACTTTGAGCAGAGTGTCGTCACAAAATCGATCTACCTGACTAAACCTCATAAACTTCTTTTCTTTCTGAGCGTTTAGGAAGACGATCCCAAATTCTGGTTGAAGCAGCATTGCATTCTCGGGATACATCGACAGTTCAGGAGCTTTTCAGATTCGGTTTGAGCAGATTTACCTTCTTCGCTTGGTTCTCGATTGCCATTTGAAAGTCCGTAAGATAAGACATCATAATAGAACGGACAAGGAATTGACGAACCGATTCGAGCGCCTTTGTTACAGCAAGTGGTCGGATGGTTCTGGTGCGAAGGTCTCTCAGAATAACCAGGAGGTCGAACAGATGGAGATGCTTAAAGTCAGCTTCAGAAAAAATCCATTCTTTTCCGTCTTCACGTCGAACAGTGAATACGGGAAAAACGATCTTCATAATTCGGTTTGACTGAATCTTTAGCACTTCTGAAATTTTATGTTTGGTTCGAACCTGGTCTCTCGGGAGACACCGTTTCATGGCTTCTACGTATCGGAGTTGGCGTGCTGGATCAGGACTGTAGATGCCAAGACAGAAGGTCGGCTCGATCGGGCGAATTATGTGTATAAACAGCTTCTTCAGAGATTCCTCCAGATGAGGAATGAGGACCTTGATCTTCTCCCAACGATTTTGTTGCTGAGGAGGGGGAGGAAGATCAGGAGCAGTCGTTTGCTGAGGAGATGTCGGGATTTCTGCATTTGAGCTTTCGGGTTGATCTGAAGTCGTAGTGGGTTGAGTCGAGTGAACGGGAGGCGTACCATAGAAATTATGAAGCAGAAACTGTTCGTAATCAACGTTGTCGTCTTCATCAGTGGGAAACACCAGGTTTACTTCGAAGTTTACGGCTCTGGCAGCTTTTTCGTACCATGCATCTTCGGTTTCCGGGTTGGTTTCACATGCAGGATCAATCATGGTGAGCGTCGGCATGTCTGATGGTTCTTGTGCGACCACTTCCTGTGTTGTACCCTCGGGCTTTTCAACCGTTGGGGCTTCATTATCTGAAATGTCCATGTCGATGACCATTAGTGCTAATGGAAACTCGGCTTCGGGTGTTTCTGTTGAAGTTGCCGCAGTTGGGGGTTCTTGATGAACCACAGTTATAGTTTCGGCAGTCACGATCTGGACGGTCTCGGTTTGGCGTAGACGCTTCTCCCCCTCACGGTGATCAGGATCATCCTGGTCATCGTGCTTGCGTTTGAGACCGCCGGCTTGACTCTTACAAGTGTCTTCTAGTGAGCGGACCCTCTCAGACAGCGTGGCAAGCGCTTTGTTGTAGTCGTTGAGGGTCGAGTCAATGGCGTCAAGGCGCGAGGTGATGGACGAAGATGGAGCAGTGACCTGGGATCGAAGAACTGAGATCAGGTCTGCTTCGGCAGATGCGGTTGTGTCGGATTCCTTGAGCAGTTGGGCTAAGAGCATCGTCTTCAGGGTGTCCACCGAATAAGTAGGTTGCTGTTGAGTCGGTGGAGGCACATAGGCGGTTTCAGTGTCGACGAGATGGCCCTTTTCTTTGATAGCACGCATCGCTTTGGCAAGTTCAACGGCTACATGTTCCTGCATTTGTTGCTCCATAACCTGTCGGACAGCCTCAAGGGTGCTGTCCAGAGACCCTTTTGACACAAAGTCGGGTAAAATAATGCCGGGCTCACTTAGAGTACCCGTTGAGGCATCTACCGTAGAGGTAGAGCCACCTACGTTCACAGCTGGCGTGATATTAACCGTGGTAGGATTTCCGTCCAATCCTCGTGTTCCGGAAGTCGGAGACACTATAGACGTTCCGGTCGGGTCACTAAGAGCCGCGACTTGGTGTTGTTCCGCATCAAGTATCCTAGGCGAAGAATGTTCAGTAACAATAGGCTCTAGACTCGATGGTGCACGAAATGAAGTCGAGACCGGGGCTGCTGGTCTCTTATTTCAACACCAACACTCTCCGAATGAGAGGTCGGTGGAAGTTGTGCTTGTTCCCCGTGTAATATTGAAACATCCGTCTGTTGTGAGACGGAGGAGTGGATGAGGGGGTCGTGCAAATGCTTCGCTGGGTCCACGGAGGCTTCTTCAATACCCCGTCCCAACGGATGAGACGGGATAGCAGATGTGGCTACCCGGATATGACGTGGTTGGTTTCGCTCAGGAGCCTCGTTATCTTTACGGCTCAATCTTTCTTGGTTCGCGTTCGACCTTAACACCCTACTTTTCACATTTTCTATGTCCCGGGGAAGGTCCCTCCGGCTCTGGCTGGACCATGGGATTCCCTAACTCTCGTATATATGTTATCACAGGTACGGTTTCAGGTATATGCATAGCACGGATATTATCCTGCTCCCCCTCAAAACATTCATGGGGATTGACTTGCTCCCCCTCGGAGTGAGAGTGATATCAACACAAGAAAAAAATATTTATACTTTGTGAGAAAAACAGTGTGACTCTTCCCCTCGGATTGAGGTTGTTGATCCGCCATGGAATAGCTGTAAAAAGACCCAAAGTTAGAAACTGAGGCGGATAAACAAGTTCTGGTGCGTACCTTTGCATTAAGTGGCTCAATCTGATACAGATTGAGGACAGGTAGTGATGAAACAGGTACAGGACTGAAAATAGTAGGGGCGTCCGGACATAATAATGAAATTGCAAGACATTCCGGACAACACAGGTATCCGGACAAAAGATGTCCGGACAAAAGAGCATACCGGAGATGATGAAAGTTTCCGGATAAAAGAAGCAATCCGGACAAAAGAGAATCCGGATGACATTTAAGAGAGACCAAGAGTTCGGATATGGTACCCGGGTTCCCTTCCAATCCGGATAAGGACCCGGTCCGGAAACCTGTCCTGATACTTCTGGATTTTCAAGAATTTCCCTGATTCTTGACATTTTGCAAAAATAAAGCTATATGGATTTCAGAAACGAACCTTCTCTCGCTCGCCCTCCAACGGAGCATGGGGAAGAATTTGCTCCCCCTCGGATAGTGCAATGGAGAGTCCGACACACATAAAAACTTTTAGGCATTGAAAGAAAAACACTGTGTCGCTCCCCTTCAACTGATGAACATCCAGTTGGATGCTCCCCCTCAGAATGTGCGTGTAGTGTGAAATGCACAGGGGAGTATCCACACACACAAAAACCTTTTAACATATTTAAGGAAAAAATGTGTCTGACGCTCCCCCTCAACAGTAGAGTAACATACCTGATAGAGGATCATGCTCCCCCTAAACACGTGAGCAGCTTGTTAAAGCACAGGTATAGACAAACCTCACGTCTTCTTAATATTGTTCCTTGTAGATCGTGAGCAGCTCCCTCCTTGCGGTCATGTGTGTGGAGCATCCAGTGTCTAAGGACCACACATGACCGTCCTGCAAAACAAATTTAGCGGACCTTCGGTACCCAGATTTGCCTGGGTCCGGGAGGGTTAGGTTTGGCACCGTTTGGGGAAGCTTGCTTTGTCCCAACTTTCCCTTTAGGTATAGGAATTACACCGTTAGAGGGAACTGGTTTTGGCACTTGTTTCCTCTTCGGTGCAGAATTTACACCTTTAGGAGGAACAGATTTTGTAGCAGCTTTCCACCTGGGTGCCGGTTTAACCTCAGTAGGAGCAACCCATCTAGGAGCAGGTTTGGTCTCCCGGTGTGGTTTAACCGCTGATTGGTAACCCCGTTTTTGATAGTGTTTTTGCTGGTTATTACAGGGTATGCGTTTGGGTGTATGATTAAACCTTTGATATGACCCAAACCAATCATTATTAGCAATGTCATCAAAATCATTCCAACCACAACTAGAACAACACAAACGATCGTGTGATAATTGAATCAATTGCTGAATGGAATAAATTTTCATCGGAAAATTAACATCTCTATTAACAAAATTATTCCTATGATTCCAGGCACAATCGTTTTTGTTCATCCTAGGATGAAAGACGGTATTGAACGACTTTGATGCATCATCCTTGACAGATTCCTTGGCTGGCCACTTTGGTTTTATTTGTTTAGCGCGACCGGTTTTATCCGAAACAACAGGGACAGTACGGTCAGTGACTTTTGAGGAAACAGGAATCTTAGTGGTCGGTCGTTCGGTCTTTTGCTTCGGCTGTGATTGTTTTTGAGAATTTGAAGCATTTTTAAGAATCTTGATCACAGCCGGAGTCTTGGATTGAGAACAGTCGCCCTTTTGAAAATTGACCGGACGATTAACCACTGGAGACAAAAAGTCAGAATGACTTGGAAGAGGTTTGTCGAAAGGGAACGACTCAAACTCTCTATCAGAATTACCTTCGGAGTTCATGTATTCTGAAAAATCTATCTCCGGAATTTTAGGACTTGGATCGGTCGAGGAAGGCGAGGAACACTTTGTGCTTTCTGTAGTGTGCTTTGAGGAATTTGGTGCGGAAGCGTTTGAAAAATCAGAGTTTAAATTCCTTGTAACACATTCATCTTGAGAAACTTGACTTTCTTGAGACGAGATATTTCCGATGAAAGCTTTACACGAGGATGTGTCAGATGAGTTGGAGGAAAGATCAGGTGAAATCTGCTTTTGAGCCTGGAGAAGGTCAATCTGTTCTTGGAGTTGACCATTTCCCAGGTGCTCTTTCATCGTTTCTCTTGTCATTTCAGACAGTTTTGATGAGAGCGAATTGATTTCCCACTGAAATTTTTCCTTTTCCTCACTTGACACACCGTCGGTTTTCTCAGATTTGAGTTTCTCAATCTCAGAGATGAGCACTTTCTGTTCGTTTTGAAAAATAGACCTTTCTTTCTCAAACGACTCCTCCAACTCGACAATTTTTGCTTCCAAGATGAGAGGGGGAACATAGAGTTTAAACTCGTCCGTCTCATTCTTGGTTGCTGGTGCTTGGTCCTCATCCTTTTGGGAGGAATCCTTGGGCTTAGCAACCTTGTAGGGGTCGAAGTAGTCATTCGAGAGGTACTTCTTTGGATTTTTCTTATAAGAATAATTTAAAGGCTCATAACAAAATGGAAGTTGTATTCCTCGTTTGTGTGTGCGCTTATATTCCTCGGTTTCCTTTTCCTTTTCTGGTTCAAGAGGACCAGTCCATTGAATTCCATATTCAGGATACTTTTTATCTAACCCAAAACAAGCAAAATCATACAAAGTGGGTGTATGCCATCTTTCTTTTTTCAAATAATGTGGGTTATCATAACCGATTCCCCACTCTTTGTTAAAGTACGTGAACTCTTTAGGTTTATTTAGAAAGATGGTTTGATCAGTTTGACCCCTTTTGTGGAGTTTTGTTTCAAGATCAGTGATTTTATTTACAAACTCCTTGTGCAGAATTTGAAGAGCAGAGCAATGATAAACAATTTCTGCTTTTTCATTCAAGCACTGATCAAACTGTGACTGAAGTTCAGATAATTCGGCCCGTAAGTCTTTACGTGCTATAGAAAGATTTTTGCATTTCTTCTTTAAAATAGCATTTTCAGACTTATATTTTTCAGTTATTTTCCTTTGAACATCTAGCTTTTCGGTTAGAGACCTAATCTCAAGCAGTTGTTCCTTAGAAGTGGCCTTAAAGGAAACTACCCGTTCAGCAAGAGGTTTCACTCGGTCATAAAGTTCTGAAAAGATAGGTCCACATACCTGACACGGCTTTTTCATGTCTTCTTCAGCAGGAGACATCTTCAGTTGCACTGGAGTGATCGTCAGACGATTGTTCGATTCAAAGTGGAATAGTATCCAAGATACTTAAATGCCCCCCTCCTGCGACTTAGCACGGGGGTCCCGCTACCCGGTTAGCGGGTGGGGTCAAGGGGCAAGTTACCGAGTACAAGGAGATTCCGGATAAAACGAAGTTACCGTGTCCGGATAACTTGAAGAGTCCGGGTAAAAGATGTCCGGATAAGATGAAGAGTCCGAATAACTTGAGTTGTCCGGATGCAATGAAGTTTCCGGGTAAAATAGATTGTCCGGATAAGATATGTCCGGAAACACTGGGTTTCCGGATACAAATGTTACCCGGGTAATATAAGGAATAGTGACTTACCCGGAAAAATGAGGAGTCCGGATGGAATTGGAGTTGTCCGGATGAATTTCACACAAACGTCCGAACACCTTTAAGTTGTCCGGAAAAGTCGGCTGTTTTATCCGGACTCTGCGGCTGTTTGCTTAAATCGATCGACTTTTCGATTAGGGTTGCCCAAAATCGATCCTGGAAGATTAGTAACAATGCAAGACACAAAAATAACACTAATCCAATCGATTTCAATGCAAAAAAACAAGTTTTGATGGTAAAAAATCGAATCTTTGTCAAGCACACCACCAAAACTTTTGATCTTAAATTGCTAAATTGACCACTCAAACGAATGAATTAGGATGTGAAAATTTGCAGAAACACTTATAACGATAATGCTAATACAACCCAATAAGCAAAAACAACCAATTTCGACTGAATCAAAAAGTCAAGAATTCAAGAATAGTCAGACGAGTAAAAGTCAAACTAACCAGAAATCAAAGAATGAAGCTTTGAATCGAATCCGTCCGTCTGCTCTGATACCAATTGTAGAATCCAGATCTGTGCAACGATTATGTTTGTGAATAAGCAAATAAGAACAGTTGATATGATTCACAAAGGCTGCCCACTTAGCTATTGATTTAGAGAGAATTACAGTGTAAAGCAGAAAAGCTAAATGAGACAACTAGCTAATTTTTCTAAGCTAATTGCACTTTAAATACGCTGGGCCCGTGGTAACAAGCCCACGGCCCGTTCACTATGGACTAAGTTTAATCAATTACAATTCAACCCCTTGAACTTAAAATCAACATAAATTCTACCCTAACACTTGCTTTTCTCTAAAGCCTCTTCTGATGTCAACTAGCTATGGCATAAAAGGCTCTCTCATCTCAACTTCATGACACTGAATACTCTTTCTTCAGAAGAGTTAGTCACTGGTCTTCCTCAATATTCATACGCTAAGGAATCTCTATGTTCAGCGTGTGAGAAAGGAAAACAAACCAAAGCTAGCTTCAAGTCAAATCAAGTTTCCTCAGTGTCATCTCCTCTTCAACTTCTCCACATGGATATGTTTGGCCCTGTCAACATTCAATCCATCGCTGGAAAGAAATACACTCTAGGCATCATGGACGAATTCTCTCGCTATACCTGGGTGATGTTTCTCCGTGCTAAGAGCGACACCTCAGAAGAACTGATGTCTTTTGTCAGGAAAATGGAAGAACTAAATAACCTCATTGTTCACTCAATAAGAAGTGATCATGGGACTGAACTCAAAAACAGTTCCCTTGATAATTTCTTTGAAAGTAAGGGTATTTCTCACAACTTTTCTTCAGTGACAACACCTCAGCAAAATAGAGTCGCTGAAAGAAGAAATCGAACGATCATCGAAGCTGCTTGTTCAATGCTCAGCGATTCTCATCTCCCTACATAATTATGGGCAAAAGTTGTCTTCACTGCGTGCTTTACGTAGAATATATCGCTAATCGTCAAAAGATTCAACAAGACTGCCTATGAACTTTTCCATGGAAGAAAACCATCTATCAGTTTTTTGCACATCTTTGGTTATCAGTGCTTTATCCTAAACAACATAGATGCTCTTGGAAAATTCGACCCCAAAGCTGACGATGGAATATTTCTTATATATTCTTTTGTATCCAAGGCCTTAAGAATCTACAACAAAAGAAGACAAACTGTAGAAGAAACTATTCACGTCACCTTTGATGAATCTCGTTCAGCAAACTCAAGACCATCTGCTAATAACGAAGAACTCAATCAGTGGATGTTTTCTCATTTTGGAGATTCAGAAACGACTCCTATCCCTGACCCTCAAGTCAACTCTCCTACCGCTGATGATGATCTTATCATCATTCCCAGCGTGTAGACAAGTGAAGCTGAATCATCTTGGGTTTCAGCTGTTCCCATCAACACTATGCCTGTTTCTGAACCATCATCTAATATTCCATCAACTTTTCAGCAGTCAGTGAATGAAATTTCATCTGCTCTACCTATCATGCCTCTACTACCTGAAGTCGCTGAAGCTTCATCCTCAGTGATTCCAGAGTTCCATTCTGAGCCAGCGACTCACGCTCCTGCTCAGCGATGGACCATAAATCACCCTATTGATCAATTTTTTGGTGATCCAAACGCAGGTGTTCGGACTCGACGCGGTGCATGTAACATTTGTCTTTATGTTAATTTTATTTCACTAACTGAACCAAAGAAAGTTGATGATGCCCTCAGATATCCAAACTGGGTTAGCATTATGCAAGAAGAGCTGACTGAATTCGAAAGAAATAAGGTTTGGAATCTCGTCCCTAGACCATCTGACAAAACGGTGATAGGCACTAAGTGGGTCTATCGCAACAAGTTAGATGAAGATGAAACTGTAACCCGCAACAAGGCTCATCTAGTTGCTCAGGGATTAAGACAAGAGGAAGGAATAGACTATGACGAAACCTTTGCCCCAGTGGCAAGACTAGAAGCTATTCGTCTATTTCTAGCTTACGCTGTTCACAGAGACTTCAAGATATATCAAATGGACGTGAAATCAACGTTCCAAAATGGAAGGCTGAATGAAGAAGTCTACATTAGACAATCTCCAGGATTCACTAATCCTAAGCATCCAGGTTATGTTTATAAGCTGGATAAGGCACTCTATGGACTGAAACAAGCTCCACGTGCATGGTATGACACTCTTTCATCTTTTCTTCTCATCGAAAAATTTGAGTGTGGTAAAATTGATAACACTCTATTTTTCAGGAAAGTAAAAGGTCATATCATTCTTGTTCAAATATATGTCGATGATATTATATTTGGTTCTACTAACCCTTCTTTATGTACTCGTTTCGCTGAAAGAATGAAATCTGAATATAAAATGAGTATGATGGGTGAGTTGACTTATTTCGTGGACTCCAAATCAAGAAAAATGATAAGGGTACTTTTATCCACCAAGGTAAATACGTCAAAGATATGTTGAAAAATTTTGATTTAACTCAAAGCTCAGCTATGAAAACCCCTATGGCACCGCCGCTGACACTTAACAAAGATCCTTTAGGGATATCTGTTAATGTCACTATGTACTATGGGATGATCGGCTCTCTCATTTATCTTACAGCTAGCCGTCCTGATATTACGTATGCTACTTGTTTGTGCGCACGATATCAATCTGAACCCAAAGAATCTCATCTGATCGCTGTAAAACGAATTTTCAGATATCTGAAAGGTACTCCCAACCTAGGTCTTTGGTATCCCAAAGACTCAGGGTTCGAGCTAACCGCCTATTCAGATAGTGGCTTTGCATGTTGCAAATTGGATAGGAAAAGCACCACAGGAAGCTGTCAGCTCCTAGGTGGAAAGCTGGTGAGTTGGACAAGCAAGAAGCAAAGTTCAGTGTCTACCTCTGCAACTGAGGTTGAGTACGTAGCCGCTGGAAGTTGTTGTTCTCAGGTCTTATGGATGAGAAATCAACAATTAGACTATGACATTCAGCTCTCCAAAATTCCAATCAATTGCGACAGCACTAGTGCCATCGCTATAGCCAATAATCCAGTGCTACACTCAAAGATGAGACACATCGAAATCAGGTATCACTTTATCAGAGATCATGTGATGAATGGTGACATAGAACTTCACTTTATCCCAACTGATTTTCAGTTAGCTGATCTTTTCCCCAAATCTCTTGATGAGACAAGATTCAACTTTCTCATCAGCGAGCTTGGAATGCTGAACCTTGAAGAATAATTCTTCAGCGGTAAAGTATTTGATCAGTGAGAAATGAAATTCTATCTCCCTATTCAGCATCTAATCTCTGAACAAAAATGATTCGCTGATATCAAGGTATGTTCTCTCTCTCCAAACGCTGAAGTTTACTTCAGCATGCAGAATTTCAAAATAAATTGTATCGCCGAATATCTCTTCCTTCAGTGTTTCTTTTTGAAATAAATATGCTCACTGATATTTCTCATCAGTGATTTCTTTTAAATTGTCCCTGAGTTTTTCAAAACCCTCAGAGATAACTTAGAAATGTGAAAGGACGTTTGTGACATCATCAAAACGGATAACCTATGGCACGCTTTTTCTCTAACACGTTCGTCTGTTGAAATTCTTGACCAATAAGCTTCGTGGGATGTGTCCGTGTCATGATGAGCAACCTTTTCCCGCTCATCACTTGCTCTCTCTACTCTCACTATATAAACAACTCTTGTTTGTATTTTTACCTTTTACGCTCTCAAACACTCACAAGTAGAAATAACTCTTTGCATTCTTGATTTCCCAGAATATTGTGTGTTATTTTGTGTTCGTATCTTCAAACATTCAACAAACCTGTTATTATTTCTTCTTTTTTAATCCATTCTTTTACTTGTTTGATATTCTTCTTGCTTATAGAAGATCAAACAAATGTGTTTTTCTAAAAACAATGAAATCATCTTTTTCATGATTTTATGAATAAAACTTGTTAAAAGTTTTTCCATTAACTTTAAACAAAAAAAATCTTAAATTTAAACATCATATATTTTTCCAGAATCCTTTCTTTAAAAGGAAACTGGAAAACAAGAACTTCACTAGTTTTTTGAAAACCCTTGTTTAAAAATAGAAAACCGTATTTTTCTCTACAACCCTAAAACCTCAAAACCCTCTTTTTGGAAAAATCATTTCGATTATAAGATCTTCATACGTTTTCTCAATAATCTTATGTTCCAAACAGACATGGCTGCTACTGCTGATGCTTCTACTACCTAGACCGCTAATGATGTTATCTTGACAAGGGCTGACAATATGAACTTCATGAACTTCATGAAATCACCTTCACCACCAACAATACCTATGCGCTTCTTGATTTCCCCAAGAAGAAACCATCCCCTACCTCACTGAAGCTGTCAACTTCATCAAAACCTTCCCTTTAGCAACCGCTATGACTATCACCCCTCCATCTCAGAAAAGACTCCTACAGCAGTTATGGTACACTGCTCATCGTACAACTGCTATCTCTGCCAAATCAAAGAAAGAATGCTCTGTCATTGGCTTTGTGACCGAGCTGGGTGAAGGATTAATAACCCCTACAGCTATCCGGGCAGCCCTGAACTTACCTGGCCCAAAGAATCATCCATTTGTTCTATTCCCTGACCTTAACATCGCTGAAGGAAAGGAAGAAATCATTTCCTTTCTTGACAAAATGAAGTACATCTGGAACGTTGGCCGCAATGGCCCTGATAAGAAGCTCACCAATGTCCTAAAAAACAAGATGCCATCGGAGATCAACTTCATCTTCGCACACGTGATAAGCGGCATGACAGCGAAGCACGGCTCCACTGATCAGGCATCCAAGCCTCAATACCTGATGGCCTATGCTCTACTCAAAGGCCTCCATGTTGATTACACCCGCGTAATCTTTAACGATCTGATGGAAAGGGTGGAGATGCCAGACCGCCCAACCGCTGTTCCATACCCCAGATTTCTCAGCGCCATCTTCCAATATGGCCTGAAGGAAAACTACCCCAAACAGGGAGACCTGAAGCTCTCCCAGGTCGGGCCTAAGGTCCTTGATTTCAAGTCTGCCAAAAACGAGGTACGCCTTTCTACACTTCTCTCTCTTCTCCGCACTCCCTCTTCTTCTTCTACTTCAGTGGCTAATGCTACAGCAGCGGTAATCCCAACCGCTGACACCCATGCCACTATAACCTCTTCTCTGAAAAAGAGGAAACACTCTACCCCCCCCCCCCCCCCCTTGGCACCCATAAGTTCAAGAAGCCCTCAAAGGAGCTCCCTAAGCCTTCTCAGACTGAAGACCCCACGTTCGCCTCTTCACTGGGAACGATGGAAGATTCTGTGGTCCACTCCAGCACAACCGCTGAAACTACCCCCTTCATAACCACTTGAGAGACTCAGTTCTCTGAAAGTTTATTGGATGAGACCCCTAGAATCTCAACGCCTCAAAGCGCTGCAGAGGATTTTCTCAGCGGATCTAACGCAGAAACTATGTTAAACCCACCTCTCTCAACCTTTGCTTCTTCTACTCCTTTTCTCTATACCATGGCACCTACAATGCCATCGATAAAGTTGACAGACTCAGCCGTTGCTGCCCTCCAACAAATGATGCAGCAAAATGTCAGTAGACCTGTAGGGTCGTCTATCCCTACTGGTTCTTTTGAAGACGACTTGGAACATCACTCCGGGTTTCAAGACATCCACTCCTTCTCCAACCCTCCTACAGGTATCTGTGAGTTCCAGATTAGTGCAAACAATCAAGAGATCAATAGAATAATAACAATCAGTATGATCTCAACTGGTCATCCATATATTGCATTAAGCTTTCAGATAACTCTTTACAAACTGTATGAATGATAAAACGATTGATTAGTCTATTTTCTAAGGCTATAGAGCATATTTATACTAGGGCCAAAACACTTCTGGTATGTGGCCCATTACAACTAATAAGCCCAAATAACAATTTACAATATAAACCCTTTCACTTCTATTCAACATAATTTAGCCCTAACAATCTCCCCCTTTGAATTGAAGTTCAAGTTCTTGCCAGTTTGGAACATATCTCTTCCGGAGTGCGAAGTGAATCTCGAAGCTTCGAATGGCTTTTCGGTAGTCGATGCGGTCTTCAACAATTTCCAAAGCTTCTCGGGCGTTTGATTCATTTTGGTTGGCTGTAAACGCTTTCCGAAGATCTTTTTCCTTGGAGATGATATCTCTGAGTGCGTCTCTGACTTTTAGCAACGTACCATCGCAGAATCTGTCAACATGGGTGAATCTGAGAAACTTCTTTTCCTTTTGCTCGTTGAAATACACAATTCCAAATTCAGGTTCAAGAAACAGTGAATGTTTGGGGTACATCTTCAACTCGGGTGCATTCTGATTCGGTTTCAGCAGGTTTATCTTCTTAGTACGGTGCTCGACTCCCATCTGAAAATCTGTGATGTAAGATATCAGGATTTTGTGGAGCAGGAATCGTCTGATAGCCTCGAGCCCTTTGGTGACATGAATCGGTCGGATAGTTCGGGTTCGGAGGTCTTTCAGAAGAGCATGGAAGTCATTCAGTCTGAGGTTGTTAAAGTCTGCTTCGGAGAATCTCCATTCATTCCTATCTTCGCGTCGGACGGTGAATACAGGAAACATAACTCTAAGAATTCGGCTGGTTTAGATGTTGAGCACTTCGGTGATTTTGTGCTTTTTTCGGACTTGGTTGACTGGTATACACCCTTTCATTACCTTTATGTATTGACTCTGGTAGTCTTTGTCGAACTTTGATATCCCAAGGCAGAAAGTTGGCTCGATCGGGCGTAACCTGTGAACGAATAACCTCTTCAGGGAGTCCTCAAGGTAAGGAATGAGAATGATAATCTTCTCCCATCTGATAGGTTGCTGTTGTGGTGGAGGTTGATCAGAAGCTTGTTGATGTTGAGGAGATGTCGGATGTAGTGGTGTAGAAGTTTCTAGAATCTGTGAAGCGTAGATCGGGGTACTTTGAAGGTTTTGCAGTAGGAATTGGTCGTAGTCGATTTCATCATCGGCATCGGTGGGAAAGCTCAGATTAATCTCGAAGTTCATTGCGCTCGCGGCGTTCTGATACCAATTGTGAGTTCCAGATTAGTGCATACAATCAAGAGATCAATAGAATAATAACAATCAGTATGATCTCAACTGTTCATCCATATATTGCATTAAGCTTTCAGAGAATTCTTTACAAACTGTATGAATGATAAAACGATTGATTAGTCTATTTTCTAAAGCTATAGAGCATATTTATACTAGGGCCTAAACACTTCTGGCTCATGGCCCATTACAACTAATAAGCCCAAATAACAATTTACAATATAAATCCTTTAACTTATATTCAACATAATTTAGCCCTAACAGTATCCAAACACCATCCACTTCTCTCTCTACACCCCTAACTTCTGAGCTTTCTTTAGCTCTCAAGTTATTTACTTTTTCATGTCTAAACTTGGGCACCATCAGCACTTCCCTCAAGAAAATCACTGATAAAGTGAGGAATCTCACCACCACTATCTCCAATAACTTTTCAGCGGTTACAGATGCTAGAGAGACCCTGAAGCAGCTCTCAACTACTGTCAAAGACAAGGCTTCCTCCGCTGACTTCACCAAAGTCGATGGAGGATTGACAACTATGAAAGCTGCCATCACCAACAATACCTCCAACATCAACAAACTCATCGCCGCTATCACTAATCTCACCACTGAGGTTTCATCTCTCACTGGTGACGTAAGTTCTATGAAGACCAACTACACTGGTCTACAAGGTGAGGTGAGCAGCCTCTCCAAACAGGTCGTTGATAACAAAAACCTGCTCACCAAGATCCTCGAACGCTTGGACGCCCCACTGTTCCTACATCTCACTTCTCCCAGGATGACCGGGAAAAGATGGAGATGACAGTGGAATTCATCCTACAAAGTACCCCTGCTATTTCTGGCCTAGAAGGCAGAATGGCAGTGGTGGAACAACAAGTCGGGATCCCTGGCCAAGAAGGCAGGGACCCTGAGACTACTATTGTTGCTGTTGCTACTATTCCTTCCCCCATCCGTTCAGCGGAAGAGGGGGAGAATATCGAAGACCAAGGCCTTCCCCAGAATGTTGAGGGGGAGGAAATGAATGAAGACCATCAGGAATCTGATCATCATGAGGGAACCGCTGAAAGTCCCTCTCCATCTGAGGGGAAGCGAGGCAAAGATCCTCCTCATGCCTCTGTTGCTGTGGATCTATCCTCTGAGGATGAGGGTCAGGAAGAAGCTGAGGAAGACGAAGACGTCGACATTGCTGACGAAGAAACATCATCATCTCCAAAAGATGATAATGATGATGATGATGACGACGACGGATTCTTCTTCAAACCTGCAGCATTTAAAACTCCTGCAGCGACCAAAGCCCCTGCGCTTAAAAAGATTTCCATAAACGAACCAGGGGAGGGGACCAAGGCGAAATCCCCAGCGAAGACTGCTACAAAAGAAAAACAAAAAGGATACGCTATTGACAACTAGGCTATTCTCCTCAAAAAGCCAGTTTGTCAGGTATGTTATATTTTATTCCCATACACTGCATCCCTCTTCTATCCCTTCTCAATATCAACCCTTCTCCTTCTTAAACCTCTAAACACTTAGCTCTACTTTCTCTATCTCTTTTTCCTCAAGTGATCTAACTCCATCGATCATTTTGTTTCAGCTAGTCCTCTCCCCTGCTTGAGGCTATCGCTGAAGCTCCTCAACAGCAAATAATCCCAGCGCTCAACGGTAAAGAACAAATAATCCTAGTCTCTTCTCCTGAAGAGACTGAAGCTCAAGCTGAAGAAGAAGAACTGCTCTCACATCCTAGAAGACCTTCCATGCCTCGTCAAAGGGCAAATGAAGATGAACGACAAAAAAGAGCAACGATGATTCAAAGACTCGAATGCTTAACTCCCAGGGAGATTGTTGAAGCACTGAAAGCAGAAATGATCCTCGCTGATAAACAGAAGGTTGAGCTTAGTGATAAAAACTATGCTCTCGAACTAGCCCAACGATCAGTGAAGGATCCACAATTGAAGAAGTTTTCCTTGGAAGTTCAGCAAAAGTTGCTGAAAGATGCGCAGAAGATCAATCAAGAGAAAACCAAGGTCAGTGATTCCACATTGACCTGGTGCAAGAAAAAGTGCCACCATAGAAGCCATGGATCAAGGATAAGCACTGTGAACATACGAGGGAGATTAGCCTGCAAGGTACCTATTGTTGATATCCAAATAATCAGAGAACGACTACTTTAGAACTTGCTACATGTCAGACCTGGATAAACTCGGTTTCCCTGAATGGTTGGAAATGAGAATCTCAATTCAGCGATCCCGCTCAACTTTCAAGTCCTATGTTGAAAAATCCTTAAACATGTTGATCGACATGGTAACCTCAGCGGTCGATCTTCCACCTCTTCCACCAATTCAGAAGAAACGAGTTGTTCCAAAGAAGAAGACTCCTTCATCTTCAGGCCCGACAATAAGAAACGAGACAGGGATCGAATTCTCTCGTGAAGCAGTTCTTGGTCCAAACACTGATCTATCAAATCTCAACATCTCCTTACATCCAGCTGAAGACTTCACCCCTGGTAAAGTTCTCAGTGATCCCTACGGCATATTTTTCTATGACTTTACTGGTCGCAAATGCTTTCAACGTATCTCTGAGTTATACAAAGCTCCCATCGAACAACTCAGAGATCTACTCTATTGGTGCTACTATAGAGGTGACCACCTTGGATCATTCCTGAAGCCCTTAATCTATCGCGAAGCAAAAGTCAGATGGGATCAGGGAATCATAATCCCTGATTGAATGATTCCTGATACTGATACTTTTGATGAACTTCTCGTCAAGAAAGAACCTGAGTAGCTGATAGGATCATCTTTTTGTATTTTTCTATCTTATCAACTTATGTCTTTTTGTACTTGTAATTATTTTTCATTGTACTTGTAATTTTTCCACTTCCCTTGTAATCTTATACGAAGTTAATGAAAAATTTCAATGAAAGTACTTTACTCCATCAGTACTAAGAAAAGATCCCTGAAAAACAGTAATTGGGACAAGTATTTCTTTTATTGTTATGTCATCATCAAATAGTTGGAGATTGTTAATCTAAACCCTCAGTGATTTGATAATGACCCTGAGAAACACTTAGTGAAAATTGTAAGTAGACAATATGTATTAATGCTTTGCCATCAAAGAAAATATACTAAGTCTATTTAGTATCGCTGATAGAAAACAAGGTTTAA
Organism: Saussurea involucrata; assembly: GCA_033807775.1. Taxonomy (NCBI): domain Eukaryota; kingdom Viridiplantae; phylum Streptophyta; class Magnoliopsida; order Asterales; family Asteraceae; genus Saussurea; species Saussurea involucrata. The sequence continues at coordinate 14,639,123 of CM066318.1, read as the reverse complement.
TTTATACTTCAGCGAACACTGTACATCAGTGAGCCCTGAGCCTGTTCGGCCTCACTGATGATCGTTGAATGTTCATCATGTAATTGTTTACTTATGATCCCTGGAGACAAGATTCACGTCAACCAAGTTCGAAGCTAAAATCGAAGACCAACTTGAAGAACAAGTGACTAAGTCTACTAGTGACCTGATGCGGACATCAGCGAAGACAAGACTTGTCCATTCGACGCGAAGTTTCAAGTAGAAGACTTCAGCGAATGCTGAACTTTATCATTTGCTGATAAAGAATCATTCAGCGAGCGCTGATCATGAAGCCTGTTCTACAAGCAACTTTTATCTTATCTCCGTACACGCCTGCGTACGATTTTGTCAAAACGGACATCCCTTTTGTCCAGAATCGTATAACCAACTCTGCAACTACACTGTTCATCATGCGACCACTATGATGTTTGCTAAAGTCAAATCATGCAACCAATCAGAGGCTGCCACGTCTAACGGTATACTGACTTGCATTAAATACATGCAGTATAAATAGAGAACCCTACTTCATTCGTGAAGTGTCTTGGCTTTTCTCTCGTTGAACCTCTTTGTGCAAGAAAATTATCCTTGGTTTTCTTAACTTCTTTTCTCTCTATATTTCTTGTGCAAGAAATCTGTGTGTTCTCATAGTTTGTTTAGATTAGGTTTTTAACTTGATCTTATTCCGCAACAAACTGTTAATTGTTTGATTATATCAATAAACAATTTAGAAAAATAAAAAAATGTGTTTGTATTCACCCCCCCCCCCCCTTCTACAAACTTGTATAACCTTCGGGACCAACATGCTTATTTAAAGGAAAAGTGTGCAAATCTTTCCATTACATCCACAGACCTTAAGGCTAAGATATCTTAAATAACTGCAAATCTTGATGAGTGTGAGAATGAGAAAGCTGAGATTGTCAACCAATGCTCTTCTCTTCAAATAGAAATCAAAGAGCTTGTTTCAAAAACACAACACCTTGAACTTAAACTTTATAAACGAAGTCAAACTGATCAAATGATACATCTGAACAAACCGAAGGATTTTCGTTACTTTAACAAAGAATGGGGAATTGGGTACGACAACCCACATTATTTGAAAAAGGTTTAGACAATGAGGCATACTTTATACGAGTTTAATTTCTTTGCCTCGATAGAAAATGTCCCGAATATAAATACAGATGGACGGGACCACTCGAGGAGAAAGAAGAGGAAATTGAGGAACATAAACGCAAACATACAACTAAAATGCAATTACCTTTTGCGTATGAAGTTCTTAACACCTCTTATGAGAAAAAGAAGTCCCGGTACCTTTCAAATGACTACTTTGATGGCTACAAAGTTGCAAAGCCCAAAGATTCCTCTAAAAAGGATGAGGCCCCAGCAACTGAAACTAAAACTGAGACAGACGAGTTTAAACGCTATGTTCCTTCTCTTGTTTTGGAAATGAAAATAGTTGAGTTAGAGGAGTCACTTGAGAAGAAAAGGACTCAATTTCAAAAAGAAAAACAAGAACTTTTACTTAAACTTGAGAATTCCAATTCCACAAAAACCGAATCTGTATCTGTTGAGGAAAAGGAAATTCTTCGGACATAAATCAATCAACTCAGATCTAAAATGTCTGCTTTGGCAACAGAAGTGATGGAAGAGCGAGTGAGCAAAGGCAAACTTCAAGAGAAGGTTGACCAGCTCCATAATGAAAAAATCACTCTGTTTGAACCTTCATCGAACTCATCAGATACATCTTCGTGTAAGGCTTCTATCGGAAAGTTCTCTTCTAGAAAAGGAAAAGGACCTCAAGTGATAAGTTTTCCAAAGAATTTAAACTCTGATTTTCAAAAAGCTTCCGCAACCGATTCTTTGCAACACACAGTTCCTAATTGTTTCTCACCTTCTTCTGATGTTCTACCCAAAAGTGAGATTCATTTTCAACTTTCATGAATTCTAACGAGTGTTCAGATGATGAATTTTCTAAGTTTGAATTTGATAAACCTCTTCCGAGCCATACCGATTTTCTTTCAAAAATGGTTGATCGACTGGTCTGATTTCAAACAGGCAAATGCTCTACATCTGCACCTCAAACTCGATCTGTGAACGATGTTTCTAAAAACAAATCTAAATCCAAAAGATGTTCACAGACACGAAAACAAACCGGTCGACCTCAAGAGAGACATCCTTGCTACTCAAGCTCTACTGATTATGACGTTAATGATATTTCAGTTAATAATGGCTGGAGAAAAATGTTCAAACAAGTTTGGGTAGTGAAAAGGTCAAATGAAAGCATAGCAAATACAAATTCATTTAAGTCAGTTTCGCATGCTAGGACATTTAATCAAAATCATGATGCTTTTAATTCTCGTACTTCTGTTGAAAAAATGTGATGTTTCCTTTAAGAGTATACTCAATTCAACAGCTGCTTCAACTTTCTCATGATTGTATTTGTTGTTCTGCATGTGGTATGAATGATTTTGTTGATCGAAAATATGAATCTCATTTGTATGGTACTTATAGTATCCCCGGTCCTCACTATAATAGGGCATATAACCGTCAAGGATCCATCAAAGGATGGATACCAAAATCCTTCTAATCTATTTTACAGGAATGTCATGTGCGTTTTAATTCATATTATTCACATCACATGACGAACATTAAAAGGTTATGCCATTTTTAGGGGGGGTATAAGGTATTTGACACATACATGAGTTTTTTAGTGAATTCAAAGAACTGTGGTAATTTATTCTGAAAAAAACTTACTCGTGTTTGTTTTTCTTCGATTCTAAATTCCAGAAGCCATGTGTCATATTTTTCTTGAATTAGTTATTCCCATGTCTCATATGTTTGTTGATTTTTCAATGCAAATACACTCGCTTGAATTTCGATTTGTTTCTATAGTTCGCCATATCATATTAATGATTCGATTCTTATCTGACACATTAATTGTGACTTGTTCTTCACAATTAAACTTTCTGATCATTATTTCACTTTTAACATATTGTGCTTACTGAATCATTCTGTTTAGCGTTTGATATTGTTCATTGAAATTCTGTTATTTCAACAATGACTTCTGATTACCTCAAATCAGAACTCGGACTTCAGTTTTATGACTTCTGATCATCTTAGATCAGGACTCGTTCTTAAATGCTTTGACTTCTAAACATTTCAGTTTAGAACTCGTACTTTACTGTTTACTAAACTGTTCTAATCGATGCATGAAAGGAGTGTTAGGAATTACATCGTTTCTATAGTCTATCCAGAACCGAAAGGACCTACCCAAGAAACACGTCCCTTATAGACAACAGTGAGGGGTCTAGATTGATAGATGAGTTCAGAGTGAAAAGAAAAATGGTGAGGATGTGACAGGACTTAAAAGAATGTATTGGTCCTTACCAAACCGAGTCAGTTATCTGGGTAACCACACAATCTATTCATTCTCGTTCTTTAGAGATGAATATTGAAACAGACATGGACCCAGTGTCGATAACTCGACTCACCCCACCTAGCCACCCAGGTATCTCACAATAGATGCTTGTTTCATATATGCACGGAGGTTTAGCACATAATCTATCTATTCCTCACTCGGAGGTCTTAGATATTGAAAAAGAAAGATACCAGCTCCGGTCTCCGAACATCATTTCCTAATCACTGAGTCTATTGATTTTTAACTTGTGTCCCAAGTTAAATCAATAATTGAGCCAAATCGATATAATTTAATTTCTTCACACATGCACGAGTCTTTGTGATTCCAATTGCATATCTTTGTGATATTGCCGGAACAGTTTGAGAAGTATTTTTAAAAATTTTACTTCAGTGATAACTGGAAGTCCTATCAGAGACACCCCAATGCCAACTCTGAACATAGGCCACTCAATTATTTTAATTGATGTGATAACAGTTACTATCGTATTTCTGTGTTAGATTCTTACCCATCTTGGCTACTTCAAATGTTTTGTCTGATATTTTTGCTACTCACCAGTATTGTCTTTGAGGTTACAATTAGGGGTGCTCACGGGTTGGGTTGATCGGATTGAAGGCATTTCAACACATCAACTCAATGTTGGCGGTTTGAAAAAATTTCAACCCAACCCAACCCAAACAAAGGTACAACCCAACCCAACCCGTTCGGGTTGGTCGGGTTGGTCGAGTTGTGTTTAGACAAGGTAAAATCAAAACTAGAAACATAAAAATAAAGGAAACATGTCTTTAAAATACAACCGATAATTCACACAATATATAGATACTACATATAAAAATGTCTAAACCAAATATGATCAAATAACTTGACGTCTCCAATTTGCATATTTCTTAAATCTTAAATATATCACCATCAACTGGTTTTCTCAATTTGCGTATATATGTTAGCATTTACTATATATATATATATATATATATATAGAGAGAGAGAGAGAGAGAGAGGGAGTGATAATAAATTGTAAACCTCTAAATGTGTGTACACTTTGTAAACTTTGGATTTCATAGGTTTTCTTGATGAAATTGTTTTATGAAATTGTTTATTTTGATGAAAGTGTTTCATATCATTCATTTCTTAATGAAATTGTTTCATATATTTGTGTTTTTTAGGTAAAAACGACAAAGTTTCATCAACTGAAAAAATATATGAAACAGTTTCATAGAAATGAAAAAAAAAACATATGAAACTACACAAAAAAAACACAAATATATGAAACAATTTCATCAAGAAATGAATGATATGAAACAATTTCATCAAAATAAACAATTTCATGAAACAATTTCTTGAAACAATTTCATCGACAAAACCTATGAAATCCAAAGTTTACACGAAAAAAAGTTTACAAAATAGTGGGCCTATATATATATATATATATATATATATATATATATATATATATCGGGTTCATCGGGTTGGGTTGGGTTCAAAATCTCCTAACCCGATATCAACCCAATACATACGGTTTGAGGATTTTACAACTCGATTGGACATCGGGTTGCTTCGGGTTGGGATATTTCACGTCGGCTTGGGTTGGGTTGATCGGGTTTTTGAGCACCCCTAGTTACAATCCAGTATTGTCTTTAAGCCATATACCAATCTAATAAGCCAAATATCAATCCATTAAGCTAAATATCGAACCATTAAGCCAAAACTACTTTCTTAAGTCAAAATCATTTCTCTTAGGTCAAACCCACAATATTAAGTCAATAATACCTCAATAAGCCATATACCCTCTCATTAAGCCCAAAACCCTAAAATGTGGCTTAATGTTCCCAAGTAAGTAAAAATGAAAGATCATGATAAATATTGTATCTTAAACCTCAAATGGTACATATTATCCCCAAATCCACCAAGAAACCTCAAATATATGTAGACAAAGTAAAATATGGAGGTAGGGAGATTTTATAAATAAATGTGTTCAAGAAAAGCAACAAATCAAGCAAAGATGTGTATCTAGTTTTAACAAAAGGTTTAGAAAACTCACAATCTAGGTTTTAAGCCAAAACCTAGAAAAGTAGCAAACCCTAGAAATGAGTTGGTGAAGATGAGAAGGAGACTTGGTAGCTTGAAATCCTACACTAAAAGCTCTAAATCTTGAAAGATTAGCCTAAAGTGTTCCTCAAAATAATTTAGGAGAGAACCACCATTGATGTTTGAAGAAATAAAAGAAAGATGGAGAAGTTTATTGGGGTGAAGAGAGACCGTGAGAGAGGGAAAAGAAATTAGAAAGAAGGAAGTAAAGAGAAGACAGAAACCAGATGAGAGTAAAGAGAGTAGGTGAGAGTGTTGTTGGTGGTCTTAACTCTCTCCCTCTCTCTCTCTCTCACACACACACACACATAAATATATAAATATATACACACATGTATTTATATATATGAAAATATATCTACCCACATATATATATATTATATATTTACTTTAAGATCTATAAAATGCAAAGTAAGTTATAACCGTGATAAAACATTTATATAACTTACAATCTTATTTATTTAGAATTTTTTTTTCCCGGGTGTTACACGTTAATCCTAACCATTTTATTTGTCGACGTGTGTATTAGGTCTTGTTGGGGAAATAGTACTATCAACACCGTGAAGGATTGAGTGCTAGTGAGATGCATGTGAAGGCTCTAGTTATTCGATGATGTCTTTCGCATTTGAAGATAGAGACTGTTATTGGGTTATAGTAATACTTGACCTTAATCTAGTCTTTATATAAGGCTTGGTTTATTATTTGCTGATGTTAAATCTAGAATACTATTTGAGATAATTCAAATATTGATTTTTAGAAAGAATTTGTCCTTTATTTGATGTATTATTGAAAATTTTAATTTAGTCGCTCTTTCCAGGTTTAAGGGTGTTACATTTGGTGTCATTGGGGGTTGATTTTCAGAAGGATTTAAGTGCATTGAATCTTCATGTTCTCCTCCAAAGGAAACTAGCGATTTCTTGGTTTCTAGGTTTAAGCTAAAACCTAGAATTGTGAGTTCATCCTACCTAGAAAAATTTATATACACGTAAAAGAAGTTCATGTTCGAGTTCTCAAAGGTTTCCTTATGGTCCATTTCAAATACTTGTTGATTATGGTCATTTTGGGTGCTTTTGATTCACTTGACTCATTGAAATGGCATAGTTAAGCAGGTGTACTCCTTTAATGGTTTGTTTTTTCCCTCTTACAATAATCGAGTGAGCGGGTGTATGGAACCCTGCTCAACCCTTAATAGGCATGCCCCTGCCCCTGTCAATCTCTCTCCGGTAGCGATGCCCGTTTCCGATAAAGACCAATAACTGAAGTGCCCTCCCCTCCATTGTTTCAACCACCACCACCCATCACCGGTAATCGAGAGAGAGAGAGAGAGAGAGAGAGAGAGAGAGATCTAGATCGAGAGAGATGCCATTGTGGCAACATGTAACGACCCAAAATCGAAACAAGACATTATCCATAAATAAAATTCAAATGGTCCCACTATATACCTAATTATATCCAAAACAATATTCACATAGTCTAGCAGCGGAAAACTTAACCACAACTGAGATATTACAAAACTTGAAGCAAACTAAAGGAGTTCATTCTAAGTTTGACTCTACTTTCCTTCATAGCTTCTCCTTGCCCTTAGAAGGGCCTCCCACCAGTTTCCTACTTAAAAATGGTTTTAAGTTTTGAAAAACGAGGGTGGGAGCGGATGGTCTAGTGAATTTCCTCCCAAAAGCATGGTTCAAAGTTTTCAAATAAAACAAAATCCGTCATACGACCCATTGTAAATAAATCAATTATATAAACACATACACGGGTATTTGCACAATGTTCATAGCCACCCATCACTCCCCTATGATGCCCACTGTCGGGTCCCCAGTAGATCCACATGGCCCCCTAGTCGATGTCATGCCAATGTACACACGAAACAGATTCATGACACATGGATAATACGTATAACTCTCAAGAAATTTATGAAATCCCAAGGTACCCTAATCCCACTGTGCAACCCAATACCAAATACAACCCAACAATACATGTCATGCATATCACTTTAGACAACACAAGTTAAATAAGTCATTTCATGCAATAATGTATTAAATCATTTATGAGTGAGAGCCATGTCAATATGTTATACCATAATCAGTGTTGAAAACACGAATCCATCATATCGCAAGTAAAAGGTTTAAGGGAACTCACCTGATGCTTGACAAATTGGTACAAGCCCTTAAGCTCACTTCCGTCCAAACCGAACACCTAAATTGGATGCCATAGGAACAATTTAAACCATCTAATTATGACCCAATACCACCTTAATAAACCCCAAAATACACACAAAAAGATACTCACTGCCTCAATCATAGACTCAGACGATAAGCGAAACAAAATTCAAAACCGCGCAACAGTACTTAGCGCGAGTTTCCACTCGACCAAGCCGCACCAAAAGTCGCCACGGGCACCAGTGCCTGGCGCAGTTTCTCATGCGGCCAAACCCGCGCAGGTCACTCTCCATGCCCTGAACGATTTTGAGCTAAGGATTTCATCTATTCTCAACTCCAAACCTTCCAAATCGACTCTCAAACTATTAAATCAACATGATACATGTTCTAAACCATTTTAAACAATATTCAATCATCAAAACATTATTCATACCATCAAAATCCATGTATTGATTTATGTTTTAAAAATCAAAAACTCATTCCTTTGCCATTTAAGAAATCACCATTGGAATGATGGAGTTTCTCAAAGAGAATCAATAAACCACTCAATAATCAATACCTAATATCTATTTCCCATAAGAGATGAAGCAAATCATCATAATAACTCCTCAAATGTAACCTTAAATCACAATCCCACCCAAATAAGCAATAAGGTGAAGAAGATGAATGCTTACCTTGAAGAAGATGAAGTTTTTACCATCGAATCACTCCTTGCACCAAGATCTTAATGAAGAAGTCTAAACTTCTCTCCAAGCTTCCTCTAGCCTCCACAATACGTTTGAATTGCAAAATGAGAAGGTTTAGGAAGGGTTTACCCTTGTTTATTCTTTTCAGAATTGCACCCCATCCCCTAAGTTTTCCACATTTTCACATCAGCCCCCAATTTACAGAGAAATTAGATTCTATGGACAATGGTTATTACACAACACCACTCCGACTGCACTCCCATCGATCTATCCATCTCATCTTCTTATCCACTACCTGGCATTTTATAGGCCCTGGGCAAGATGTAAAAATGGGCCCTCGATAACTATGATTTATTTCTTTAATATATTGTTTATATCATCAAAAATAACATTGAATTCAAGAAATACTAATTTATATAAAACCGTTTTCCCGGTATTCCTAACGTAGATCAATCAATAACTATTTCTACATTAATTTTATTTATCATATCATTTTTACATAACATCGTCAATCCGTTCCACCATCAAACACATCTTATGCCAATGGCGTGTAGCTCAGTTGGTAATGGGTGGGGGCATCTTTGTACAAAAAGCAGAAGGTCTCGGGTTCGAACCCAAGACACCCCCATAGCCACAACCGATGAGTGAGTCAGGTATGCCCCCCACATTATGGATAGGCAGTCGATTGTGGGCCGGTTGGGTTGCCGGTATCAACCTCTTAAAAAAATCAAACACATCTTATGCTATACCTTTAATATATAGATTGAAATCATTTGAGGTCACTATGTTGACCGTTCGGAGTAACACTTTAAGTAAATCAACATAAATCATTTGAGCTTCCACATGTTACCTGATGTTAATGGTTTTCGTCATCATTGTAAACTTTTAGAGTTGAAACAAACTTTTTAAGATCAATCAATTTTAGAATCAAAATTCAGTGTTGGTAAGGTTCTGGCACGCACTCCCCTATTTTCTTTAGGCCCTGGGTGTACGCCCAGCCTGCACTCCCCCTGGCATGACCCTGTCTCCACCTCAATTTCCAGTTAATTTAGAGTTCAGATTTTGATTTTGAAATTGATTTAGGTTTATCATTTTATGGTATTGTTTTTAACTTAGGATTTTTATTACAATTTCTCTGAATAAATTTTGTTAGAATTATGTATCTTCAATTAGTTGTTTTAGATGTATGTTTGAAACTTTTGAGTTTAGATGTATGTTTGAAACTTTTGAGTTTAGATGTATGTTTGATTGAGGATTTTAAATACCACTCATTTGAGTTTGAGTTTGAGTTTGGTTTAGAATTTAAAGGTTTTATTTGTATATTTTTATTTTATGGTGGAGGGTGGAAGGTGCACGTCTAAGTTAAGGATGGAAATGTAAATTGGTCGGAGCTTTAACCGTGTTTTCTGCATTTATATAAACATTATTATAATATTATATTATGGTAAGGTTTAGGAAAAACCACGAAAAGTAGAAAACTAAGGAATATCATTATAGGTTTTTATCTAGACGATATGTATTTGTGTATACAAACAATTTGTAACATGTACACGTGTATATGTATAAATACATAATGCATAAAAACAAAAAAAACAAAAAAACTTTTACATGTATGCATTGCATACCGTCCAGATGAAGGACATGAAGATGTTCCTTAGTTTTCCGTTTTTTGAGGTTTTCCCTTGAACCTGTCTCTCTCTGTCTCTCTCTCTCTCTCTCTCTCTATATATATATATATATATATATATATATATATATACTACTTTATTAAAAGAATATTTCAGTTTTTTTAACATACGGTTTTTCATCATTGCAGTCGTTCATCTTCTTTGGTTCTCCTCTTCCCTTTCTCTTCCCCACGACTGTAATACCCCGGGTAAGTCCGCTAGTTAAATTCCATCTCCGTTAAATTTAGATAACTTTAAAATGGGATGTTTAGGGTAAGTTTGGGTTAGTTTATAAGTCTAAGGTGTTTTGGTCATTAGTGAGTAGTGTGGGGTCTAAATGGTAAAATGGTTAGATATTATCCCTTTTGATATCCAGATATTTTACATCCAGATCAGTGTGTGTGTGTGTTGAGAGCAAAAGAAGAAGAAAAAGAAAGGAAAAGGTTAGGGCTTCAAATTGGAAGTGTTGGAAGTGTTATTCTTATATGTTCCTTTACATTTTATGTATGTAATTGTATTTAGAAGGTTTCTATCGGAGTAGAATACTCAAATTCATATCTGGTAATGAATCAGTCGATTTCTGGGTAGAAAAAGGGTAAACAGACAGTGGTTTCCGGATAGAAAGAATGTGTGCGGGTAGTTTTGTTGATGGTGTCCGGACGATATTCTAAAGGTGTCTGGACGGGTTCTTTATCCGGGTAAGTTCCTCTTTTCCTATTGTTTCCGGATAATAGTAGTTACCGGATGGTGTCCGGATTTCTTTGGTTTCCGGGTATCGTCCGGATTGTTTATGATGTCCGGACTGTTTTTGTGTGTTGTCCGGATACTTGAGCTGTTTGGTCATTTTTGAGAATTCAGATACTTTTGGGTATCCAGTAGCCTGTGTTTTGTTGACTCTTGGATAGGGAAAGAATGAGGATTGAATATACTATGTATCGACTTAAGTGCGGGTTTGGGGGTAACATTTGAGGACAGAGTTACCTAGGGCCTTTAGCTTTAGTAAGTATTATGTGTTCTATATGGTAAAGAATACTTGTATCTAGTTATTTCAGATTCTATGGATTTGGGGTGAAAGTTGAACTATTTTTGAGAAAGGATTGGAAGCATTTTGATAAACAAACAGGTGAGTTTTACTTTAAAACATTTTTAAACCGGAATACATATATGTGTGGGGAGGGAATATGATAGATGGTGTGATTATATGTTTATGTTTGAAATATAATATATTGAGATATTGTATTTACATGAGTATACTCTATATGAGAATACGTTGGCCGGGCTTAGGACCGGTGGTGTTGGCTGTAATACTCGTACAGTGGTGTTGGCTGTAATTGTCGTAAAGCGGAGTTAATTTATTAGTTGGCTTGCAACCAACTAATATGGCCATGGAAATGAGACAGGGAAGTACACAATGCATAAGTCCTAATTGGTATTTATACTTGTGATATGTATATGGTGTTTGTGCAAATGGTTTCAAACTAACAGGGATTTTCTCACTTAGACCTCTAGGTCTAACCCTCATTTTGTTTTAAAAATATGTATTCCAGGTCGTGGATCGGGTAAGAGCAAATGAGAAGAGTACTATGTGTTTAGCTTTTGGAAGAAGGATGTTATGAAGACTAAGACGTGTTTTGCTGTTCTAATTTCATAACTAGATATCATGTATGTAATTAGCAAAAAGTTTGTAACGAAATACCTTATTTTTGATGTAAAGACTAAGGGACCTTACTTGTTATATTATGAATCTTTTGGTTATGTAACGATGTTATGAAATATATGTTATTTGTTGTATGTTTGGGAACCGGGTTGTTACAGATGGTATCAGAGCCCTAGTTTAAGGGATTTAGGTATTTGTATCTGTACCGAGACTTAAACTGCATGTGAAGTAGGATGTCCCTATTATTGTAGAACCTTGGGATGAGTAAGTATAAAAGGTAGAAGGAACAACATGTAAGGTAATTTCAGATTACACCTGGCCAGTGTAATTATGATCTTACAGGTACATGTTTGACCTGGAATACCTTGTTATATGGGGTATGTGCTTATGTATATATTAACCTTGTTTAAATCTACAGAATGGCAAGTGGTACTCCACAAACGAATCGAGAGGGAGGAAGAAATCCTAATAGAACAAATCCAACAGTTGGGATAAGGGGAAGAGGGGGAGAAAGAGGTAGAGGCAGAACAGGCGGCAGAGTTCAACAGCGAGGTGCAGAATTTGTTACAAGAGACGACTTGGCGGCTGAAATTGGAAGATTACAAGCGAATATCCAAGCTATGTTCAACCAAACTCGTGATACTGAAACAGAAATACCAGATCCTGGTCTGGAGGATGAAATGCCCATTACACGGACTGTGATGCCGGTACCAAGAAAGTGTGATTATAAAATGTTCCTAAGTTGCAAACCTCCAACTTACTCAGGAGATAGAGACCCAGTGAAAGCTATGAGGTGGCTGAAGGAGATAGAAGCTATCTTTAAAACCAGTAAGTGTGCTGATGAAGATAGAATGCTATACGGAACAGCAATGTTGAAGGCAGATGCTCTATACTGGTGGGAAGCTTTTATTTTTTCGGGAGGATCTGATATATATTCTACTTTCTCTTGGGAAGAATTCGTTATAGCTTTCAGGAAACAGTTTTGTCCCCAAGCAGAAGTTAAACAATTGGAAGGGGAGTTTATGAACTTACAGCAAGGGAATTTATCAGTTCAGGACTACACCGCTCGTTTTCTGGAAAAGTATCGTTTTGCGGAATACTACGTTGCCACGGAGGCAATGAAGATTGAAAGGTTTATCTTTGGGTTGAATTCAGAAGTCAGAAGTATGGTGATTGCTAAAGGACCAGAAACTTTCTCAGCCGCAGTAGACGCCGCGGAAACTGTGGAGCAGGATAAAGGGAGAACGCTAGTGATAAAGGTATGGGAAAAAGAAAGTGGGAAGGACCACAATATGATCCAAAGAAATCTAGATTTCAAAGGTTTGATAACCGTCCGCCTTTTCGACCAGCGGAAAGAACTTGTCAGAAATGCAATCGTATCCACCAAGGAAACTGTCAAGTTGATACTCGGGTTTGTTATAGGTGTGGGAAGACCGGACATGTTGCTAAAGACTGTCGGGTAACGCGGTTTTGTTTCTTATGTAATTCTCTGGATCACATCCAGTCTGATTGTCCAAGGGGAAGAGTACAATAAGGGGGTACGTCAGGGAAACCAGCGAGTGTTAGACCGGTAGTTCCAAGACTAGAACCACCAAGAACAAGGGGTCGTACATTTCAAATGAAAACAAAAGAAGCGGAGGAAACTCCGGATGTGGTTACAGGTACATTTTTAATAAACTCTACACGTGCTAAAGTGTTATTTGACTTCGGTGCAAACCGATCGTTCGTATCTCCTTCATTTGCTTCTTATATGCATTTAAAGCCTAAAGTGTTAGATCATGCTTTAATGGTAGATACTGCAAATGATAATCAAGTATCGGTTAAAGAAGTTTTTGATAGCTGTGTGATAAATATAGAGGGGTGTGGAGTACCTATTCAACTATTTCCTATAGCTTTGATCGAGTTTGATGTAGTAGTGGGAATGGATTGGTTAGCCGAGAATCAAGCTAATATAGTTTGTGATAAGAAGTTAATAAATGTCGTATTACCTGAGAGGGGACCGGTAATGATTTATGGTGAACGTAGAAATCATCAGTCTTGCCTTATATCTATGATAAAAGCCCGTAAGTGTGTTAATAAAGGTTGCCCGAGTTACTTAGCTTATGTGATAGATATTAAGCCAGAAAAGAATAAGTTGGAAGATATTCCTGTTGTCCGTGAATTTCCAGAAGTTTTCCCCGAAGACTTGAATAGTCTTCCTCCCGTTAGACAAGTAGAGTTTGGTATAGATCTGATTCCTGGAGCCGCTCCGATAGCCCGTGCACCGTATCGTCTGGCACCTCCAGAGATGAAAGAAATGATGGCACAACTACAAGACCTATCCGATAAGGGCTTCATCAGACCCAGTTCTTCGCCGTGGGGTGCACCAGTCTTGTTTGTGAAAAAGAAGGATGGTTCGATGAGAATGTGTATCGACTACCGGGAACTGAATAAGCGCACGATCAAGAACAAATATCCGCTTCCCAGAATTGATGACCTCTTCGACCAATTAGTTGGAGCTTGCTATTTCTCCAAGATTGATCTAAGATCTGGTTATCATCAGCTGAAGGTTAAAGAAGAAGACATTCTGAAAACTGCTTTTCGCACAAGGTATGGTCACTATGAATTCTTAGTGATGCCGTTTGGACTGACGAACGCTCCAGCTGCTTTTATGGATTTAATGAATCGGGTATGTAAGCCGTATCTCGATAGATTTGTTATTGTATTTATCGATGATATACTTATCTATTCCCGATCCAAAGAAGAGAATGCACAACATCTTCGTTTAATTCTGGAATTGTTGAAAAAGGAACAGTTATACGCTAAGTTCTCTAAATGTGAATTCTGGCTACGAGAGGTTCAGTTTCTGGGGCATGTAGTTTCTGAGAAAGGCATTCAAGTTGATCCGATGAAAGTGGAAGCGATTGAAAAGTGGGAACCGCCGAGAACGCCAACCGAAGTACGTAGTTTTCTGGGTTTAGCCGGGTATTATCGAAAGTTTATAAAAGATTTTTCTCGTATCGCGACGCCTTTGTCTAAGTTGGCCAGAAAGAATCTAAAGTTTGAATGGAAAGCAGAACAGGATGAAGCATTCCGGATATTGAAAGAGAAACTTTGCCGCGCGCCGATTTTGTCATTACCTGAAGGTTCCGATGATTTTGTTATTTATAGTGATGCTACCAAACTGGGATTGGGATGTATACTTATGCAGCGTGGAATGGTTATTGCTTATGCTTCTCGTCAACTAAAGGATCATGCAAGACAGTATCCTACACAGGACATGGAACTTGCAGCAGTTGTTTTCGCGTTGAAGATTTGGAGACATTATTTATACGGCTCTAAATGTCAAATTTATACCGATCATAAGAGACTTCAACATCTCTTTGATCAACGAGAATTAAATATGAGGCAAAAAAGATGGCTCGAACTGGTGAATGATTACGACTGTGAAATTCTTTATCATCCGGGAAAGGCGAATGTGGTAGCTGATGCACTGAGTCGTCAAGAAAGAAGTGGAACAATAAAAGCCATTGCACTACGAGCTAAACTTCTACCTAACATCTTTGACGAATTGAAGAAGTGTCAAGTAGAAGCATATCAGGAAGAACATTGGAAATCAGAACGGTTAGTGGGGATATCAGCATTACTCGTAAAAGATGATCGTGGGTTATTGTGTCTGGGAAACAGAATCTGGGTGCCTCGTTTGGGTGGTTTACGTGATCGGGTACTACAAGAAGCTCATCAATCTCGTTTCTCTATTCATCCAGGTACGAATAAGATGTATAAAGATTTAAAACAATTCTATTGGTGGTCGGGAATAAAAAGAAGCATTGCTCAGCATGTGGAAGGTTGTACTACTTGTAAGAAGGTAAATATTGAACATCAAAAGTCGTTTGGTCAGTTGCAACGGTTAGAAATACCTATGTGGAAATGGGATCAGATTACTACGGATTTCATCACGAAGCTACCAAGGACTCCGAAGGGATTTGATGCCATTTGGGTAATTGTTGACAGATTGACAAAGTCTGCTCACTTCCTACCAATAAAAGAAACTTATTCGTTAGAACGACTAGCCAAGTTGTACATTGACGAAATAGTAACTCGACATGGAGTTCCAATCTCGATTATTTCTGATCGTGATAGTCATTTTACTTCAAGGTTCTGGAGGAGTTTTCAAAAAGAAATGGGAACGCAGATAAAGTTAAGTACAGCATATCATCCTCAAACCGACGGTTAGAGTGAACGAACAATTCAGACTTTAGTAGATATGCTACGGGCCTGCATTGTTGACTTTGGGGGATCGTGGGATAAGCATTTACCGTTTAGCGAATTTGCCTACAACAACAGTTATCATTCCAGCATACAAGCGGCACCGTTTGAAGTACTGTATGGTAGAAAATGCCGAACGCCTCTGTGTTGGAACGAAGTGGGAGAGAAGCAGTTAGCGGGGCCAGATATAGTTCAGTTGACCGCAGATAAGATTACTCAGATTCGGGAACGTTTGAAAGTGGCTCAAGACAGGAAGAAAAGCTACGCGGACCGACGCCGGAAACCGTTAGAGTTTCAAGTTGGAGATTTTGTAATGTTAAAAGTCTCACCTTGGAAAGGAGTCATTCGGTTTGGGAAACAAGGTAAACTTAGTCCAAGGTATATCGGGCCGTTTGCAATTACAGAAAGGATTGGTGAAGTAGCCTACAGGTTGGATCTTCCGCCAGATTTAAGCAGGATTCACAACGCATTTCATGTATCGAATTTCCGAAAGTGTTTAGCTACGCCAGATCAGGCCGTTTCTCTACCAGATATACAAGTGGATGAAAAGCTGAATTATGTGGAAGTACCTGAAGCAATAGTTGACCACAAAGTTAAAGTGTTGCGGAACAAAGTAATCAGACAAGTGAAAGTTCAGTGGAGACATCATAGGGGTCAGGATGCTACGTGGGAATCAGAATAAGAAATGAGAACTAAGTACCCGTACCTTTTTGCCTAACCGAATTCCGGGACGGAATACTTTTAAGGGGGAGATGATGTAATACCCCGGGTAAGTCCGTTAGTTAAATTCCATCTCCGTTAAATTTAGATAACTTTAAAATGGGATGTTTAGGGTAAGTTTGGGTTAGTTTATAAGTCTAAGGTGTTTTGGTCATTAGTGAGTAGTGTGGGGTCTAAATGGTAAAATGGTTAGATATTATCTCTTTTGATATCCAGATATTTTCATAAAAATCAGAAAAACATCCAGATCAGTATGTGTGGGTTGAGAGCAAAAGAAGAAGAAAAAGAAAGGAAAAGGTTAGGGCTTCAAATTGGAAGTGTTGGAAGTGTTATTAAGGTATGTTCCTTTACATTTTATGTATGTAATTGTATTTAGAAGATTTCTATCGGAGTAGAATAGTCAAATTCATATCTGGTAATGAATCAGTCGATTTCTGGGTAGAAAAAACGGTAAACAGACACTGGTTTCCGGATAGAAAGAATGTGTCCGGGTAGTTTTGTTGATGGTGTCTGGACGATATTCTAAAGGTGTCCGGACGGGTTCTTTATCCGGGTAAGTTCCTCTTTTCCTATGGTTTCCGGATAATAGTAGTTACCGGATGCTGTCCGGATTTCTTTGGTTTCCGGGTATCGTCCGGATTGTTTATGGTGTCCGGAAAGATCTGATGTCCGGACTGTTTTTGTGTGTTGTCCGGATACTTGAGCTGTTTGGTCATTTTTGAGAATTCAGATACTTTTGGGTATCCAGTAGCCTGTGTTTTGTTGACTCTTGGATAGGGAAAGAATGAGGATTGAATATACTATGTATCGACTTAAGTGCGGGTTTGGGGGTAACATTTGAGGATAGAGTTACCTAGGGCCTTTAGCTTTAGTAAGTATTATGTGTTCTATATGGTAAAGAATACTTGTATCTAGTTGTTTCAGATTCTGTGGATTTGGGGGTGAAAGCTGAACTGTTTTTGATAAACAAACAGGTGAGTTTTACTTTAAAACATTTTTAAATTGGAATACATATATGTGTGGGGTGGGAATATGATAGATGGTGTGATTATATGTTTATGTTTGAAATATAATATATTGAGATATTGTATTTACATGAGTATACTCTATATGAGAATACGTTATCCGGGTTTAGGACCGATGGTGTTAGCTGTAATACTCGTACAGTGGTGTTGGCTGTAATTGTCGTACAGCGGAGTTAATTTATTAGTTGGCTTGCAACCAACTAATATGGCCATGGAAATGAGACAGGGAAGTACACAATGCATGAGTCCTAATTGGTATTTATACTTGTGATATGTATATGGTGTTTGTGTAAATGGTTTCAAACTAACAGATATTTTCTCACTTAGACCTCTAGGTCTAACCCTCATTTTGTTTTAAAAATATGTATTCCAGGTCGTGGATCGGGTAAGAGAAAATGAAAAGAGTACTATGTGTTTAGCTTTTGGAAGAAGGATGTTATGAAGACTAAGACGTGTTTTGCTGTTCTAATTTCATAACTAGATATCATGTATGTGATTAGCAAAAAGTTTGTAACGAAATACCTTATTTTTGATGTAAAGACTAAGGGACCTTACTTGTTATATTATGAATCTTTTGGTTATGTAACGATGTTATGAAATATATGTTATTTGTTGTATGTTTGGGAACCGGGTTGTAACAACGACGGTCGGCTCCTCCACGATCTCCTCTTCCCCCGGAGGCATCTCCCACGTCCGGCGCAAATCTCCCTCTATCATAAAAGACTTGTCATCATCAGTTCTCTCCGATGAACACAACTTCTGTAATCAATTAATCACCATCATTTGCTTCTTTGTCGCCACCTCCGCTTCCTCGTTGTTATAACTATCTGGTATGATTCCTCTACTTCATGCTTACCTGTTCGATTTTGGAATCCATTTTGGTTTTGACATCAATTTCCCTACTAGGTTTTGAAATCTGAGTTTTTCCTTTGAAATCGATTTTGCTATTTAAATCGATTTTTACTTTTGAAATCGATTTTCCTACTAGGTTTTGAAATCGATTTTGCTATTAAAAATTCTAAATTTCTTTTGAAATCTATTTTCTATTAAAAATCGAAAGTTTCTTTTGAAATCTATTTTGCTATTAAAATTGACTTTTGCTTTTGATGAAGAAGTTCAATGTCGTTGTATGATTATGGAAATTGGTTTTGTTTTTCTTGGTTGGTTTTCAAAATCAATCTTGGCTGAGGTTTCTTGCTTTGACATTGCTTCCAGGTGAGGTTTGTTGTGACCATTTAGAAACCGAACCTTTTTTCCATTTGGTTGCAGGGAATCGATGCATTCTTATAATTCAATGTGTATAGATTGTTACTCCTTTGCAACTGAGTCTTACCACTTTGTATATATGAGGTACTACTACCACATTGCCCCGATTAACTGACGCCAATAAGGGCTCCCAGTCTTTCGAAGCCATCACACTCGCTTTGGTAATACTCTTCACTAGCTCACCTTCATAAACTTAATGGATAAAGTGTTTGTTTTTTTCATACAATTGATTGATGGCACATTGTTTTATGTCTGTATCTTCTCTTCTTCATGTTTAATTATGATTCATCGATACATCGGAGATTGAAATAAATGATGCATGTCCTATTTCCCATTCTCTTTAAAGTCATCTAGGTTCCACTATATGCACTTCTCTTACTCATTCCAAGGGATTAAAGTCTCTTGCCATGATAATATTGTGTCAGTTGAATGCTTGCACGAAATTGGACGTTTCATTAAAATTTGCAACTTTGTTGAACAATTTGTCTTTCATAGCAACATGTTGGGTACCTCTTCGGACACGAGCTTCACTGACTTTTTATATCATATTTCTACTCTTTCTATGTTGTGTTTCCTTAAGGACATACTATGGATTTTGATAATTTATTAATCCCTTTTATTGTTGCAGCATTTGGTTGATTTTCGCATTATTCAAACCATTGGGTTTTCGTATTTCAGAAAAGATAAAAGCATAAATTATTTTTGGATTTTGATAGTTTATTCATTCATTTTGTGATTTGTAATTTTTTTATTCGGGTTCCATACAATGTCTATCTTTCTATCCATGGTGTTTGTCAAATGCTTCCGTTCAATGTTTTTTATAATTAGCTTCATCGTTTCCTCCTTGAATGGAATATTTTCTAGCGGTACTGATATCTTCTCCTGCAAATCTGATGATACGTGTCTGATCTTTGCAAGTTTGTTCTCATTTTTTCTTATTCGGGATGCAGCTTGTAACTTTTAACTTAAAACAGGGATGTTATCTTTAATTATCGAGGAT
This sequence comes from Saussurea involucrata, assembly GCA_033807775.1. Classification (NCBI taxonomy): domain Eukaryota; kingdom Viridiplantae; phylum Streptophyta; class Magnoliopsida; order Asterales; family Asteraceae; genus Saussurea; species Saussurea involucrata. The sequence goes on along the minus strand of CM066318.1, from coordinate 14,619,177 downwards.
TGTTGTATATGTATATCTTATTTTGTTTTGCATACTTTCACAATGAATAGTAATTGTGATGTTGATCTTTTGATTAATTTATAGTACTAACTATAATCTGGAAATTTATCAAAGAGACATAGAAGTCGAATATGGAAAACCTGGTCAATAGTTTTTAAAGCTTATCTTGACATTTTACAATTTGTGTATTTAAATGGATTTGAACTATTCTGAAATAATGTTCATATAAAGAATGATGTTTATTTGATAAAATCATCATATAAAGCAGGGATGTAAAAGCTCATGCCTTTGCGGCGAATGGGTTTCAAGAACCTATAGGTTTGTTTGCTAATTATATTGTATTATATTTTAGTCATCTACATTAGGAATTATTTAAAGTTGATATTTCATATCCATCGACTTTGATTTTCAAAGTATACTTTTAACAAACTGTGCTTGTTTAGTAGATATCAATGCAAAACTGAAAAGTATTGTTGTTATGATTTAATGTTACCTGTTTTGGCTAATATTTAGACGTAGATCAAATCATTCAGACATAAATTATTTAGAGAATATGAAGAGACGAGTAGAAATTGTATAGGAAATTTAGACAGATATTTAGAAGTAGATCACCAATTTTGAGGGAAATTTTACAGGTGGACTTATTTGGGCTGATAATTAGACAGAGATTACCATTTTTCAAAGTGTTTTGGGGGTGGCATATACAGTTGACAAGAAGTTTTACAGGTGGACCTAGGTAAACAAAATGTTCTTTTTTTAACTCTAAAGTTTGTTTCCTGCAGGTATAAAAATGTCTGGTGGCTTTTCTTTGCAGGGCTATTTCACTTGCTAAAGTGGTGCTACCAAGGTGATGGGGTTTTGATCTTGCAATATGTTCTTGGTGTCCTACCAATCTTCAAAATGGAACTAATGTTCTAAATTCTATCATAATCTTTTCCTTACCTCAAGTATCCTTCACATATATGTATGTGGTTTTTGAATTCCCATATGTTTGCAATCTGACTTACATTATTACGTATCCCTTCCTCATATTTGAATTTTTGTATACCATTTACACCATTAAAGATTTTGTTTGAAGCTCTCAACTGTCGGTGATCAATGATATGACTACTTGACTATCTTTTGACAGATTTGACAACTATAGTTAAATGAAGCAGTATGAAGAATTCACAAGAGAAAATGGCAACTTTCCCTTTCATGGATTTTAGTAATCGACCGGGTATAAAGTATGATGTAAAAAGACATTCCTTGAACTGGAGAGCTTTATCTTTACCACTGTTTTTTGAAATTTTCTCAAAGAATTACTTTATTAGCAAACCATGGGAATGGTTGCAGATTTCGATTTTTTATAACTTTTTAGTAATTGTCTATTTATTCCTTTTCTTTCATTATTAAATTAGAGAAATGTACTTATAGGGATAACTTCTTTATCATGGTTGCTTTATTATTCTCAATTGTGATTGTTGGTTATTTTTATTGTAGAACAATCATTGATCCGGAGATTTAGCTTTTGGATCTTAATGCATCAAAACCAACAAAACAAATAAATGATTAAGGGTTGGTTAAATGAATCAAGATTAAATGGTTTTAAGGTTGGTTTACATTTGTTTGATGGGCCAAGTTTAGACTGTGTCAGTTCAATTTTAATAGGATTTTGTACTCATTTTGAATGTAAAATGCTATAATTTCTATGTCGAGGTTGATCGGAGGATTAATCCGTGCATATAAACTGATCTAAATACCCATCGTTACCAAAATCAAGGGCAAAGTCAAAACTCAATAGTCATGACATAATGTTGTGGTAGAATCAAATATTTGATTTTAATGATTTTTTTAGGATCATATAATAGCATAATAATATTGTTTGATACATGAAATGGTATACAAACGTATGCATTCAATTTAACGGAATATGTTTTTGACATACATATTAAAAAAATTATACTTGTTTTCACACTCTACATGAGGTAAACCAAACTACGTGTTACTTGGTAAAAACGTAATTGTATCCTGCAATTTTACTTACAATTATTCGGATTTTGCATCCCGCCGCATTGTGCGGGTAACTAACTAATATATATATATATATATATATATATATATATATATATATATATATATATATATATATATATATATAGCCATAGGTTCAATAGAGAAGTCCAAATATTTAGAGAAATAGAGAAGTGATCTTGACCATTCATTCGGTGAAGATCGGTTATAATTGGTCAAAAGTTGCGGCTTTGACCGGTCAAAAGTTGCGGCTTTGACTAGTCAAAAGTTGCGGCCCTTCCAAAAATAGAAGGGCAATTTCGTAACTTTTACAAAAAATACGGGCTGAGTTCATATATGAATCTGTGTGATTCACATATGAACTATACATTCATATATGAACCTTTGTAATTCACATATGAACTATTTATAACTAATTCATATATGAATCTTGTGATTTATATATGAACCTTTGTGTTTCATATATGAAACTAATTAACTGTAGGTTCATATATGAATCAGTTGAACCAATTAACTGATTCATATATGAATCTTTGTGTTCATATATGAACCTTTGTAATTTACATATAAACTTTTTTAACTAATTCATATATGAACCTTTGTGTTCATATATGAACCTTTGTGATTTATATATGAATTTTTTTTAACTAATTCTCATATGAACAAATTAACTGATTCATATATGAATCACAAAGGTTCATATATAAATTAGTTAAAAATATTTTATATGTGAATTACAAAGGTTCATATATGAACACAAAGGTTCATATATGAATCACACAAATTCATATATGAACCTGTCCCGCGTATTTTTTACGAAACTACCCCTCTATCTTGTGCAGACCACGCACAGACCACGCGAGGAATTATCCTCTGCTTCTCGGTCAAAGCCGCTGATCTTGACCGAATGCATGGTCAAGATCACTTCTCTATTTCTCTAAATATTTGGATTTCTCTATTGAACCCTTCCCTATATATATATATATATATATATATATATATATACATACATATATATATATATATATAGGGTCAGGTTCAAACGAGAAGCTAAACCTTATGCGAGAATGCGAGAAGTGTGAAATCATATATGATACACAAGCTTAATCATATATGATTAAGCATAGGTTACATTGGCAATACATAGACGTTTAGTCATATATGATTAAACACACTCACATGCCGTGTAATCATATATATGATTAAACACTTCTCACATTCTCACATAACGTTTAACTTCTCGCATGATCCTTCCTCTATATATATGATATAAATATGTTTTAGTAGAAAAATATATAATATATAAAATAACAACAATATCTCTTATTAAAATGGATTTGATTATAAAAGCTAATGTTCACATATGAGATATAGAGAAATGAGATTTAATACAATTTGTAGATTGTGAAGTCCTAATAATTTTAAGATGAAAGAGTGGATTAGAATCGATAATTATCAATATACATAAAATGTTACAGGAAAAACAGAAAATAAATTTGGATATTTGATTTTTTTTTTCATGATTATCTTAATTAGTAAAAAAACTTGGAAATAGAAGTTTTAAACTAGTGGTTGAGACCCTTTCTCTCATTCTTAAAAATTTGGATATTTGAAGCTCTACCAATATATATATATATATATATATATATATATATATATATATATATATATATATATGCAAAGGATTGTATGAGAAATTGAGGTTAACATGAGAAGCGTAAGTGGATCTGAACCGTTGATCACTTTCAATCAAATGTCATCCCATGAATTGTGGCTTAGAAGGGAATTGGTGCATCTCATCCTAATATTCATTCATTTTTCATCCAACGGCTGATAATCACTTCTCACGTTAAACTCTGTAGAAACCAGGATTCAATCTTACAATCAATTATGAACAATCAGGAACAATTAAACAGTGAAATGATAGAGAATTGGATCAAACAACTTTGTATTCAATCAAGAACATATTACAGATCTAGAGAGAGAATTTCTCTAAGATTACAAAGTGAATACAAAGTTATGCGAAAAAGTTAGTTAGCTTACAGTTGCTAACTTCTATATATATACTGTAAGGAAAAGCTAAAGCTACAGTACATATATGTGAAAGACTAATAGAACAATTACACGTGTCCTAGTAACAGAATATAAATGAAAATATCCTAAGACGTAAGTTCTGAACAACATGTTCAGAACTTCTGAACAATCTTCTGATTGAGCACTTTAGAACATCTTTCAAGCACTTGGACCTTTCATCTTCATCATCATAAGTTCCGAGTCTCCTACTCAGAACTCTGAACCTTCTATTCAGACTTCACACTTAGTAATCTTTTTCAGTACAGAACTTCTGAGTCTTCTTACTCAGAACTCTGAGTCTTCTGTTCATATATCAACACTTGTGTTTTGACAAAACTTCAGATCTAACAATGTCCCCCTTTTTGTCAAACACTCCTGTACTTATCAACATTGAATTCTCTTAGAGCAGGCACTATCTTCAGTAGAATCACATTCCTCAGAGCAAGTCTTCTATCAATCTGCTCAATGAGATCTTTTGTCTTTTGAATTTGAACTCCTTTTTGTACTTTCTTATTCAAACTATTCTTGATGAATCTGAGAGTTCCAGAGCAGTATTTAGCAGCTTCACTAACTCTGAAGAAGATCTTTTGCTTTTGATTGTTTTTCAGTGCAACACCCAATTCTGGCCATTCATTGACGTATCCAGTCTTCATATCATTAAGTTGCACATGATCATTGTTTGGCTTGGAGAGATACACACATGGTCTATGCACATATAAAGCAACTTGAAAATCAGTATATGTATACCACCTCAGAATGTAGAACATTGCTTCTCTCACTACAGCCAATGCTTCTCTTTCTACTTTGTACTTACTACAGTCTTTATTTTGCAGAAGACAGTACAACCTGTAGAAATCTGTTACCGAGATCTTATCAAAATCAGCTTCAGTGAAGTAGTAGACTTTTCCATCTTCTCTCAGAACCTCAAACCCATAGTAATCATGTTTCTTGAACTTCTTGACAACTAATTCTCTGATTCCAGTGATCAGGAAATCAGAATATACAGATGGCTTTTTCTTTCCCACGACTCTTGTTAATTCAGCACGAAGCCATTGAGTGAATTCTGGATTATCAAGGTATACACTTAGAAAGTTCACTTCTTTTGGCTGAAAGAAGTTTCGTAAAATATATTCCAAGAACATGGCATTCATATCAACAGGTATTTCTTCTTCATTAGCTTCAGATTTTTCTGCTTGTTCAGCATCTTCCATCTGAACATCTTCTTGAGATAATACTTCTGGAATAGTTTCCTCAACCTCATCTGAGTAAATACCATTGACTTCATATTCAGCAGGAAATACAAAATCAATATGTAGCAACTTCTTTGGATTTTCTTCTGAAAGCATACATTCACTGCATTCCTTGATTCTTGTTCTGAGATCCAACCTTTCTTTGATATGCCTTAAACATTTATTCTTCAAAATTGCTTTCTCTCCTTCAGCAGTTACTTCCTTCATTTTCAATTCCTTCAATCATAAAACCACGACCACAGTTTTCATTGAAAGTCTTTCTGATTGGACAATTTAGATTGCACTTTTCTTTTCATGCTTCAATAGCCAGTTGGAAGTCATAGACATGCATGTTTCTGACATATATCCCTAAAATTCTTCTGCACTCAATTTTCATACAGGTTTCTTCTGTTATTGCAAAGAACTTTACCAGAAAGATTTGATCATCAAGAAACAATCTATGGAAATCAAAACTTGTAAGACTCACTTTCAGGTTTACTTCCTTCAGAACTTCCATACTCACATACTTTAGACCATCAAATTTTTCAGTTTGAAACTCCAGCACCATCTCTATTCTTTTCTGAACATGTAACCTTTCATCAGGTTTTCTCAATCTGTTTGAAGCTTCTACATAAATCATATGAACTCTTTCATCCATAAAGCCATCAATAAAGTTCTCCAAATCAACAAAATCATCTTCTGTGCAGTAAAGATTCTCATGGGTTTCTTCTGGAAAGATATCTCTATGAAAATGTCTAGCAAGAGAAGTGTCACTCTGTTCAATAATGAACTCACATAATGGTTCTTCCAGCATTGGCAATTCAATTCTTGGAATCACAATGGGTCTTCTGAACACATATTCTAAAGGCATGAAGAAATTTTCAACTCTATCATACTCTTCATCATTAGCTCCCAACTCATCCACAAAATGCAGTTGAAATTCGTCTAGAAACTTACGTGAATATTTAACAGAGTGATCCTCTTCTCCCATCAAATCAATAGGCCTCACCATTCTGATACATCTTTGAACATTCTGAACATTAAGAACTCTCACCAACTCACCGTGCATTCTCCTTATCAGAACATCATTCAACCTTCTTTCTTCAATCTCATAAATAAGAACACCTCTGGTATAAGGAACAATTTCTAAACATGTATTCACCTCAGGACTTACTGTTATGTTTTCTTCAGAAGAATCTATCATAATCTCATCATCTTCCATAACATTCTTATCTGCCAAGACATTCTCATCTGCCGTAATCATTTCACCTGATCCAAAAATACTCATCTAATCTGCTTTAACATTTTCATCTGCCATGACTACATCATCTGCCATAAGTACTTCAGTTTCATCAGAATTTACCTCCACTTCAGTATTTATCTCTAATTCAGTATTTATTTCCAACTCATCAGTTTTATCAGTAACATCTTCAGAAGAATTTTCAAGTACTACTTTTTCTGATTCTATAGCATTCTCAGATTCAGAACTGATTGTATGAACAACTTCTAACTTCTCAACATCTGTTAACTTCTGAGCATCTGCTAACTTTTGAACTTCTATAAACTCAGTACTTTGCTTCTGCTTCTTCTCCCCCTATTGAGGATAATGAGGCTCATTATCATCAAACGTTCTCTTAAAAGACTGAGTAGATTCAGATTCTGGTATTGCAACAGATAAAGGCATAATGGCTAGAGGCTTTGAAACACTTGCCAGATTTGAACTAAATACTTGCATCAGAGAAGACTTCATATCCTCCATACTTTTCAGAAGCCCCTTTTGAAATTCTGATAATTAATCTTTGATCTCCTTTTTGTGAGATTCCAAAGATTCTTTCACTCCATCCACCTTTTGTTCAACAGACTTAGCTTTGCCATCCAATATTTTTCTGAGTTCCTTGACCTCATCTTTCAAGGAAACAACTATATTCTCCAATTTTTGAACTTTCTCTCCAAGATCATGGTTCTGTTTCCGAATCTTTTCAAATTCAGAAGGTTCTAACGATAATCCTGGATCAACAAATGACCCAGTTTGCATGTGTTCAGAGAACTCATGGCCTGTAGGTGCCACAGAGACACCATGTACAACAAATGCACTGTGTAAGGAGGCTTTTAATATGTTAACCTCCCCAGGACTTCCATCCAATCTTTGACAACCAATAATAGGAATGTCTATGGATGTTGATACAGGAATACGAAATTCTTGTGATGTGCTTGTGTTCAAAGGAATTTCAGGCTCAAATTGGATGTTACTGTGTAATCCAGACTCAACGTGTTGAAGAACATTTTGGGATTTATCACCAAGCTCCAAATGAGTATGGGATGGTTCCCCTGTTTGAAATGAAACATTAGCATGTTGAAATGCTTCTGAGTGGATGGGAATGGGCCGTTCAAGTTCTACCATGGGCTGAATGGTGTTTTCTTCAATATTGGTCACCAAGGGTTGTGAACCAATAGTAGATGTGGTTTCCCGGATTAGAACAGTTGGTTCAGAATTATCTCTGTTTTCTAATTCTGGTGACATTCTTTCATCCTCGCCTCTCTCTATCTGTTTTTCACTTTCCATTCTAACCAAGCTCTCAGAATTTTCCCTTTCATTTCTCTCAGAATGTTCTCCCTCCTGAACATTCTCCCCCTCTCTATTTGCACTAGACCCCTCACCTCTCCTCTCAGGGTTTTCCTCATGGGTAGGGATCTGAGGTTGTTCAAATCCCATAGAGGTGCAATATGCTTTTAAAATCTCACTGTCCCCTGGAATGTACTGCCTAAGTGCCTTTGGCCATGGTCTGTGATTAGGAAAATTTTCAAGTTTAAGAGATGAAATCATTTTACCCATGTAGAAAATTGGCCCATGCTCCTCATTTGCTCTTCTTGGAATATTTTTATCTTGATCCATTGCATACCAGATTACCATCTGCCAGTACCTCTGATAAGGTATATATGTTAGTGGATTGTCTCTTGTTTTACCCTCTAATGCCTTCTGATTTCTTTCAAATGTGTTCTTCATATCTTCCCATAAAATAGAAGCATAATCATAGTGCCTATTCTTCACTAACCCATGAAAGATCTGCAAGATTTGTCTTGAACCTTGATCTAGAGAACTGTGCTTCCCAGATAAACACTTATTAATAATGTTGAAGAAACATGCCCAGATTGGTGGTAGTTTGTTCCTTCTGAATGAGCTAAGATTCCTCAACTCTTCATTATACCCTAATTTTCTGAATTCAGCCATCAATTCCTCTATTAAAGGTGAATCTTCAAAGTCTAATCTCCCTTCCAAGTCATCTTTTTCTGGCAACCTCAGCATAGTTCTCATAAAACTGACAGTTAGAGTTACAGTAACTCCCCCTATATTGGACACAAATTTGTTTCCATGTAATTCCAAATGCTTCCACCACTGTTGTATATACTGTATTGGTACAGTCTTCTTCATTGTAAACCACTTTTTGAACGGATGATACTTCAACAACTCTATGATTATCCTATGTTCTTCCTTAAACTTGGTTTCATCAAGCACTAACACACAATTATTTTCAACTAGGTCTAAATATTCATCTTCAGGCACAATCCTCTCCAAAGAATTAGGTCTAGAAGACATTACAGACCTCACTGCACTCTGTTCATGTTCAATGTTCTCATTTCCCCCATCTGCATTTCCTTCAGATTCAGCCATTTGTTCTTCTTCTGCATTATCCCCAATATTCCCACCAATAGCTTCTTCTCCGGCTATGTTTCCTGGCATTCGAACTTCATCATTATCTGAATCCGAATAAGATTCCATCAACGTTTTCGCAGAGTGTAAAGAAACAGGTCTACTTCTTGTACCAGACATGATTGTAATATGGAAGATTGAAAGAAAACAGAATCGAAGAACTCTGGATTTTTGCGTATCTCACATTTCACTCTTGGAATTCAAATGAATTTGAAAGAGGGATTTCAAGGTCTATTTAAAATCCGCGAAGCTGAAAGGATTTAAACGGTGAAAAGTTGCTTTTTGACAGAGTTATAACGGATTCGAACACTGTGAAATACCACAAAAGATATTAAATGAAACGTGGTATGTTCAAAAGAATAAGAAGCTGACACGTGTTATTTGATAGAAATTAACACAAGTTAAAAGTTCTGAATAACACGCTTAGAATTCTGAGAGTGCATACTCAGAAGTTCTGAGTACACAGTTCAGAAGAAATTCCCTTAGAACCAAAATTCATTTAAAATCAACTTCTGATGATATAAAACATTTGATCACCCAAAAGTAGTTTGAACAGATGAAAAATTATTTTTATCATCAAAAGTCTGTCCTTCTTGAGATGATTTAAGATCAGAGAAGAATACAAACCTTGAAAACATCTTAAGAGTTATTTCTGAAAGATATGAATGCTCCCCCTTGACTTAAGCATATACTCAAACACATGTTAGATATAAAAGAAATCATAGTGAAAAAGAAAAAAAAAACAGAAAAAACATAACAACAAATTGAAACACTTGTAATTTTCAGAAATGAGTTCTGAAAGGCAGTCAGAAGATCTGAGTAACCTAGTCAGAAAAAAAATATTAAGTCAAATTTCTGAAGTATTGGCTCAGAATTTCTGAACTCAAGATTCAGAACCTCTGAGTAAGAGATTCAGAATTCTGAGTACACTACTCAGAAAATCTTACTTAAAGAAAAATTCATTTCTGAGAAATAACAAATATAATCAATTAGTCAGATTAAGCATTCCTATCTTACATATGAGAAAAGTAAACCTTTTGTGATCAAGAGGCTTTGTGAACAAGTCAGCCAATTGATACTTTGTGTGCACAAAGTGCATTTCTATAGTTCCCTTTTCCACATAGTCCTTAATAAAATGATACATTACATCAATATGTTTGGTTTTTGAGTGTTGAACAGGATTCTGAGTAATGGCAATGGCACTTTCTAAATCACAATAAATTGGAATCTTGTTGAGTTGATAGCCATAATCCATGAGTTGTGTTTTCATCCACAGAGTTTGAGAACAGCAAGCTGCAGCAGCTACATATTCTGCTTCAGCAGTTGATGTGGACACACAATTTTGCTTCTTTGAAGCCCAACTCACTATCTTATCTCCCAAAAAGTGACAAGCACCAGAAGTACTTTTCCTGTCCAACCTCCTTCCTACATGATCAGCATCAGTAAAAGCAGTTAGTTTAAAATAAGTCTCTTTTGGATACCAAAGACCCAAATCAGGTGAACCTTTGAGATATCTTAAGATCCTTTTAACAGATAGAAAATGAGATTCTTTTGGATTTGATTGAAATCTAGCACAAAAACATGTAGCAAACATGATGTCTGGCCTACTTGCAGTCAGATAAAGTAATGAACCAATCATGCCCCTATACACATTGTTATCTACTGAAACTCCAGAGAGATCAGCATCTAACTTCACATTAGTAGCCATAGGTGTTCTCATAGCAGCACAATCAGACATCTTAAACTTTTTCAAAATATCTTTGACATATTTTCCTTGATTTATAAAAATTCCATTTGGTAATTGTTTTACTTGAAGACCAAGGAAAAAGTCCAATTCTCCCATCATGCTCATCTCAAATTTAGATTTCATGATTTCTGAGAATTCATCACATAATTCTGCATTAGTAGAGCCAAAGATTATGTCATCTACATATATCTGAATCAGAATCAAATCATCACCTTCTTTCTTTAAAAATAAGGTAGTATCAATATTACCTTTCTTGAAGCCATTTTCTAATAAGTATTGAGTTAGAGTGTCATACCATGCTCTTGGTGCTTGTTTCAGACCATGCAATGCTTTATCTAAAACATACACATGATCTGGAAACTCAGGATCAACAAACCCTTCAGGTTGATAGACATAAACTTCTTCATTTAGTATACCATTCAAAAATGCTGATTTGACATCCATTTGATATACTTTGAAGTTCTTATGTGCAGCATATGCCAAAAATATTCTGATAGCTTCAATTCTGGCAACTGGTGCAAATGTCTCATCATAGTCTATTCCCTCTTGTTGAGAATATCCCTTAGCAACCAATCTAGCCTTATTTCTGACTACAACACCTGACTCGTCTTTCTTGTTTCTGAACACCCATTTTGTTCCAATAATAGATTTTCCTTCAGGCCTTGGAATGAGTCTCCAAACTTTATTTCTTTCTAACTGTAGCAATTCATCTTGCATTTCTAAAATCCAGTCTGGATCCTCTAGGGCTTCAGTGGCTTTCTTAAGTTCCATCATACTTAGAAATCCTGCAAACATTGCTTCATTTGCTGTTGCTGATCTTGTTTGAACTCCCACTGATGGATCTCCTATCACTTGATGAATAGGATGGTCTTTTGTCCATTTGTTTGAACTTGGAAGCAACTCAATAACTGTTAGATTTTTGTTTGTATCATTCTCATTTGTAACAACATGTAATTCTGAACTATTCCTTTGAGGTGTGACATTCAAGTCTGGATTCTGAGTAGTAGAGTCAGAATTCTGAATAACTTGTTCAGAGTTCCGAGTCCCTTGTTCAGAATTCTGAGTTCCTTGTTCAGAACTCTTAGTAGCTTGTCCAGAATTCTGAGTACCAGACTCAGAAAAATCACTTGTATTTACTAAAATTGGACATCCCTCAGATTACCAGAATCAGAAATTACAGTTGTATGAACCTCTGAACTTCCCTTTTTCATTTCTTGAACCATTTTAGGATTCTCAAAATCTGCATAAGATTCAGAAGTTAGTTCCAGAAACGCATCCTTAAACAATAAATTGAGTTCTGAACAATTAGGATTAGACTTTGATTCAGAAGTCTTCATTCTTGACTCATCAAATGTGACATTGATGCTTTCCATAATTCTCTTGGTTCTTCTGTTGTTGATTCTGAATGCTTTGGAAGTTAATGAATAACCAACAAAGTATCCTTCATCTGCCTTTTTATCAAATTTACCAAGATTTTCTCTATCCTTGAGAACATAGCATCAGCATCCAAAAACATGAAAGAATTTAATCAGTGGTTTTCTTTTGTTAATCAGTTCATAAGCAGTTTTATTCAGTCTTTTATTGATCAAAGTCCTGTTTTGAGTAAAACACGCAGTAGCAATTGCTTCAGCCCATAGGAAGGTTGGAAGGTTTGAATAGGCCAACATGGTTCCTGCAGCTTCAACTAGAGTTCTATTCTTTCTTTCAACAACACCATTTTGTTGAGGAGTTCTGACAACAGAAAAATTATGAGAAATCCCAGAACTTTGTAGAAAGTTCTGAAGAGTCTCATTTCTGAATTATGTTCCATTGTCACTCCTGATCTTCTGAACTGGAAGTTGTAAGAACACTTGAATTCTTTTGATGAAAGTAATCAGTGTTTCAGCAGCCTTAGATTTTGCTCTTAAGAATTCAACCCATATGTATCTTAAATACTCGTCAACAATGACAAGTATATACTTCTTTCCTCCCATTGATTGAACTGAAATAGGACCACATAAATCAGTATGTAGCATCTCTAATGGTGATATGCATGAAGAATCCATTTTCAACTTGTGAGAACTCTTCTTCATCTTGCCCATTTCACATGCTGAACATAATGATTCCTTTTCAAACTTGATCTTTGGTAATCCTTTAACCAATTGTTTGCCAACAAGATTGTTCAGATCCTTAAAATTCAAATGAGAACACCTTATGTGCCATAGCCAACATTCATTTGCAGTTGCATTTGACAATAGACATACTGGGATTAATGCTTGAATCTTTGAAAAATTAACCACAAATAAGTCCATATGTCTTTTGGCCCAGAACACTTTTATATCTTTCTCAGTCAGAATTAAGCAACCTATTATGTTGAACTTGATTTGACATAAACTGTCCAAAAACTGACTTATGTTGAACAGATTATGTTGTAAGCCTTCCACATACAAAACTTTCTGAATGGTCAAATCTCCTTTTGTTAAATCTCCATAGCCTCTAACTTGTCTTTTACTATTATTGCCAAAGTTAACTGCTCCTCCAGCCTTTTCTGTGAAATTTGTCAGAGAAGACTTATGACCTGTCATGTGTCTTGATGCTCCAGAATCTAAAAACCACACATGACAACCCTGCAAAAACAATTAGTTAGATTTAGGTACCCATACTGGAATGGGTCCTTCTTTGTTAGCTTTGATATCTGATTTAACTTATGTTCCTTTAACTTTCCATTCAAAGCCTTCTTTTAAGCACCACTTTCCTTGAACTTTTATGAAATATAGAACATTTTCTGTTCACAAAATTGTTTCTTTTCTTCTTGAAAACTTTAGGTTGAGACTGAGAAACACCTTCAGTCTTCTTTTCTGTAGTTTGAAACAAGTTTTCATTTTTCTTTTCTTTTGATTTAGATTGAGAAATGTTTTCAATCTTCTTTCCTTTTGTCTGAATTTGAGAAACCATTACAGTCTTCTTTTCTGAATTCTGAGTTGCTTTGGTTGTATAAAGAGTTTTAAAAGATGTTTTTGAATTTTGACTTTTCTGAGAGAATTGAAATGAATGACTACCACATTGAACACATTTAAGATTCTTTCATGCAAGCGACAACAGATCTGAATCAAAAGTCTTTTTGCTTTTATTGATATTATTCAGATTACAGTTGCATCTATTACAAGAATTACTAGCTTTAGATTCAGAAGTAGTATTCAATCCAATCTCCTCAGAAATCCTTTTCAGATCATCTTCCCTTTTGCTTTCCTCTCTTTCTGAAACATTCAACTTTTCAGAATTAGTAGATGATTCACCATTCTCAAATGTACTTGATTCATCAAAGAATTTGTTATTTTCTTTTAAGGCATTAATCTTGAAAATATCATACTCATTCTTTAACTTCTCAAGTTCTGTTATTTTCTCAACATAGACTTTGTTTTCTTTTAAAGCTTCTTCAAGTTTAAAATCTACATCACAGTAATCATTTTCAAGTTCATCAAACGTTTTCCTTAAGTCCTTAAGTTATTGGTTAACCAATTTAAACCTCTTTTCAAGTTCTAAGAAACTTTCTGAATTAGACTCAGAATATTCAGTTGACTCAGAATTTTGACTAACAGTCTCAGAGTTCTGACCTACATACTCAGAATTCTGACTAAAGGGATCAGAATTCTGACTAGAAGACTCAGAATTCTGATTGATTGTTTCAGAATTTTCCTTGTTTTCAGAAACCTTGCTTACATCAAATATACTCTCAATTTCTATATAAGAAAAACTTGTTTGTTTCTGTTTGTAACTTACATTCAGAGAGTCATATTTGAATTTAGCATCATTATATCTTGGTTTCTCTTCTGTTGGTTTTGAAATTTCTTTCTTAATATTGTCTTATGAAACTTCTGACTCCTCAGTTTTTGGTTCAGAAATTATTTCATTTGATTTTATATAACTTGATTTATTAAACTGTCTGAACTTGTTATAGAACTTGCAGGTCTTATAAAAACTTAAACTAACTCTGGAATTTCTGGTTTAGGAACATGTAGATTCTCAAAATCATAAAGATTTATTGGAGCCTTTTGCAAAATAACATTTTCCTCCAAACCTAATCCCATTTTTGGATTATAAAATCTTGTGTCTTTAACATTGCTTGTGAGAAGACTCAAGGTTTGGTGAGTTTGACCTCTTTTCAGATTAAGATCTTCTAACTCCTTGATTTTAGAATATAAATTCTTTCTTTCATCAAGCAACATATCAAATTTAATTTGCAAATCAACTTTTTCATCTTTTACTTCTAAGAGTTTATCTTTCAATTCAGAAATCTTTTTCAAAAGATCAGAATTTTCTTTTCTGACTTTTTGTTTCTCAACCTCAGATTCTTCAAATTGTTCTTTAATTATTTCTTTTTCTGTTCTGAATTTGTTAACCAGAATCCTTTCACCTTTGATCTGTTTTCTGAGATTAACAAATTCAGATTTCATATTCCCAATTTGAATCATTAAATCAATTTCAAGACTATGGTGTACCTCAGCTGAAGATTCAGAACCTCCTTCTTCATAATCTGAGTCATCTTCATCACCCATTTTGGCCATGTAGCTTTGCATTTGTGAGAAGTGAATACAGTCCTCTTCATCAGAAGAATAATACAGCCAGTTCTCTTGTTCTGCTAATAATACAATCCCACTATCTTTGGTTTTGGCCAGCTGAGCCTTCTTTGCATAATACTCATAGTCTTTAGCAATCTTTACTCTGCAATCCCTTGCAAAGTGACCAGGTTTCCCACACTTGAAACACAAGTCCTTTTCTCTTCTCTCTTCCTTCTCTTCTTTCTTCTCATATATATTCTCTTCTTTCTTTTCATACTTACTCTCTTCCCTATCTTCTCTCTTTTTGTATCTTTCTTCTGAGCTTCCATGTCCCTCTTTTCTGAACTTACCCTCAAATCTCTTCTTTTCATACCTTTTATTAAAGGTATTAGTCAACAATGCTAATTTTTTAGCAATCAACTGGATATCATCATCTTCCTCAATCCTTCTTCCTTCTTAGATTCCTCCTCTAACTTTGGTATTTCAGACAAAAACACAGATTTCTTGGATGTTTTGGTGACCTTGGTTTTCCTTTCTGAAAGAAGAGCTAATTGATCAGAAACACTTTTCATTTCCTCAACCACTTGCTTAACAGAATCCTCATGTTGATTAAGAACACAAAATAGATCATTCAGATCTTCTTCACATATATCCTTATTCATTTGGAGACTAATTGCAAACGATGACCATTCTGAATTAAGACAATTCAGAAATTTGTAGTTAATCTCTAACTTAGTCTTCTTCAGCCCATTCCTCCTAAGATCATTCAATACTGTGCAAAATTTGTTATAGGTCTGATTTAAACTTTCAGATTCCTTTGCTTTGAATCTTTCATAAGCATTGATACATTGATTTAACTTTTCCTAAATTGATTTGTTAGTGCCAAGAATTTTCTTCTCAAGCTCATCCCACATTTCTTTTGCGTATGTTCCACTATCAATTCGATTGAAAACCTCATTTGGAATTTCTAAGGTTAACAGAGTTACAGCCCTTTTGTCGATTGCATGTCTCTGTTTTTGTGCTTCAATGTACTGTGAGAAAAGTTTCTTCACTCTAGTAGCAGGAATCTCTGGTGTGGTAGTAGTTGCAGGTGTAGCAGCAACATCAACATAAACTTCAATTGGACCTTCTCGGGTTGAAATCATCAAATTTTCATCAATATTATCCAAGAATTGAATAATACGGATCTTCCATTGTTGATATTCTTCGGGAATTAGAACAGGTGGCTTTGTCTCATATCCCATAGAGAGAAACTCTTTAGAAGACATGATTGTAAGATGAATTGAATCGATTTAACAGAAAGACAAATTCGAATTCCTTGAACAAAAACAGAATGAATTCAAGAATTACGAAGAATTCAAGAATTACGAGTAGCAGCGGAATCAATTATCGAATTGATCAAGAAATCTTCAAGAACACGATCTTAAACAAATTTGTTTGTTGATTAGCTCTTATACCAATTGTAGAAACCAGGATTCAATCTTACAATCAATTATGAACAATCAGGAACAATTAAACAGTGAAATGATAGAGAATTGGATCAAACAACTTTGTATTCAATCAAGAACAGATTACAGATCTAGAGAGAGAATCTCTTTAAGATTACAAAGTGAATACAAAGTTATGCGGAAAAGTTAGTTAGCTTACAGTTGCTAACTTCTATATATATATTGTAAGGAAAAGCTAAAGCTACAGTACATATATGTGAAAGACTAATAGAACAATTACACGTGTCCTAATTAGTAACAGAATGTATATGAAAATACCCTAAGACGTAAGTTCTGAACAACATGTTCAGAACTTCTGAACATTCTTCTGATTGAGCACTTCAGAACATCTTTCAATCACTTAGACATTTTCATCTTCATCATCAGAAGTTCTGAGTCTCCTACTCAGAACTCTGAACCTTCTATTCAGACTTCACACTTAGTAATCTTTTCAGTACAAAACTTCTGAGTCTTCTTACTCAGAACTCTGAGTCTTCTGTTCAGATATCAACACTTGTGTTTTGACAAAACTTCAGATCTAACAAACTCAACTTCTCCTCGAAACCCAACCTTATATATATATATATATATATATATATAGGGTTGATATATTTTGAAACCATTAAAAAATCTTGCAACTAGTGCAACCCATGATCTAACCATTAATTAATATATAGATGGTCAAGATTAATTTCTATTTTTTTCAAAAAATTTAAATTTTTTAATTTACTTCCTTCCATTAATAAAGCGCTAAAGGGCAAATTAGTCAAATCATTTCTGATGCAAATCGGCTAATTCAAGAAACAAAGATTGAAGCAGATCATGATCCTGAAATTATCTCCACAACCACGATTCAGTTTCTTCTTTAACTCCTATATATTCGAGTAACAAATTCTGCAACCCTAATCAATTGAAGATGGCGGAAAGATTCAGAGGTATGTTTTGAAATCGCTATTAATGTTCTGATTATATCACAATGTTTATCTGTTCATGATTCTTAATTAGGGTTTTCATCCCACTGTTTTGAATCATCAGGCGGACGGAAAAGCGAAAGAATTATGCTAAAGTACTATTTCTCTCGCTTCAAAAACACTGAAGAAGACCCGATTCTCATCGAAGAACTTCCTTTTCCAGAAGAAAATACACAACTGGAACAACAGCCACTGCATGAACCAGATGATATGATTGTCGATTTTCTAGGGGCAGATTATCCACCAACAATGGAATCGTTGCCTGTTATGATCAAGGATACCACAACTAATGAAGGTATTTAATCGACATTGGGTTTTACTATCGTAATAAAAAACAGGGCAAAAAAAAATCTCTGTTCTTCAAACATGTTTTATGTTCAAATGGTACAAAAGGGGTTTCTTGTTTGGTATTTAGACAGCCTGATTTTTTTAATTTCATAAAACTTAATAGTTGGTTGGGATGAATGGGGGCCAATTCATGAATTTGACAATTTATGAATCATATATATAACATTCATGATTCACACAGACATGAATGTGAGAAAAACAGATGGGTTTGCTTGTCCAGTAATTCCTATTCATAATGGGGGACCCAATCATGAATTTAACAAATCATGAATCATATCTTCAAGATTCATGATTCACACATACATGAATAAAATACATTTTGGGTAACCACATCATTAATTGGACTACTTATGTAATGTTTGTTGTGTGATTTCAGTTGTGGAAGATCTCATGAGAGGGATAACTATGGATGAAAAGGGAACGCACAAAACATATGCAGAAGGTATTCAGTAGTTATCAGCAGAAGGTAGACATGGAAAGTGGTATTTAGACAGCCTGTTTTTTTTAATTTCATAAAACTTAATGGTTGGCTGGGATGAATGGGGCCAATTCATGAATCTGACAAATTTATGAATCATATATTTAACATTCATGATTCACACAGACATGAATGTGAGAAAAACATATGGGTTTGCTTGTCCAGTAATTCCTATTCATAATGGGGGACCCAATCATGAATTTAACAAATCATAAATCATATCTTTAAGATTCATGATTCACACGTACATGAATAAAATACATTTTGGGTAACCACATCATGATTTAGGAGTTTGAAACTTGGTTTTGAATACTTTATTTTGTTTTGGAAAACTATGGTTTGCTACATTTATCGATTTTTGGTTAAAGCATGTGTTTTGCTTGTTTTGTTAAATTGATGAAATGTGTATAAAATGATTACCAATCAGACTGAATTCATGATTTGTCATGTTTGAAACAGTCTGGTGGTCATTAGGATTTCCCGTTTACAAGACATTGTGATTGTGTTGGTATTTGACCATAAATATGATCCAGAACATGAATAACGTGCTAATCAGATTGGCTTTTTTTTATCTCAAAGGTACGTCTTAATGCAATTTCTGATGTATATATTTTATTTTATCTCAAAGGTACATCCTAATTTAAACAATTATAACCTTATGAATTTATGATTTAAAATTTATGATGATTCCAAACCAAAATCTGTGATGTTAACAGAATTTTAATCCATTACTAAAAAAATTCGGATGAATTTTAATCCATTATTTGATATAAAACCCTTTATTGTAGGACTTTTGGATCCTAGATTGGTGTTGTAACCGGGCTGGAGAAGGGGTCGAGGTCTGTCCGAGAGAGGATCTAACTTCTCACTGTTTCCTCTCGATCGAGGGGCTGTCCCGAATCCTGTTTCGGATCAGGTGCAGGTCGGCATCAATAACTGTGTTTTGGGGCTATTTCGGGCTCATGTTTCCTGAGTCGTGGCTGTGGATGTGGAGACTGAAGTAGCGTCTTGAAGAGGGGATCGACTACTATGGACACCGGTCCGCAATAGCGACCGACACACGCGGGAACGGGGCCTGTTTGCCTCTCGCAAACTGCTTCATCGTTGGGGCTGTTGTTTAATGTTTTTGATCCTTTTTGGTCCAGTTTGCCTTTGCTTTTGCTGGTCCTGTATGCTATTTTGTTACTGCTGCTACTTGGCAGTTTATGTTGGTGGTATAAAAGTTGAGTTTGCCTTTCAAAAAAATAAAATAATCCATTAATTCAAATATTTTGAAACGTGATTGTGGTTACCATAAATTCGCATGAATTAGTTATGGAATCTTTTAGCAAACTGCCGATTAAAACAAAAAGTGAAAATCACAAAATTAACAAATCTCTAAATTACCCTTATAAGAATTAGGAACAATCAATTAATAAAAGAAACTAATCTAATGAGATCAACGGTTATGATGAAGGTTGCAAAGGTTGCAATCTTTTTGAGGGTTGCAAAATAGTCTTCCTCTATATATATATATATATATATATATATATATGTATATATATATATATATATATACACACACATATATATAGGCGAATAGTCGTGTGAGAAGTGGATGTGAACCCTTTATCACTTTTATTCTCAAGCATACTCATGAATCGCTCTTGATACGGGGATTGATCCAGTGCATCCCGGTGTATCTCATCCTAGTGCATCCTACGGTTGATAATCACTTCTTACCCTTCTCACGTTCACTCAACTTCTCTTTGGATCCCAACCCTATATATATATACATATATATATATATACATATATATATATATATATATATATAAATACATAATTATGGTTGGGTTTCCGTGAGAAGTTGAGGTTAAAGTCAGAAACGTGAGTAGTGGTTATCAATCGTTGGATGAGAGATGAACACACATTAAGATGAGATGCACCAAGATAAAATGCACCGGTTCAATTCCCTTATAAGCCGCAATTCATGGGACGATATTTGATTAAAAGGGATCGACGATTCATATCCACTTCTCATGTTAAAATTCTCACACGATTCTTCGCCTATATGTATATATATAAAAACTTGGATTATGTGAGACCATGCTATTATAGTGAGACCACATTTTACACTTGAAACTTCAAATCAAAATACTGTGAAGGTTCAGATTTTTTTTACCTCCACAATGTTTTGTTGTGGAGTTTCAAGTGTAAAAATGTGGTCTCATGGATTTTACGAAAACAGGTTGGTCTCACGTAAACCTAACCCTGTATATAAACGAAAGATCATGTGAGAAAAAAGTTAATGAAAAGATAAAAAGAAATCAATACCATACATTTAAATGAAAAGAAAACCATGTTCGGTTTTATGTATACAACACCAAAAGCACTTTGGTATTGGCTTTTCTTTTCCACACGAAGCTCTAGTGGCCTCTTTATTTAGATGTTTGCATGAAACCTTTTTCTTTGGCTTTTATGCATCTTTCATTGCATTTGATTGTTTATATTATATAATGAATATTAACCACAAAGTAAAACAAAAACGTACATGTATATGACGCTTTGTTGTGTGCTAATTAAATGAAAAGTAAACTACAAATTTGGTCCCTATGGTTTGGTAGTTATAATACTTTTGGTTCCTATATTTGTAAAATTACAAAATAGCTATCTTGGTTTCAAAAAATATCTAGATTTAATCCCTCCATCTAAAGGTCATTAAAAATCCCATTAAAGAAATGGCATTTTCATCTTTTATGATTTTTTTATCTTTTACCCAATAAAAACCGGGGGACCAAAATTGTACTTTACTATTTTTACTCTGTCTTTTCTATTTTGGTCTTTTTAACATATTTTTTCTTTTCATTACTGCACCCTCCCCCTCAACATGAGGGATTTACACCAAATAGTCATTCCATACCCCAAGCGTCTTCAAATAGCCACTTTACCAGCCATCTTCCACAAATAGCTAAAACTTACGCAAACAAAGTTACGAAGAAAGTTTTGTCTGCGTAACTTTGCTTTCCTCCCAAAAATTAAAGAAAAATGATTTTTTAAAAATTTTACGCAGAGAGTTTTCTCTGCGTAAGTTTTTTCATCCCACGTGTCTGCGTAAAGTCCACATGTGCTCCACGTGGAATCCACGTTGGAAAAAAGGTTTACGCAAGGAGATCAAAAACTTACGCAGAGACTTCTCTCTGCATAAACTTTTTTTGAAATCATTTTTCTTTAATTTCTGGGAGGAAAAGCAAAGTTACGCGGACAAAACTTTCTGCGTAACTTTTGGCTATTTGTGGAAGAGGGTTGGTAAAGTGGCTATTTGAAGACGCATGGGGTGTGGAATAGTGTCAGGATCGATTCTTAACAAGAATTAAACTTCTTAGAAACAGAATTTAGAGAATCTTGCGGAATAAAACTCTAAATCAATTAAAGAACAATCAATAGAAATTCAATAAACTGTATATATATCAAACAGTTATAACTCACAAGTTTTACACCAAAACCTCAATCTTGTTGAACAGGCTCAACAAGACGATTTCTACTTCTCTAGAAATAGGATCTATGATCTTGAGGTTAATTCACTCTTGAATGAATATCAAATTCTATTTCACTCGTATAATATTCATGTTTTCTAATAGCTATCTATCAATACTATTTATACAAAAGTAATTACAAGATAACTATCAAAAGTAAATTGATCTTCTGAATCTTCGTTAAACATATCTTGATCAATTCCTTATTTGTCTCCAAAAGCATCGCATACCAAACTTATCAACTCAGCAGTATTAATGATGATTTGGCTCAGCAGCATTAACAACCTTCAGCAGTATTAATCTTCACAGTCTTCAAGCAGTAGTAACTCAGCTCAGCAGTACTAACCATGTCTAGCAGTAGTAACTTCTTCTAGCAGTAGTAATCTCTTCTAGCAGTAGTAACTTCTTCTAGCAGTAGTAATCTTGCCCAGCAGTAGTAATGACTTCTAGCAGTAGTAACTTCTTCTAGCAGTAGTAATCTTGCCCAGCAGTAGTAATGAAGAACTGGCAGTAGTAATGAAGACTTAGCAGTACTAACTATACTTAGCATATCTTCAGTTCCCAACAATCTCCCCCTAACTTGACTTTTAGGAAAAGAAGTCAAGTTCTTCAGATGATGCTTCCAAAACTTAGTCATCATGTACACACAGATTAGGACTTAGGCCTAGACTCTGATTGAGAATCCTCTTTACCAAGAATCTACCCATTGCTGAATCCTTGTTGCAGGTCAGCTTTGTGTGTAACATTCCTTGCAGCCTCTTCATGCTGTGATTGTATATTTCATCTACAAGATAGTATTCTTGAGTTGCAGAGTCAAGGGAGATGACATATACTCCACAGTTTTCATAGAGCATCCAGTTGGTAATGACTTGAAACTGTGTGTTTAACCTATGCTGAACTGCTTCAGGTTTGAACATTTGGCACAAGAATTCAAGTACCATTTTAGAAATTGACATCCCTGGCTCAGTCAGCATGTTTCCATATATCTTCATCCCAACTTTGAACATCTCTTCTAAGTCTGATCTTGAGCAAGTTCTGACAATTTTTCCCCAAGTAGAAAATACTTCAAATTTTCCATCAGCTCTTTTTATCCTAATGAACTCCTTTCTACCATCTTTCAAAGTGTCCCAAAAGATGATTTCAGGAGCCTTAGATGATATTGGTTCAGCCTGAAGTGGAATTGGGTTAGAGTCAACACTAGTAATGTACAAGTCACATTGGGCATCCGTTTGTGATTGCACATTGCCTGATTGCCCTGATGGAGTTGCCACTTCTTCTACAGCAACTTTTCCATCAGATTTCACTGTTTCCTCCTGGGCCTCTTCTGCAGATGACTCCACCCTTGGCTTCTTTTCATTTTTCTTCTTTGAAGTTATGGGCTGGGTTCTTGGTCTTTTCTTGGACATCATCTTGGTTCTTTTAAGAGTTTTGACAGCCTCAGGAGTTGGTTCAGCTGCTTTAAGTTTTTCAGCAGCAATAACCATTTCTGCTGCTATGGCTGTTACTGCTTCTCTTAGTACATGTAGTGATGCTGCTTCAATACAGTTCTTTACAATCCAGTAAATTTCTTCATCTATTTCAGCTTGAGATGTAGTTACTGCTTCCTGCTCAGTTTCTGCTGCTTTGACTGTTTGGCCTTCAGCAGCATTAACTGTTTCTGCTGCTTGTTCAACCTCAGCAGCATTAACAGTTTCTGCTGCTGTGGTTTCTGCTGCTGTGGTTTCTGCTGCTTTGGTTTCTGCTGCTTTAACACACTCTTCCCCCTTTTCTGTCTCACTGGTCTCCCCCTTAACCTGTGCATACTCCATTTCCATCTCAGTCTCTATGTGAACAGTCTCCCCCTCAATATGTTGACCCTTCAGTTTCAGTTCTGCTTCTGACTCTGACTCCCCCTTTTTGGGAGCATCATCAGTTGAAGTTCTTCTTCTTAGCACAAATCTTGCCTTTTTCTTTCTGTTCAGCAACCTGGTGACCAGCTTTTTGAGCTTCTCAATTTGAGACTGTTGGTAGGTGACCACAGTCTTAAGTTGCTCTATCTCTGTCTTTTGTGCCATTACATCCAAGTTGATATTCCCTATGGTTTCCATCAATTCCTCATAGTTATATCTATCCTCACCTTGTTTAGAAGTGTTTACCTTCTTTAAAGGATCCTTGGAAGTTTCAGCAGAAGCCTTCTGCCTAGCAGAAGCACTACCTGCCCCCTTGGTTTCTTGGCACCAGGGTCCTCCTAATGATTTCTCATTTAGAGTTGCCATGGGGAAGGTCTTATTTATGTTACCACTGTCCTTCTCTGTGCTAGCAGAAGTAGTGGCAGCCTTGGCACCCATATGGTCATCCTTCTCCTTAGAGACCACCTTCTTGAGGTTGGGAGACACCCCTGTGGTTTCCCTGTTGATATTCTCAATTGGAGAATGCTCCAATTGAGGGCTTAAAGGCGTAGGGCTTTGAATAGGTACAACAAGGGAAGGAGCCTTGTGCACCTTTCTTCTTTGAAACCTTTTGGTGATTGTGGGAGTGGGCTGTTCAAGAATGGACTGTGGGATGTCTTTTGAGATGGAAGGTTGGGATTGGTCATCAGTGGGTTGATCTAATGAGGGCCTTGATCCTGATGCCATACCTTCAGAGGGGTGGGACACAACCATCATTGTAGAGAACAATGGTGTGTCAACTCCTTCCGAGTCCCTAGGAGGTCTTTTCATATTTGAAAAAACCTTCCCTTTAGGGGATTTGGGTACATATACCTCAGTGAACTGAGGTAAGTCCATCAACTCCTTGTTAAGAACTTCTTGCACAAACCTTGGATACATGAAAAAGGTCTTTTTGGATTCCAAGTTTGATACAAGATCATTAAAGATCATTGCTGAGAAATTGTACTTTCTGGCAGTGGATAAGCAGACCAAGGCATATGCAATGGGACTGCTGAACTCACTCCATCCAGTAGTTTTCTTGGAAATACAGTGCATCAGGGTATGAACAAGAAATCTCCATTGGTTGAAAAATTTTGATTTGTAGAATTTAAAAACACCAATGGGACCTTCATACCCCATTCTTTGTAAAGTAGAAAAGAGTTCTTCATTAGGAATAGAAGTTATACCTGAAGCATCATTCAACTGAAGGGAGATGCGAATAACCTCTTCAGTGACTTTCAAGGGTTTATCACAAACCCTTGTTCGAATGGTTTTCTGCCCTTCTTCAACACTAACAGTGGCATTCTCCCAAAATTGTTTCTGATGTTCGATATAGATTGTTGGGCTCACTGTGAGTGCATAGGAGATGTGCGAGGATTTTAGAAAATCGACAATATCGTGGAATCCAGCAGCTTGTTTCGGCTTCTGAAGCATGGCTATTTCATTGTGCTCATCCACAAACTCCATGATGCCTAAGGATTCTTGAAAGAAAAGCACAGAGATTCTGGGGAGTCTAGGTTAGAACGAGAGAGAAGAAGTAAATGCGAAGAGTCGTTATGAACATGGGCGGGCAAACAGGGGTATTTATATGCCCTAGATTATCAGAAGCAGTATTAACTACCTCGCAGTATTAACTACCGAGCAGTATTAACTGCCAAGCAGTATTAACTGCCAAGCAGTATTAACTACCTAGCAGTATTAACTACCGAGCAGTATTAACTACCGAGCAGTATTAACTACCTAGCAGTATTAACTACCTAGCAGTATTAACTACCAAGCAGTATTAACTACCGAGCAGTATTAACTGCCAAGCAGTATTAACTGCCAAGCAGTATTAACTACCTAGCAGTATTAACTACCGAGCAGTATTAACTACCGAGCAGTATTAACTACCTAGCAGTATTAACTACCTAGCAGTATTAACTACCAAGCAGTATTAACTACCGAGCAGTATTAACTACCGAGCAGTATTAACTACCTAGCAGTATTAAATGCACTAGCAGTATTAACTACTGAGCAGTATTAACTACTGAGCAGTAGTAACTGCTAGAACACCGACAGTAGTAACTTCTGTACTGGCAGTAGTAACCACACTTACACTTTTCTTCACTTGGTAATCAGAGGAAAACAGAGGATCCTGAGAAAGAAAGTTAGTAGCACCAAATATATGAAGAAATATAGGTATAAAAACAGAAAGTCATGAATTTATTCTAGGTTGATCATGCCCACACTTGTTACCAAAAAGGTGAATCTACCCACATCAAAAGCTTTTGTGAATAGATCAGCAAACTGGTCATTTGTATGAACTTTAGCAACCTGAATTAATTTCTTTTCATTGCAATCTCTTATAAAGTGATACCTTATCTCTATATGCTTTGTTTTTGAGTGTTTGACTGGATTATTAACAATGCTAATAGCACTGTTGTTATCAATGAAGATTGGTGTGTGAAGAAAAGTTACCCCATAGTCCAACATCTGATTCTGAATCCATAGAACCTGAGAGCAGCAGCTTGCAGCAGCTATGTACTCAGCTTCTGTGGTAGATAAGGACACTGTGGTTTGTTTCTTACACTGCCAAGATACTAGTCTTGTACCCAAAAACTGACATCCACCTGAAGTAGACTTCCTATCCATGTTGGCTCCTCCCAAATCACTATCTGAATATGCAAGCAAGTCAAAAGAGGATTCATGAGGATACCAGAGACCTAATCTAGGTTGCCCTTTTAAGTATCTGAATATTCTCTTGACAGCATGAAGGTGTGATTGCTTAGGAGAAACCTGAAATCTGGCACAAACACAGACTGAAAACATAATGTCAGGTCTAGAGGCTGTGAGATACATGAGAGATCCAATCATTGATCTGTAATGATGGACATCCACATCCTCCCCCTCAAGATCTGCAGTGATCTGTTTATGTGTTTCCATTGGAGTGCTTGCTGACTTTGAGTCTGATAAACCAAACTTGTCCAGGATGTCTTTCACATACTTGGATTGGCTAATAAAAATTCCATCTTTCCTCTGTTTTACCTGAAGCCCAAGAAAGAATGTAAGTTCTCCCATGGAGCTCATCTTGAAGCTTTTGTGCATCAATTCTTCAAACTCTTTACACATTTGATCATTGGTGGATCCAAAGATGATATCATCCACATAGATCTGAACAAGTAAAGTACCTCTCTTTCTCCTCTTGATGAACAGGGTCTTGTCAATGACTCCTCTTTCAAAGTCATTTTTCAAGAGATAGGTAGACAAAGTGTCATACCATGCTCTTGGGGCCTGATGCAAACCATAGAGAGCCTTCTTCAGCTTGTATACTCTGTCAGGGTGCAATGGATTCTCAAATCCAGGGGGTTGACAGACATATACTTCTTCCTCAATGCTTCCATACAGAAATGCACTTTTGACATCCATTTGGTACACTTTGAACTTCATGTATGAGGCATAGGCTAGAAATAACCTGATTGCTTCAATCCTTGCCACAGGAGCAAAGACTTCCTCATAATCTATTCCTTCTTCCTGAGTGTACCCTTGTGCAACCAGTCTAGCTTTGTTTCTGATTACAATCCCTCTGTCATCCTTCTTGTTCCTGAAAATCCACTTGGTGCCAATTGCTCTATGACCTTTTGGAAGGTCTACCAAGTCCCAAACATCCTGTAATTTGAACTGTAGCAGCTCCTCTTGCATTGCCTCTATCCAGCTTGGGTCTTTCATGGCATCATAAGCCTTTTTGGGCTCAATCTGGGACAGAAAGCAAGTAAGAACAGTGTTAACTGTATTTTGCTGCTCTTGCAACTCTTGGAGTCTGCTTTGCTTTCTAGTCATCATGGGAGATGCAATGTCTCCAATTACCAACTCAGGAGGATGATTTTTCTGAGTTCTTGTTTGATGACCAGCTTCCTCTTGTAAGTCCTCATCCAGATTAGACTCATTTAATTCTGGATTTGTTTCTGCTTCTTCAGTCACCTCAGATTCTCTGGAATTTGAACCTGAAGACTGATTTTCCTCTGCTCTCCTCTCTTCTTCATTCTGAATAGGTTCAGTCTCCTCATGGTGTTCACAGAATTCCACAGGATCAATGGAAGGGATTGGAAATATCACAGATTGAATTCTGTGTTCTGATGATGGTGTATCCCTTTGTCCTGCATATACATCACCACTGAAACCCAAAGAATTAGTGAGTGAATCAATGTCAAATAGCCAATTAGGACCTGAACCAATAGGATTTGGTGTGTTCTCATTGCATTTGACATTGTCACTTTCTTCAATTATTCTAGAAGAGGTATTAAAAACTCTGTAGGCCTTACTTTGAGATGAATACCCAACAAGAAAACCATCATCTGCTTTGCTATCAAACTTGCCTAAGTGAGATTTGGTATTGAGAATAGTACAAGGACATCCAAATGGCTTGAAAAATCCAATATATGGTTTCCTTTTATGGAAAAGCTCATAAGGTGTCTTGTTTTTAGGCTTTACAACTAAAACTCTGTTTTGAACATAGCAGGCAGTATTAACTGCTTCTGCCCAAAAAGTAATTGGTAACTTTGAGTCAGCTAACAGAGATCTAGCAGCCTCAATCAGTGTCCTATTCCTTCTCTCAGCAACACCATTTTGTTGTGGAGTCCTAGGAGCACTGTATTGTCTCTCAATTCCTTTTTCTTCACAAAAGGTGTTTAGATCAGAATTTTTAAACTCAGTTCCATTATCTGATCTAATGACTTTCACTCTTTGATTTGATTGGTTTTCAATTTTGAGAATGAAAGATTTGATCAGTCCACTTGTCTCATCTTTAGTTCTCAGAAAATATACCCAAGTAAATCTAGAATAATCATCAACAATAACTAAGCAGTATGATTTCTTGCCAATACTCATCACATTGGTAGGACCAAACAGATCCATATGTAACAGTTGAAGAGGATTTGATATAGTGTTTATCTCTTTGGACTTATGAGAAGTTTTGTGTTGTTTGCCTTTGAGACAAGCAACACAATGATCATCACATGAATATACTTTGGATGGCAAACCCCTTACAAGGTTATTCTTAACAAGTTTATTTATTGTTTTAAAGTTCATGTGACACATCCTTCTGTGCCAAAGTGATGATTCATCTAAAGAAGCTTTTGAAACTAAACAATTTAGAGATGAATCAGATGAAACACTTTCCAAATCTAAACAATAAACATTATCCTTCCTAGGAGTTCTCAGAAGTATCATGTTTTCATCAACCACTTTGTATCCAGGAGCAAGGATAATGCATTCAGAGTCTGTAAACAATATACTATGCTTCTTGTCACAAACCTGTGATACACTTAACAGGTTGTATCTCAATTGTTCAACATAGTATACATCTTCAAAGGTCATCTTACCCTTTGAAACATCACCCTTACCACTTATCTTTCCACCAGCAGGATTATCCCCAAATGCAACATGTCCTCCATCAACCTTTTTGAAATTTTTGAGGCAGGACATGTTACCTGTCATGTGCCTGGAGCAACCACTATCAACATGCCAAATGCTCTTCCCCTTGAGCTGTTGGTTGCCCTGCACATCAAGATAAATCAGTTAGTTTTATTTGGAACCCAAGCCGAAGTGGTCTTGGGTCTCCCTTGCTCATCAAAATACTTACACTTGGTTTTGATGAGATTTTTAACTTTTGGTACTGCTGTGCTGGAATACTTTGTCAAAATTATTGGTGCAGCAGCACTTGCAGCAGTACTAACAGTGCTAGCAGTATTAACCTCAGAAGTACTAACAGAGGTAGCAGTATTAACCGAGTTAACACTGCTAGAAGCAGTATTAACAGAGTTAATACTGCTAGCAGCAGTACTTTCTGAAGAAGAAGCACTAAAAGTATTAGCAGCACTAACATTGGACTGAATACTAGCAGTATTAACACTGCTAGCAGCACTAACTTTGGAATGATTTCTAGCAGTATTAATACTGCTAGCAGCACTAACTTTTGAAGCAGTACTAGCAGTGTTAGCAGTACTAACACTGCTAGCAGCAGTATTGTTTTTAGTGCTTTTTGGAACCCACATAGTATCACATTCCTTTTCAGTCATTTTCTTTAGGTGGCTTTTGGGTTTATCTTGTTTCTTTGCCACATTTTTCTTTGCAGACTTTTTATACCCACCATTCTTTCTGTAACCACCAGGTTTTTGAAAAGTTCTTTGAGCATTAAACCTTTGGTTAACAGGATTGAAATAACAGTGTTTGGCTAAGTGATTTAGCTTACCACAGATGAAACAAGGTTTTGGCCTGTTGATTCTTTTCAGGTCAACTCCTTGTCTCATGGCCCACTGGTTATTCCAGTTCCTTTGATTTCCCCTTTGATTATCATGTTTTTGGGGCTTGTTCTCTTTGAATTTCCTGCAGGAACACTGTTTACAAGTATTTGAGTTCACAACTTTGGGCTGTGTGTAATGAACTTCCTTTTTCTCTTCAGTCCTTTTGATCTCTGTGTTCTTGACACATGGACTCTCACATTCCTCATCAGAGTCTACTTTGTCAGTCTCATCCTCAACAACTATTTCCTTTTCACAAGGATCTATATCAATCTTTAATTCAGGTTCCTTTCTATCCTTGGTCTCTAACAAATCAGACTTAGGAGGTATGTAGTTGTTATTGTAGGGTGGAGGTGTGGTATTGTATCCTATCCCTACTTTCATCTTGTCATGGATTTGTGCTTTAATGATGGTGTCCATGGTTTTAGAAGCACAGGTAAACTTTTCAACATCAAGTTTAACCTTTTTAAGCTCTTCTTTTAACTTTTCATTCTCCTCCCCAGACACTTTCAGCTTAATCTCATACTCATTCTTCTCCCACTTCCAATAGTTAGTATCATAGTGGTGTTGAAGTTCATTAGCTTGAAAAGCTCTAATCTGTTCCTCAAACCTTTCTACAATCCTAACATAATCTTTTACATCTTTCTCTAGCCTCTTAAGGTCATCACACATACCCTGATTGTGATCCCTATATCTTTTAACAGCATCAATGCAAGTTTGAGAACAGAGTTTAGATTGTACCTCAGTGGGGATATCAGACACTTCTGCCATAAGAGCTTGATTCTGACAGGCTTCTTCAGCTTGATCACTCCAATCAAATCCCATTCCTTGTTGAGAAACAAGGGCTTGAGAGGAGCTTCTGTTTTGGTTTCCATTTGGAGTCTGTGATCCTCCACTTCTGCATTCTCTGGCAAAGTGTCCCAACTTGTGACACTTATAGCATTCAACCTTTGACTTGTCAAAGCCTGCACCATCTTCTCTTCTTTGGGAAAAGTTGTTTCTCCCAGTCCTTTTGATGAATTTCTTCACCCTCATTGATAGCATAGCCATCTGCCACTTGATGTCCATCTCTTCCAGATCATCAGCATTGATCTGCTCTAAATCATCATTGATTAGAGAAGAGTGGACATGACTAGAAAAGAATGCTTCTAGTACAGAATCTGTGATCTTCTCTTGATTGGTTCCACTAGCAGAATTAACAGAACCTGCAATATTAACAGAATCAGGATTAGCAGCAGTATCAGAGGATGAAGATAATAAAGCAGCATTATAAACAAATCCTGATGGCCTTTTCTTGGCTTCAACTTCAGCCTCAAATACTCTCAGATCATTGTAGAGGTCATCTAGCTCTTTGTCCTCCAATTGGTCATTCTGTCTGAATGAGACAGTGTACATGGTCCATTCTTCTCCCAATTATCTAAGGAACTTTCTGTTGACATCATCAGCATCCATGTGTACACCCACAGTTGCTAATTCTCCAATTAACTTGTTAAATCTGTCAAAAGTTTGAGTCATAGACTCATTCTTTGCAGACATAAAGTTTTCATATTGTTGCCTGAGAATAGCCTTTTGATTTCTCTTTGTGCTCTTTGTTCCAGTAAATCTTTTCTCCAGAGCATTCCACAACATCTGTGCATCTGTGCAGTGTTGGAACTGATGTTGGTACTCATTAGGAATAGCCAAAAGCAGAGTGCTTAAGGCCTTCATCTCTGTTTGTCTTACTTTCTTTTCAGCATCTGTCTTGGGAGGAGGTCTCTTTCCATCTGCTCCAATCTTTCCTTCATTACATGGGCCATTTTCTATAATGTCCCATATTGCATAATCAGTAAGAAGAATGTACTGCTTGATTCTTAGTTTCCACATGTCAAATTCATTGGGTTTGAGCATGGGAACCTTTGAAACAAGAGTACTGTGAGAATCCATTGAGTTGTCCATAATTTCTAAGATACCAATGCTCTGATACCACTTGTCAGGATCGATTCTTAACAAGAATTAAACTTCTTAGAAACAGAATTTAGAGAATCTTGCGGAATAAAACTCTAAATCAATTAAAGAACAATCAATAGAAATTCAATAAACTGTATATATATCAAACAGTTATAACTCACAAGTTTTACACCAAAACCTCAATCTTGTTGAACAGGCTCAACAAGACGATTTCTACTTCTCTAGAAATAGGATCTATGATCTTGAGGTTAATTCACTCTTGAATGAATATCAAATTCTATTTCACTCGTATAATATTCATGTTTTCTAATAGCTATCTATCAATACTATTTATACAAAAGTAATTACAAGATAACTATCAAAAGTAAATTGATCTTCTGAATCTTCGTTAAACATATCTTGATCAATTCCTTATTTGTCTCCAAAAGCATCGCATACCAAACTTATCAACTCAGCAGTATTAATGATGATTTGGCTCAGCAGCATTAACAACCTTCAGCAGTATTAATCTTCACAGTCTTCAAGCAGTAGTAACTCAGCTCAGCAGTACTAACCATGTCTAGCAGTAGTAACTTCTTCTAGCAGTAGTAATCTCTTCTAGCAGTAGTAACTTCTTCTAGCAGTAGTAATCTTGCCCAGCAGTAGTAATGACTTCTAGCAGTAGTAACTTCTTCTAGCAGTAGTAATCTTGCCCAGCAGTAGTAATGAAGAACTGGCAGTAGTAATGAAGACTTAGCAGTACTAACTATACTTAGCATATCTTCAGTTCCCAACAAATAGCTATTTGAGGCCAAATCCCCTCAATCTGCACCCTCCCCCTCAATCTGCACCTCTAGCCATACCACCACTGTCACCTATCTCCGACTATCTACTCCAACTGCCACCACCGTCGCCACCATTATACACCTAAAAAATCTAACCCTAAAATCTAAATCAAATCACAAACAAGAACCCTATCAATTGATATAGGAAGTGAAATCTAAATCATAAACAAGAACCCTAAATCTAAACCAAACAAGAAGCAAGAAACATGCCTAAAAGCTAACAATTGATTTGTATTGAATTAAACCTTAAACCCCCCATCCTCGAATCAAAACCTCAATTTGTTCAATATATAATCTTCATTGGTGGAGCTTAACCTTTAATGGGTTTGAAATAAAGACGGTTCACTCTGGACGATTCAGAGAGGGTTGGAGGCTGGCAGTGATCAAAGAGACATAACGGTGGTGGTGATCAAAGACATCCAAGGAGCTTTGGTGATGGAAGACTACAACATGTGCTTTGATGGGGGCAAAATGAGATCGTGGGAGAGAGACAACGACGATGGAAAGGGGTGGGGTAGGGTCAGGTTTTCAGGTAATGGGGTGGAGCTGGCCGGTGGAGAGTTGTCGTCGGTGGAGACCGGGTTTTGGGATTACCCCTTCATATATATGATATGTGTGTATATATATATATGAATATATATATATACAGGGAGCTTCAAATGTAAACATTTTTTATGTAAACCTTGTAAACCCATCTAGGCCATCCGATTTTTTGATCAACGGTTGAGGGATTTTTGAATTTAAAAAATAGGGAAAGGGTATTTTGGGAATAGTTTTTAGGTATTTAATTTTGGAATCTATTAATTGATTTGAATTAATCTAATTATGGTTATTTTCTCCACATTTATCTCAGTCTCTCTCTCTATCCCTCTCTCTCTCTCTCTCACAAAATTTCGGCCACCATTTATCCGCTCCATCTTCACCCGAAACTTTCTGGGTCCCGTCGCCGGCGCCGCCACCGGCGGCTGATGTTGCCAAGGTGACCACTTTTTCATCTTTACAACCATTTGAGTTTGGGATTTTTTTCAAAGTCTGGAAATTATGTTGAAAATTGGGAAGAAATAGGGGTGGTTTATAGAGGGTTTGATGACGGTGTTGGAGGGATACAAACACGGAAAGTCACCGAGTTTTTTGGACTTTGGACGACCATGATCTCAATCTCTCTCTCTCTCTCCATCTCTCTCTCTCTCTCACAAAATTCCGGCCACCATGATTCCAAACCACCGGTGAAGATTCCTTGCGAGTGACAATAATCCAACACCTTGAGAAGCTCATATATTTGGGGGAGGTCGCCGGAGTGGGAGCAAGTCGTCGGATTGGAGATCGCCGGAGTAGGAGGAGGTCGCCGGAGTAGGAGGAGGCCTAAAAGATTTGGACATTTTTGGTTTCATATTGATTTCATATCTATTATGGGTTTCATATCGATTATGGGTTTCATTATGATTCATGGTTATGGGTTTCATATCGATTATGGGTTTCATTATTTTGGGTTTCATATCGATTATGCTTTTCATTATGATTCATGATTATGGGTTTCATATCGATTTTCATCTACTAAAAAAATGTTTATGAAAAAAAATGTTTTTTACTCCTATGAAACGTGAAAAATTTATGAAACTTGTCGGTTTCATATTGTTTTTTCTCGTATGAAATGTGAAAATTTCGAAAAAACGGTTTACGAAACTTACAAAACTCGAACTTATGAAAAAATTGTTTATGAAAAAACTGTTATGAGACTCGAAAAAATTATAAAACTCGCCGGAATTTTGGGGGAGGTCGTCGGAGTGGGAGCAAGTCGCCGGATTGGAGATCGTCGGAGTAGGAGGAGGTCGCCGGAGAGAGAGAGAGAGAGAGAGAGAGAGAGAGAGAGATGAAGATAATTGAGATAATTAAGGAAGTTTGTTAGTTGCTAAAATTATGGATATTCCTAAAATTACGAATTTGGAGAAAAAGACCCAAATACACTTGGTTTCATTGTTTACATAAAAAAATGTTTACATTTGAAGGGGCCTCTATATATATATATATATATATATTATTGTAAAATTATATATATATATATGTATATATAGAGAGAGAGAGGGGGGGAGAAGTTCAAAGGAAAAGTGGTAAGTGTATGAGAATTAGAGAGAGAGAGAGAGGGAGAAGTTCAATGAGAAGTGGTAAGTGTATCAAATAATCAGGAGCTCTGCTTCACAGTCAAAGCCGCAATTGTTGACCATTTTTAAAGAGAGGGTTGTATGGTAAATCATTCGGGTTCATATATGAATAAGTTAAATAGTTCATATGTGGATCAGATAAATAATGCATACGTGACTTAGATAAGTAATTTATATATGAATAAGTTAAATAGTTCATATGTGAATAATATAAATAGTTTATATGTGAATTACACGGGTTCATAAGATAGTTCATATATGAATTGCACGGGTTCACATATGAACATGTAACTCATATGTGAATCAGTTAAAATAGTTCATATATGAATGGTACAATGACATATTTTTACATACGAACATATAGTTCATATGTGAATTTGTTAAATAGTTCATATATGAATTACACGGGTTCACATATGAACTATTTGTTCATATATGAACATATAGTTCATATGTGAATCACAAGAGTTCACATAAGCATTTGTTTTGCCGCCTACTTGTAAAAGTTACAAAACCACCCCTCTATCTTTTACGAAGCTATTACCATGCGACTGAATTATAAGGTGCTTCACAGTCAAAGCCACAATTTTGACCATTTTTTAGATGAAGGGATATGATCACTTCTTTACTTCTCACACATTTAGTATTTCTCAATTGAACCTATGACTATATATATAAAGGTTCAAACGAGGAGCTTACCTATTTAAGAAAACATGAGGAGCATTCTCAGCCACTAATTAAGGATTGCTTAAACACGCGCGACTTTTCCACCCATGTTCGACCATATTTGATTTCTAATTTGAAACTTACACTTTCAACCCCTATAATTAGTTACTAATTTTACTTTATACCTTTTACTTTTTTAATTTTAATTGTACACCTTCATCATATTAACACATATAATCATTTATTAACTAAAATACGTTAAAAATACGTTTTAATTTTAACAAGTTACACCATTGTAATCGTCTCTTCGATACATTCGAAATGAGCCTAATATTGAATATTTTTTGATTTAATTATTTAATTATATATCATTATGATTATGCGATTTTTCCCTTCACTTTAAGTCGCAACCAAAGTCGCAACTTAAAACAAAATCACATATGATTAATAACTAAGTGATATCAGATTGTAAAACAATATCATATATGATCACATATGATTTATTAAAACACAATCACATATGATTAATAACTAAGTGATATCGGATTGTAAAACAAGATATGATCACACATGATTTAATTACTAAAACAAAATCACATATGACTAATAACTAAGTGACATCAGATTGTAAAACAAGATCATATATGATCACATATGATTTACCAAAACAAAATCACATATGATTAATAATTAAGTGACATCAGATTGTAAATAAGATCATATATGATTAACAACTAGTGATATCAGATAACAGTCTTATAGATCACATATGATTTACCAACTAAAATAAAATCACATATGATTAATAACTAAGTGATATCAGATAACAGTCTTATAGATTACATATGATTTACTATTGTTTCCTAATCATATATGATTTGATAGGTGTTCCTAACAAAAATCTCATCAAAACTATAAGGGTATGAATTATAAATATTAAAAAAAAATTATGTAGTATATATGATATATAATAAAATAATTAAATCAAAAAATATTTAATATTAGGCTCATTTCGAAGGTATCGAAAAGACGATTACAATGATGTAACTTGTTAAAATTAAAACGTATTTTTTTGAACATATTTTAGTTAATAAACGATTATATGTGTTAATATGATAAAGGTGTAAAATTAAAATTAGAAAAATAAAAGGTATAAAGTAAAGTAAGTAAGTAATTATAGGGGTTGAAAGTGTAAATTTCAAATTAAAAATATTGAATGTGGCGCACGTGGGTGGAAAGGAAAGCTACCGAGAATTTGTGATTAATTAGTGGTTGAGAATGCTCCCCGCGTTCTCGTAAATAGGTAAGCTCCTCGTTTGAACCCACCTATATATATAGGGTCTAGTTCAAGGGAAAACCTCAAATAAACGGAAAACTAAGGAACACTCTGGTAGCCCTTCATTCGAGCGGTATGCACTTGTGCATATAGGGTATTTGTAACATGCATTTGTGCATATATGCACAAATGCATAATGCACTTGTGCATAAAACCAAAAAGTCAACTATTTACCTGTATGCATAAGTGCATACCGTCCAGATGAAGGGCCACCAGGGTGTTCTTCAGTTTTCCGTTTTTTTGAGGTTTTCCCTTGAACCTCCCTATATATGGGTCTAGTTCAAGGGAAAACCTCAAATAAACGGAAAACTAAGGAACACTCTGGTAGCCCTTCATTCGAGCGGTATGCACTTGTGCATACAGGGTATTTGTAACATGCATTTGTGCATATATGCACAAATGCATAATGCACTTGTGCATAAAACCAAAAAGTCAACTATTTACCTGTATGCATAAGTGCATACCGTCCAGATGAAGGGCCACCAGGGTGTTCTTCAGTTTTCCGTTTTTTTGAGGTTTTCCCTTGAACCTCCCTATATATATATACATATATATATTATAGTAAGTTACATTTTGGTCCCCGTAATTTACATATTTATTTATTTATTAAAGAAAAATGAGATAAATAGAAAAAGACTAAAGATTAAAGTACAGAATTGGTCCCTTAAATTCTTTTCTTACATAAGAAACCTCGAAGTATGCAATTGAAGTTTTTGACGTACGATACACGTGGATTCAATTTACTTGGTGTAAAAAACCAGGAGATGAAGGGGGTATTTTGCGTAAGCTTGACAACGTTTTGGCTAATACGGAGTTCACCATGCGGGTTCATGATGCCACAATTTAGTTTCTTCCAAGTGGGATTTCTGATCAGGTTTGGCACGACCTTAAGCCGAAAACGAACCTCTCCAATATCCCGTGCAACTGGGTTGATATCATCAAACATCTCTAATAGGTCACCAAAGGCAAGACCATTTGGTTTTTCATTCCCAGGAAGCTTGAGGCTTTTGTGGGAGACTAGGAGCTTTTTCTTTGGGGATTCTAGTGATGAAGGTAATATCTCTCTATCCAAAAGCTAGGGTTTTGTTGTTTTCACCTTCTCTTACATTGTCAGTTTTTTTGGTGTGATTTTGGTGGTGATTGGCTAAGGAAATCTTATTTTCTTCATCTACAAGAACTAGGGTTTTGGTATAAATTGGGTTTTGATGTATTATGTTTGGGGAATGATTCTACATGGTTAGATATGGATTTATGGTTGGAAACTTATGGATCTAGGTTTTGGAATATTTGGAGTTGAAGATTCGTGTTTCTTCAAAGGAGCTTACGCTGGGAAAAATCTAGATTTAGCCTAATCTAGCAAGTTGAGTTCAAGTTGATTTGTGAAAACGTTGTACATGCCAAAATGTGTATTTGTAAAGTATTTATGTGCTTTATATAAAATTATCAATTGTTGAGTGAATTGGTGGGTTTTGATTAATCAAATTGTTGAAATTTAGAAATCTTGTAAAACACCCACATTTGGGGATTTTGGTCAATCTCGACCTTATGAATGTTTTGAGAGGAGTAAACATTTTGTTTGGGCCGAAGGCCAATTGGGAATTAAAAAGGCAAAGATTTTGGGTAACGATGTATTTGGTTTACGTAACTGTGTGGGCAAAGCGTATTTAGCCAAATGTTTATTTTGCCTTCAAGGGCTTGATTTCTACTCAAATTGGTCTTTTGAGTGTTTGCCAGTTTTAGTAGCTCGAGGTGGAGCTTTGGATGTGTTATGTGCTTAATTGCGTTTTATGTGAGTATGTGTCTCCTTGAGTGTTTGACCTTATATGTGAATACCGTTTGATGATTTTGTATTCTTAGTACCTTGGGTCTAACGGACTATGGCGGGTTATATGCATTAATAAATTATAAAAGATAGGCATATACGTACACGCATATATATATATATATATATGTGTGTGTGTGTGTGTGTGTGCGTATATGATTTGACTTTATTGGGAAAGTGACGATGAAGGGGTAGTGAGATAATCATGCCTCGGAGCATGTGTTTGCATGATGTGGGTTCGACACACTTTATTTGCATGAATTGATTTTGATAAACGATCACTAGATCTTTTGAGCTGATGGCTCGGACTTGGACTCTGTTGGGTCTTGAGGGCGTTGCCCGGTTTTGATAAACTCGACGTGGGCTTGGGTTATGTTTTGCATGAATTGCATTGTATTTGAGAATTATATGATTCGAATGCATTGATTATTCCTTTGAGGTCATGTATTAGTTTCTAATTTAAGTAAGCTTGTTTTGGATGGTGGAATTCCAAGGTAAAGACCTGGTCGGGTTGAACTTGGTGGTTTATGAACTAAAGACCTAGTTTAGTTGATGTCTTAATGGACTAAAGACCTAGTTTGGTTGATGTCTTAATGGACTAAAGACCTAGTTTGGTTGATGTCTAAGATGGACTAAAGACCTAGTTTCTTTGATGTAGAAGATGGACTAAAGACCTAGATTGGTTGATGTCAAAGATGGACTAAAGACCTAGTTTTGTTGATGTCTAAGATGGACTAAAGACCTAGTTTGGTTGATGTCTAAGATGGACTAAAGACCTAGTTTGGGTTGATGTCTAAGATTGACTAAAGACCGAGTTATGGTTGATGTCATATGTTTTCCTCATCCAACAAACTTACTTGTATTTATTAATTGTGGTTTATCTTGTGTTTACGCCACATTCGATGGAATCGGGTCTCCCCCGTCATCGAAGGGTGCTGTTTTGGGTGTTTTGTTTGTCCATGTGTCGGCATCGTTTCATACGCGTAGGGATGGTTCTTCCCATGAATTATGAGTGGCGTTGTATGCCTCATCCTTGGTTAGACGTTTTTGAATATTGGAGTTTTATTTGCATTAATGTTATATTGAGGTTTTAATATTATTTAAATCTTGAGTGAGTTTTGGATTTGAGTCCATTGCTGGGAAATGATTTTCGTTGGAAGCTTTCGTCACGGGATTTGCGTACGTTTGGAAAATGGGTGTTGGTGTACTTTACTCAAATCTTTTTCGGAAAATCATGATTTACGTTGAAACCTTTTGTCTAACAAATTATTTGATTATGATGTAAACTCTTGAACTCACTAGGCGTTAGCCTAACCCTTTTATTTGTCGGCATGTGCAACAAGTTCAGGTTGGGAATAGCTTTAGCTACATTGTGAAGAGATGAGTGCTAGTAGAGTGCACGAGAAGCGAATTACTTAGTGAAGTCTTCCGCATTTATTTGGGATTAGCAACCAGTATTGTGTTAAGTAACACCCGTCTTGAGTTGTTAATTATAGAAGTCGTGAAGTTAAAATTTTGAGGTATTTTCAAGGAGGGTTTGTAGAAAGGATTTTATCCTATTTTGGTTATTTTTATTGGAATCAAAGTTAGTTGCTCTTTCCAAATTTGAGGGTGTTACAAGTTGGTATCAGAGCATAAGTTGGAGAGAATTAGGTTTTGATTTTTGGATACCTAGACTCAAACTAGCATCCTTTAAGTAAATGAGAGTGAAATTGCACCATTAGGCACTCTAAGATAGGATATTTGGAGGGTGTTGGAGTCACTAGAAATGAGAAGTCACGTCATGAGTAGCAAGGACAATCATGTACGGTACGTTCATAATTGCACCTGGTCAGTGTTATGGTGAACCTATCGGTTACATGAGAGTACTTGAACGACTCTAGCGTGATGATCGTTGGGGTAATGAAGGAGTTCTAAGCGAGTGGTCGTTAGAAGAGGTTGACGACTTTAGCATTTGCCATTTGGAGTGGCGGTAAGCATGTTGATTGCATTAAGTGGACCGTTCGGGTCGAATTCGATTGTTGGATTGGAGTCGTAGGCTTATTGAATTGACCTTAATTCGAGGAGGAAATTGTAAGATTTGTCGAAGTGACTTTCCATTTTGCGTTAAGACGTGTGAACATCCGGATGACGATAGTGTGATCGGAGGAATTGGAGGAGTGTAACTAGACGTTGCGTGCCGACTGAATATATGCACGAAATTTATTTTATTTTTAAAATAAATTGCATCAATTATTTTTGTGTTTCAAATCGTCGTATGGACGGTGTTGTGAAGTCTTGGAAAAACGTTTGACACACACAAGATTTTAAACCATGATTTTGAAACGTGCATGGAAATTATCTTATTGCAAATAATTGTAAATCCTGTCGAGACATGCTTTATTCCTTGTTGTGTCCACTACTACTTTCGGATACTATGATATCCATGTTTTAATGTCGTTTATGGTTTTAGATAAGTAACCGTGACTTACGACTTTAACATTGGATCTCCTCCACATATGTTAAGGTCTGGACGGAGAGTTACATTCCCTTGTGTCGGTGTTGAGCTTTAATGGGATTTTTGATTTTTGCGGGTCTTGACGAAGAGGTGTCGTTTTATTTTGCGTTGCAATAAAAAGGAGATTTTGGAATTTTGATGAGTTGATCATATTGTTTTACGCGATTGATTATCGAAAACGAAAACTTTGACACCATTTACTTGGTTGGATGTTGTTGAGTTCCATCGAGTTTGATGGACGTTTTATGGAATACGATGGTGTTTCGTTTTACGACGTTTTGCGGTGCATGGGTGACACTTATGTCATGTGCATACTTGAATGATTGTGTGCATTAATATATGGGTTTGAGTAAGTATTGCGTCTCATGCGAATTTTGTTCAAAATATGCTTTATGTCGTATTGCACCAAAAAGACTGGTTTTGGAGTTTTAATGCCACATGGCTTCTTCTTTGAGAATCGTAGTAGCATATTTTATTGCAACTTGCTAAGCGTGCGAACTGATTTATACGTGGCGTGAGGAATGCATATAGGAGCATCATGATAGTACGCCTCTAATGTTCTGTTTTATGCACTATCGTTTGCTAGCATTTTGATGTTCTTACTCGCAGATGCACTATATTGATTTATTGACATGAATAGTTTTGTAGCCACTATTTTGGGGCGTTAATGCGCATCGCTTGTGCGGTTTAAGGTTTGGAGTCGATTTGAATCATTTTGAGTGTCAATCAAATTATGTGCACGTATTGTTTTCCGAAGTTTTGAGAAAAACACATTGAGGTGTGCGAGCCTGGTCGGAAAGAATTTTATTTACTTGTCATTATATGACTGAATGAGAAGTTTTGAAATTTGATTTAATGAATTTCTAATTTGAAAATTTAGTATTGACTATCTGGTATGTGCTATACTATTTCAGAGTGACTACTAAGAAAATGTTACAAAATGGTATGCATAAATTTGATTTGAAATTCCTTTTCGTTGTTTAAACTGATATTTCCAAGTGATGAAGTACCTTTTTATTCGATTTAAAATTAGGATGATGACCCAAATCATGTCGTGTTTTAACCAAGGTGTATATGAATTGTTTCTCTGTGAACAAACTGACACGTGCGTAGTTTGCTAACGAATTTCAGTTTGTGACGTTTTATGGTTAAAAGGAGAAATTTGGAAATTGATGTCGGGTAAACCCTTCTTTTGAAGTTTGTACAAACAGGCTGTTGAATGCTAATTTATGGTAGGAAATTACTTTGCGTGTTTGGCATAAGTAAATCCATGATGGGACCCTAGTGGTTCATTTTAAAAGTTGTTGAATATGTTTTTGCGTTTCGTTAGTAACCTGATTTGTGATGAAACAGTTTTCAAAATGATTTTCACACGTAGGACGAGTGTGTCCATGTTTGCGCATCTACTGGCTAGGTGGTAGTGGGTTTTATTTGTATGTTATGCGATATAAAAAACCTTCGTGATGAAAACTTTATTGGCATATTTGTTGAGTCTGTCACTTGAAAACCTTGAACTCTTTAGGCTTGGTGAGGTTGAGCAACCCCAGTTAAGGGATGAGGGTGTGTAGAACCTTTCGATGAAAGATTGGGTTTCTCACGCGTGTTATGGTCGTGAGCCGTTTGGTGTCGTTTGCGGAGTCGAATTCCTTGTGGGAAACTGAAAGGTGGGATTCGCGGTATTTGCTGGTAATGTTTATGGTAACCGTTCACTTCGGCAACTTGTTGTGGGTTTGTCAGTTTGTGTGAAGGTCGTATAGGACCTTTTAAACCATGGGGATGACCACGGATTGATGGGGATGTTTGAGGGATGAAGCTCATGTGTGGAGCTCTGTGATGAGTCGAGTTTTGGGTGGTGTGACTAAGTGTCAACTGTTGGATTTCGAGGCCAAGAACCACTAGTGTGATTGGAAGGTGTAGTCCAAATCTTAATAATTGTAGGATCCGTTGTGATAATCTTAAGAGGTTAGGTTGTGATAATAAATAGTTTTAGCGGGATGACCCTCCCCATGTGGTAAAAGAATCTGTCGATTGGATGATTGGTAATTAGGCGTAATTTTTTTGGAGTTGTGTAATTGAGGGGACAGTGACGACTGTCGGAGTTGTAATCTAATGGGACTCGTTAGGAATAAGTGTCAGTCAACAGCGGGAACCTTGGAAATTGGAAGTCTGTCGGTTTCAGATGTGAATAGACCTTGTCTAATTGGAGAAAATTTAAGAGTGTGTGGACGTGGATTGATTTAGAGTCGGGATCCGCCGTTGGGAAGTATGGAACATTTAAGGTTGGGAGACAACTGAAGTCTGGTGGTCATGGGATGCCTTTGTAAGTTAAGCGTTACTCGGATGAAA
Source organism: Saussurea involucrata (assembly GCA_033807775.1). Classification (NCBI taxonomy): domain Eukaryota; kingdom Viridiplantae; phylum Streptophyta; class Magnoliopsida; order Asterales; family Asteraceae; genus Saussurea; species Saussurea involucrata. Next base: position 14,575,287 of record CM066318.1, on the reverse strand, counting down.
GTGTGATGAGCCTAAGGGACGTTAGGCGTGAGCATTGATGCAATGACTTTTATGGCAATTCGGTCAAGAAGGACAATTTGAATCTCAGTTGGAAACTGAGGGGACGTGAGTAGGTTTGAGCTCAGTAACCGTTGGAAGTACGAGAATTAGATTTCGAGGACGAAATCTCTTTAAGGTTGGGAGGATTGTAACACCCCAAATTTTCAAGTAAGTAATCTTTCCGTAACGCTGCTCAAATTAATCAATTCAGCGTATTTAGATGTTGAGAAGTAGGGACTCTGTGCACATGGACTCTCGATAGGTTGAACCTAGGTTGCACCGTCAAAATCACCAAGTTTCGGGGCCGGATGAGTGATGGGCAACATTGCCCGCGACAATGCCCAAGGGCAAAGTCGCATGGCATAGTCGCCATGCTTGTACCGTAGGGTGGTTCCCTACCGCGACATTGTCCGCAACAATACCCAAGGGCAAAGTCGCGTGGCATAGTCGCGACGGGCCACCTGATGTATAAAACTCACCCCTTGTGCCACTTTCAGCTCACTCCTCACCCATCTCATTTGGCAGCCGATTTGGAGCTCTCAAGGGCGATTTTCTCACCCTCACACTCATCTTCTCCACTCAAACCAAACCATTTCCTCCATTGTTGAAGATATGGAAGCTTGAGGCTTTTGTGGGAGACTATGAGCTTTTACTTTGAGGATTCTAGTGATGAAGGTAATATCTCTCTATCCAAAAGCTAGGGTTTTGTTGTTTTCACCTTCTCTTACATTGTGAGTTTTTTTGGTGTGATTTTGGTGGTGATTGGTTAAGGAAACTTATTTTCTTCATCTACAAGAACTAGGGTTTTGGTATAAATTGGGTTTTGATGTATTATGTTTGGGGAATGATTCTACATGGTTAGATATGGATGTTTATGGTTGGAAACTTATGGATCTAGGTTTTGGAAGATTTGGAGTTGAAGATTCGTGTTTCTTCAAAGGAGCTTACGTTGGGAAAAATCTAGATTTAGCCTAATCTAGCAAGCTGAGTTCAAGTTGATTTGTGAAAACGTTGTACATGCCAAAATGTTTATTTTTAAAGTATTTATGTGTTTTATATAAAATTATCAATTGTTGAGATCAAAGTGTTGAAATTTAAAAATCTTGTAAAACACCCACATTTGGGGATTTTGGTCAATCTCGACCTTATGAATGTTTTGAGAGGAGTAAACCTTTTGTTTGGCCGAAGGCCAATTGAGAATTAAAAAGGCAAAGATTTTGGGTAACGATGTATTTGGTTTACGTAACCGTGTGGGCAAAGCGTATTTTGCCAAACGTTTATTTTGTCTTCAAGGGCTTGATTTTTACTCAAATGGGTCTTTTGAGTGTTTGCCAGTTTTAGTAGCTAGAGGTGGAGCTTTGGATGTGTTATGTGCTTAATTGCGTTTTATGTGAGTATGTGCCTCCTTGAGTGTTTCACCTTATATGTGAAGACCGTTTGATGATTTTGTATTCTTAGTACCTTGGGTCTAACGGACTATGACGGGTTTTATGCATTAATAAATTATAAAAGATAGGCATATACGTACACGCATATATATATATATATATATATATATATATATATATATATATATAAATGCATATATGATTTGACTTCATTGGGAAAGTGGCGATGAAGGGGTTGTGAGATAATCATGCCTCGGAGCATGTGTTTGCATGATGTGGGTTCGACACACTTTATTTGCATGATTTGATTTTGATAAATGATCACGAGCTGAAGGCTCGGACTTGGACTCTGTTGGGTCTTGAGGGGGTTGCCCGGTTTTGATAAGCGCGACGTGGGCTTGGGTTATGTTTTGCATGAATTGCATTGTATTTGAGAATTACATGATTCGGATGCATTGATTATTCCTTTGAGGTCATGTATTAGTTTCTAATTTAAGTAAGCTTGTTTTGGATGGTGGGATTCCAAGGTAAAGACCTGGTCGGGTTGAACTTGGTGGTTTATGGACTAAAGACCTAGTTTGGTTGATGTCTTAATGGACTAAAGACCTAGTTTGGTTGATGTCTATGATGGACTAAAGACCTAGTTTGGTTGATGTCGAAGATGGACTAAAGACCTAGTTTGGTTGATGTCGAAGATGGACTAAAGTCCTAGTTTGGTTGATGTCTAAGATGGACTAAAGACCTAGTTTGGTTGATGTCTAAGATTGACTAAAGACCGAGTTATGGTTGATGTCATATGTTTTCCCCATCCAAGAAACTTACTTGTATTTATTAGTTGTGGTTTATCTTGTGTTTACGCCATATTCGATGGAATCGGGTCTCCCCCGTCACCGAAGGGTGTTGTTTTGGGTGTTTTGTTTATCCATAAGTCGGCATGGTTTCATACGCGTAGGGATGGTTCTTCCCATGAATTATGAGTGGCGTTGTATGCCTCATCCTTGGTTGGACGTTTTCGAATATTGGTGTTTTATTTTGTAATACCCCGGGTAAGTTCGTTAGTTAAATTCCCTTTCCGTTAAATAAAGTTAACTTTAAAATTGGATGTTTAGGGTAAGTTTGGGTAAATTTATAAGTTTAGGGGTGTTGGATCATTATTGAGAAGTTTAAGGTCTAGATGGTAAATTTGGTTTGATATTATCTCTTTCAGATTTCAGATATTTCTAGAAATAGAAAATATCAGTTTAGTGTATGTGTGTGTGTTTGAGAGAGTCAGAAGAAGAAAGAAAGGGTTTTTTGGCTAAGACATCAATTGGTGCACTTGAAACTGAATTCAGGTATGTTTCCTTTACAATTTATGTGTGTAATTGCTATTAGGTAGTTTCTATCGGATTAGAATAGTCAATTACACCTCTGGTAATAATTCAGTCGAATTCTGGGTGAAAATCGGATGAACTGACAGTAGTTTCCTGATAGATTAAAGGTGTCCGGGTAGTTTTGTTGTTAGTGTCCGGATGATGTTCTAAAGGTGTCCGGAAGATTCAAGTACCCGGTAAGTTCCTGTTTTCCTTAAGGTTTCCGGATGGAATGAGATACCGGATGGTATCTGGATTGCTTTGGTGTCCGGGTGTTATCCGGATTGTCTGTGTTGTCCGGAATGTCTGTTATCCGGATTGAGTATGTATCCGGAAAGCCCTGTTGTCCGGATAGTTTTGTGTGTCCGGATAGTTTGGCTGTTTGATCAATTTTGAGAGTTTAGATGCTTTTGGGTATCCAATGACCTGTGTCTTGTTAATTATTGGATGGGGAATGAATGAGGACTGAATGCATTATGGACTCGACTTAAGTTCGGGTTTGGGGGTAACATTTGAGGATTAGAGCTATCTAGAGTACCTAGCTTTAGTAAGATGTGTGTGTCCTATTTGGTAAAGAGATATTTGTGTTTAATTATTTCAGATACTGTGAATCGAAGGTGAAAGCTGAGTTCTTTGTGGAAGGAGTTTTGGATAAGCAAACAAGTGAGTTTTTACTTAAAATGTTTTCTAACTGGAATACATATATGTGAATGAGTGTAATAATGTGCATATTGTGTTTATATGAGTATTACACTGCATGGGTGCTAGTTGGCCGGGCTTAGGACCGGTGTATGTTGGCTGTACAGAGGGACAGTGGTGTTGGCTGTATTTAGTACAGTGGTGTAAATTGATTAATTGGCTCGCAACCAATTAATATGGCCAAGAGAATGAGATGGAAAGATATATGATGCATGAGTCTTAATTGTTATTCTTATGTGAATTATGTGTATGATGTTGTGCAAATGGTTTTTAACTAACGGGGATTTTCTCACTAGACCTCAAGGTCTAACCCTCATTTTTGTTTTAAAAATATGTATTGCAGGTCGTGGATCGAGTAAGAGCAGATAAGGAGGTTAAACCGAGAATAGCTTTTGGGAGGACTATGTAGTGGAGGACTATGATGTGTTTAGTAGATATAGTATGTTGTTAATGATGTAATTTACTATGTAAACGTTTATAACGATGTACTGAATGTTTGTAAAGACTAGGGGACCGTATTTGTTATAAAATGTATCTCTTGTTTTAACGACGTTATGCAATGTATGCTATTTGATCTATGTATGGGAGTCCGGGTCGTTACAGATGGTATCAGAGCCCTAGTTTAAGGGATTTACGTATTAGTATCTGTACCTAGACTTAAACTACATGTGAAGTATGATGTCCCTATTATTGTAGAACCTTGGGGTGTTAAATATAAAAAGGTAGAAGGAACATCATGTAAGGTAATTTCATTATTACACCTGGCCAGTGTAATTGTGATCTTACAGGTACATGTTTGAACTGGAATACCTTGTTATATGGGGTATGTGCTTATGTGTATATTAACCTTGTCTGAATCAACAGAATGGCAAGTGGTACTAGACAAACGAATCGGGAAGGAGGAGGAAATCCGAATAGAACAAACCCAACAGCCGGAGGAAGGGGAAGAGGGGGAGAAAGAGGTGGAGGCAGAATTGGAGGCAGAATTGGGGGTAGAACTGGGAGTGGAGCTCCGCCGCGAGGTAATGAATTTGTTACTAGGGACGATTTAACAGCCAAAATGGGAAGACTGCAGGCCAATATACAAGCCATGTTTGATAGAACTCGTCATAATGAAGATGATACACCAGATCATGGTCAGGAAGACGAGATGCCTATTACACCTACGATCACACCAGTACTAAGAAAGTGTGACTATAAAATGTTCTTAAGTTGTAAGCCTCCAACTTACTCAGGAGATCGGGATCCGGTAAAAGCTATGAAGTGGCTAAAGGAAATAGAAGCCATCTTCAAGACTAGTAAATGCGCTGAAGAGGATAGAGTACTCTATGGAACTGCAATGTTGAAAGGCGATGCCTTATACTGGTGGGAAGCACATATGTCCTCGAGAGGATCTGATATATATTCTACTTATTCTTGGGAAGAATTCGTGATAGCTTTCAGGAAACAGTTTTGTCCTCAAGCCGCATTTAAACAATTGGAAGGGAGTTTATGAACTTACAGCAAGGGAATTTGTCAGTTCGGGACTACACCGCTCGGTTCTTGGAAAAGTCTCGTTTTGCGGAATACTACGTTGCTACGGGGGCCATGAAGATTGAAAGGTTTATCTTTGGATTGAATGCAGAAATCAGAAGTTTTGTGATTGCTAAAGGACCAGAAACTTTCTCCGCCGCAGTAGACGCCGCGGAAACCGTGGAACAAGATAAAGGGAGAAGTACTAGTGATAAGAATGTGGGGAAAAGAAAGTGGGAAGGACCGCAGTATGATCAGAAGAAGTCCAGGTTTCAGCGATTTGATAACCGTCCACCTTTCCGACCAGTTGAAAGACCTTGCCCAAAGTGCCACCGTTTTTATCAAGGAAGTTGTCAAGTTGATCCTAGAAACTGTTATAAGTGTGGAAAGATCGGCCATATTGCTAAAGACTGTCGAGTAGTTATATTTTGTTACTCGTGCAATTCTCCTGATCACCTTCAGTCCGATTGCCCACTGGAGAGATTACAACCGGGTGGTACGTCAGTAAGACCAACGGGTGTTAGACCGGTAGTACCAAGGCCAGAAGTACCGAGAGCAAGGGGTCGTGCCTTCCAAATGACAGAGCAAGAAGCAGATGAGACTCCCGATGTGGTTACAGGTACATTTTTAATAAATTCTACACGTGCTAAAGTGTTATTTGATTCCGGTGTAAACCGATCGTTTGTGTCGCCTTCTTTTGCTGCCTATATTCATTTAAAGCCTAAAGTGTTAGATCATGCGTTAATGGTAGATACGGCTAATGATAATCAAGTACTGGTTAATGAGGTATTTGATAGTTGTGTGATAAACATAGATGGGTGTGGAGTGCCTATTCAGTTATTTCCTATAGCCTTGATCGAGTTTGATGTGGTAGTGGGAATGGATTGGTTAGCCGAGAATCAGGCTAATATAGTTTGTGATAAGAAATTGATAAATGTTGTCTTACCTGAGAAGGGAGCAGTAGTGATTTATGGTGACCGTAGAAATCATCAGTCTTGCCTTATCTCTTTGTTGAAAGCTCGTAAGTGTATCAATAAAGGCTGCTCAAGTTACTTAGCTTATGTGATAGATATTAAGCTAGAAAAGAATAAGCTGGGAGATATTCCAGTTGTTCGTGAATTTCCGGAAGTTTTTCCAGAAGATTTGACTAGCCTTCCGCCCGTTAGACAAGTAGAGTTTGGTATAGATTTGATTCCTGGAGCCGCTCCTATTGCCCGTGCACCGTGTCGTTTGGCACCTCCAGAGATGAAAGAGATGATGACTCAACTGCAGGATCTTTCAGATAAAGGCTTCATCAGACCCAGTTCTTCGCCGTGGGGAGCACCGGTTCTGTTTATGAAAAAGAAGGATGGTTCGATGAGAATGTGTATTGATTACCGAGAGCTGAATAAGCGCACGATCAAGAACAAGTATCCGCTTCCTAGAATTGATGACCTCTTTGATCAACTAGTTGGAGCTTGCTATTTCTCCATGATTGATCTGAGATCTGGTTATCATCAGCTGAAGGTTAAAGAAGAAGACGTCCTGAAAACTGCTTTTCGCACACGGTATGGTCACTATGAATTCTTAGTGATGCCTTTTGGATAGACGAACGCTCCAGCTGCTTTTATGGGTTTAATGAATCGAGTATGTAAGCCATATCTCGATAAATTCGTTATTGTGTTTATCGATGATATCCTTATCTACTCCCGGTCCAAAGAAGAGCACGCCCAACATCTTCGTTTAATTCTGGAATTGTTGAAGAAGGAACAGTTATACGCTAAGTTCTCTAAATGTGAATTCTGGCTACGGGAAGTTCAGTTTCTCGGACATGTAGTTTCCGAGAAAGGTATTCAAGTTGATCCGACGAAGGTAGAAGCAATTGAAAAATGGGAACCGCCGAAGACGCCAACGGAAGTACGAAGTTTTCTGGGTTTAGCCGGTTACTATCGAAAGTTTATAAAAGACTTCTCTCGTATCGCGACGCCTTTGACTAAGCTGACCCGAAAGAATCTAAAGTTTGAATGGAAAGCAGAACAGGATGAAGCATTCAGGGTATTGAAAGAGAAACTTTGCAGTACGCCGATTTTGTCACTACCAGAAGGTTCCGAAGACTTTGTTGTTTATAGTGATGCTTCCAAATTGGGATTGGGTTGTGTATTAATGCAGCGTGGGAAGGTTATCGCTTATGCTTCTCGTCAACTAAAGGATCATGAACGGCAGTATCCTACACATGACATGGAACTGGCAGCAGTTGTATTCGCATTAAAGATTTGGAGACACTATCTCTATGGTTCTAAATGTCAAATTTTCACTGATCATAAAAGTCTTCAACATCTTTTTGATCAACGGGAATTAAATATGAGGCAAAGAAGATGGCTAGAGTTGGTGAATGATTATGACTGTGAGATTCTTTATCATCCGGGAAAGGCGAATGTGGTAGCTGATGCATTGAGTCGTCAAGAAAGGAGTGGAACGATAAAAGCCATTGCACTAAGAGTTGAACTCCTACCTAACATATTCGATGAACTGAAGAAGTGCCAAGTGGAAGCCTTTCAAGAAGAACATTTGAAATCAGAACAGTTAGTGGGGTTATCAGCATTGCTAGTGAAAGATGATCGTGGGTTATTGTGTCTGGAGAACATAATTTGGGTGCCTCGTTTGGGTGGTTTACGTGATCGTGTACTACAAGAAGCTCATCAATCTCGATTCTCTATTCACCCAGGTACAAATAAGATGTACAAAGACCTAAAACAATTCTATTGGTGGCCGGGAATAAAAAGAAGCATTGCTCAGTATGTGGAAGGTTGTACTACTTGTAAGAATGTGAAGATTGAACATCAGAAGCCGTTTGGGAAATTACAGCGTTTAGAAATACCGATGTGGAAATGGGATCAAATTACTACATATTTCATCACGAAGTTACCAAGGACTCCGAAAGGGTTTGATGCTATTTGGGTGATCGTTGACAGGTTGACCAAGTCTGCTCACTTCCTACCAATAAAGGAAACCTATTCATTGGAAAGACTAGCCAAACTGTATATCAACGAAATAGTAACTCGACATGGAGTTCCAATTTCGATTATCTCTGATCGTGACAGTCGTTTTACCTCAAGATTCTGGAGAAGTTTTCAAAAGGAAATGGGAACGCAGATAAAGTTAAGTACAGCGTATCATCCTCAAACTGACGGTCAGAGTGAACGGACGATTCAGACTTTAGAAGACATGCTCCGGGCTTGCAATGTTGATTTTGGGGGATCATGGGATAAGCATTTACCGTTGATAGAATTTGCCTACAACAACAGTTACCATTCCAGCATACAAGCGGCACCGTTTGAAGTACTGTATGGTAGAAAATGTCGAACGCCTCTGTGTTGGAACGAAGTGGGAGAGAAACAGTTAGCAGGGCCAGATATAGTTCAGTTGACCGCGGATAAGATTTCTCAGATTCGGGAACGTTTGAAAGTAGCTCAAGACAGACAGAAAAGCTACGCCGACCGACGCCGACAACCGTTAGAGTTCCAAGTTGGAGATTTCGTGATGTTAAAAGTCTCGCCTTGGAAATGAGTCATTCGATTCGGGAAACAAGGTAAACTGAGCCCGAGGTACATTGGGCCGTTTGCAATCATAGAAAGGATCGGTGAAGTAGCCAACATGTTAGATCTTTCGCCAGAGTTAAGCAGAATTCATAATGCGTTTCAGGTATCGAATTTCCGAAAGTGTTTGGTTACGCCGGATCAGGCAGTTTCTCCACCAGATATTCAAGTTGATGAAAAGCTGAATTATGTGGAGGAACTTGAAGCCATAGTTGTAACATCCGACAAAAAAAATCAAAACTCTCAGGTTAGCACCATTTAACCATTACAAATGTTAACATAGGAAACACACCTTGTTAAGACCTATTCGAAATAAAATTTAGGCGAAAATTCGCTAGAATTCCCGGTAGTTACCGAAAAGACCCGGTTTCGACCCAAGACTAACCGAAACACCTTGTGAAATGCCAAAATGCTTCAATTATCATACAACTAATATAAAATATAAGGTTTTACTTTTATACATAAAACTTTTCTTTCTATAAGATTTAATAGAAACAAGAAAGTATTTTAGAAGCTTATTTTTGCAATTTAATTTCTAGACAAAATTGTATTTTACAAAATGAGTTTATGGGCCTAATTTTTCTAAAAAAAAAAAAATTGTTGCAAGGGGTTGGGGGCCCATAAGGGGGCCGGCCACCCCTCCCCTCTATACACTTCAAATCATTTTCATTTCTCTCATTTCAAATTTTCAAGAAAACCATCCACATTCCTCTCTCTCTCTCTCTTGAAGATCATCTTTTTCCTTCATCATCCTCACCATTTTACACTCCAAAGTCCAGCCACATTCCAGCCTTATTCAAGCATCCAAAACCAAATTTCCAGAAAACTTAAAGTGTTAGAAATCATCTCTCAAGGTAAGAACTCTAACTAGTGTTCTTCATAAGTTTTTAACATCTTTTTATGCTATTTCCTTGCATTTCTACACTTTTCGTATTGTTCAAATGGATGAACTCTTCTTGATGTTCTAGAAGTGAGATTAAACACCCATGACATGATAAATGTCCATAAAATGGTGATAATCTATGAGCTTCCATCATGAACTCAAGAGAAATGAGCAAAATCATCAAAATGTGGGTTTTCGTTCTTATTTTAGAATCTGAGTTTTGGGGTTTTTGCATGCACATGTTTCTTGTAAGTTCAAAGCATTTTCTTTTAAAAACATGTTATTTGATGTGGGAACTAAACCCTTACCAAAGAAATCCATATCTATGGATGTTAAAATGTTAAAAATGTGATTTTTGTGGAGTTTATGTAAGTTCCAGATTCTGCCAGATTTATTGCATGCACTTTGGACGACCATATCTTGGTCAAATCATGTCCAAATTCCTCCATTTTTCTTCTGGAGTAAGGTTTAATGAATGGGGAGTCGAACCCCACTGGTCTCATGCAAAAACATTGAGTTTTGAGCCTTAAACTCCTTAGAACAAATTGGTGTGCAGCGGTTAGTCTGACAGATTTTTGTGCCAGTTTATTTTGTATATAACTCTTTGAAAAATGCATAAAACTTTCTCATTTTTCTTCTGGAAGTTACTTTTATGAGTTAGGTTTCACATGCTAAAATTTCATAACAATATATGTTGTCTTGGTCAGTTAAAGATTTTATGCAAACCAAGTATGTCAAGCTGTCCAGAAATGGCAGATTGGTGCATGCAACTTCTTTTGTCCATAACTCACTCAAAACTCATCAAAAATTGGTGAATCCTTTCCATAAGATACCTTTATGTGTTAGGTTTCCAAAACATGTAAAAACTCTGAAAAAGATTATGTTTTGACCCTCCAAAAGCCTGTTATGGCAGAAGGGTGTAATCTGTTTTGGACTCTGTGTTGCACTGTTTTATAGAATTTATTTGGACCCCTTAAACACTTCCAAAATTCATGAAATTTGGTCAAAACTTCCTTAACTTAGTATAGTACCACATATAAAAAAATGGGTAAATTTGCTATTCTGGAAGTTGTTATAAAATAGTCATCTTTGTGGCATAAAGTTTCTGACAGATTCTGTATTTTTGGAAGCTAATGAGTTTTCTTGTAACCATTCATCTTGATTGTTTAAAAACACTTGAACAAGGCTAAATTGTGTATTTCAACTTAATTACTAAAGATAAGGCATTTCACAAGACGTGGATTAAGTTAGTTAGGTTTAACATTGGAATAGCTATGAAGGACTTATAGATATCGTATGACTTTATAGGGAGCCCGTAAAGAGCGCTTAAGTGAGAAAGCTTACACGACGTTTACATCTACGCTACAAGGTGAGTTTTCACAGCCCCGTTTTACTTGTTAAATGTTTGGGGTGAAAAGCATGTTATGTTTTTGAAATGTTAAATGATTCATGATATTAAAATTTGTGGATATTTATGAATTGAGAAATGAGTACAATTGAATGAATAAACTTACTTAAGTGACAAAGATATGTTGAGTTTAATAAAAATGTTAAGTCCCCAATAGGTACACTACTGTTAACTCATAACGAGCCGGTGATATTTGTGGATAGCGCTATTTGGTCTGACAAACCCACCTTAAACTGACGAGTAGGGGTGCACTTTATCTGTTAATAATGTTCTACTCATGTGGCCACCATACCACCTCTGAGGTAGTCCGTGGGGCGTAAGTGGTCGGAGGCTTAGTAGTGGCTCAACAAACATATATCTTGCATAAGTCATTCATAGTAATGTGTACTCATAAGAATAAGATTTAAAGTTTGTCGTGACAAAAGACTCACGAAAATTAATCTTTGATTTAAAAATGTTTGGTTATGAAAAACCTGTGAACTCACCAACTCTTTGTAGTTGACCTTTGTTTTAAACATGCTTTTCAGGAGCTAAGCAGGTAAACGACAAGATTTAATTTAGCATGCATGTCGGCATCCTCCAAGACTCGTCTATTGGTCACATTTTGGGAAAAGCACTTTTTGGGTTAAATTGTAAACTTTGAATTGTAAACTTTTAACCTTGAGTCCCTTTTAAACTTGGAAATGTTATATGTTATGAAATGGTATGGTTGATGTTGTCTATCTCCCTATGCTATGAAACTTCGGCTGTTACATCTCGTGTTTCCGCTTTAGCGGGGTGTGACAATAGTTGACCACAAAGTTAAAGTGTTGCGGAACAAAGTAATCAGATAAGTGAAAGTTCGGTGGAGGCATCATAGGGGTCAGGATGCTACTTGGGAATCAGAATCAGATATGAGGACTAAGTACCCGCACCTTTTTGCCTAAACCCAATTCTGGGACGGAATTCTTTTAAGGGGAAGATATCTAATACCCCGGGTAAGTTCGTTAGTTAAATTCCCTTTCCGTTAAATAAATTTAACTTTAAAATTGGATGTTTAGGGTAAGTTTGGGTAAATTTATAAGTTTAGGGGTGTTGGGTCATTATTGAGAAGTTTAAGGTCTAGATGGTAAATTTGGTTTGATATTATCTCCTTCAGATTTCAGATATTTCCAGAAATAGAAAATGTCAGTTTAGTGTATGTGTGTGTGTTTGAGAGAGTAAGAAGAAGAAAGAAAGGGTTTTTTTTTGGCTAAGACATCAATTGGTTCACTTGGAACTGAATTCAGGTATGTTTCCTTTACAATTTATGTGTGTAATTGCTATTAGGTAGTTTCTATCGGATTAGAATAGTCAATTACACCTCTGGTAATAATTCAGTCGAATTCTGGGTGAAAATGGGATGAACTGACAGTAGTTTCCGGATAGATTAAAGGTGTCCGGGTAGTTTTGTTGTTAGTGTCCGGATGATGTTCTAAAGGTGTCCGGAAGATTCAAGTACCCGGTAATGAGATACCGGATGGTATCTGGATTGCTTTGGTGTCCGGGTGTTATCCGGATTGTCTGTGTTGTCCGGAATATCTGTTATCCGGATTGAGTATGTATCCGGAAAGCCCTGTTGTCCGGATAGTTTTGTGTGTCCGGATAGTTTGGCTGTTTGATCAATTTTGAGAGTTTAGATGCTTTTGGGTATCCAATGACCTGTGTCTTGTTAATTATTGGATGGGGAATGAATGAGGACTGAATGCATTATGGACTCGACTTAAGTTCGGGTTTGGGGTAACATTTGAGGATTAGAGCTATCTAGAGTACCTAGCTTTAGTAAGACGTGTGTGTCCTATTTGGTAAAGAGATATTTGTGTTTAATTATTTCAGATACTGTGAATCGAAGGTGAAAGCTGAGTTCTTTGTGGAAGGAGTTTTGGATAAGCAAACGAGTTTTTACTTTAAATGTATTCTAACTGGAATACATATATATGAATGAGTGTAATAATGTACATATTGTGTTTATATGAGTATTACACTACATGGGTGCTAGTTGGTCGGGCTTAGGACCGGTGTGTGTTGGCTGTACAGAGGGACAGTGGTGTTGGCTGTATTTAGTACAGTGGTGTAAATTGATTAATTGGCTCGCAACCAATTAATATGGCCAAGAGAATGAGATGGAAAGATATATGATGCATGAGTCTTAATTGGTATTCTTATGTGAATTATGTGTATGATGTTGTCCAAATGGTTTTTAACTAACAGGGATTTTCTCACTAGACCTCAAGGTCTAACCCTCATTTTTGTTTTAAAAATATGTATTCTAGGTCGTGGATCGAGTAAGAGCAGATAAGGAGGTTAAACCGAGAATAGCTTTTGGGAGGACTATGTAGTGGAAGACTATGATGTGTTTAGTAGATATAGCATGTTGTTAATGATGTAATTTACTATGTAAACGTTTATAACGATGTACTGAATGTTTGTAAAGACTAGGGGACCGTATTTGTTATAAAATGTATCTCTTGTTTTAACGACGTTATGCAATGTATGCTATTTGATCTATGTATGGGAGTCCGGGTCGTTACATATTTGCATTAATGTTATATTGAAGTTTTAATAATTATTTACATCTTGAGTGAGTTTTGGATTTGAGTCCATTGTTGGGAAATGATTTTCGTTGGAAGCTTTCGTCACGGGGTTTGCGTGCGTTTGAAAAATGGGTGTTGGTGTACTTTACTCAAATCTTTTTTGGAAAATCATGATTTACGTTGAAACCTTTTGTCTAACAAATTATTTGATCATGATGTAAACTCTTGAACTCACTAGGCGTTAGCCTAACCCTTTTATTTGTCGGCATGTGCAACAGGTTCAGGTTGGGAATAGCTTTAGCTACACTGTGAAGTGATGAGTGCTAGTAGAGTGCACGAGAAGCGAATTACTTAGTGAAGTCTTCCGCATTTATTTGGGATTAGCAACCGGTATTGTGTTAAGTAACACCCGTCTTGAGTTGTTAATTATAGAAGTCGTGATGTTAAAATTTTAAGGTATTTTCAAGGAGGGTTTGTAGAAAGGATTTTATCCTATTTTGGTTATTTTTATTGAAATCAAAGTTAGTTGCGCTTTCCAAATTTGAGGGTGTTACATTATTGAAGCCTTAGCAGTGAAGAATCCAATTGTACCATGCCCTAGGGGATTGTTTAAGCCCATATAAAGCTTTCTTTAACATGTATACTTTCCCTTCTGATCCTTCATTTGCAAATCCTTCAGGCTGTTCTACGAACAATGTTTCTGTGAGTTCTCCATGTAAAAATGCATTCTTCACATCCAACTGATGCACCTTCATTCATGTTTGAGCTACAATAGCAATTATGGCCCTTATGGTATCCCAACGAGCTACTGGAGTAAAGACTTATGTGTAATCTATGTCGTATTCTTATGCATAACCTTTGACGACTAGCCTTGCTTTGCATTTATCTACCTCACCATCTTTGTTGAGATTTGTCTTAAATATCCATTTTACTCCAGTGGGTTTAGCTCCTACTGGTAGATCACACAGTTCCCAATTCTTGTTTCTTTCAATTGCATCAATTTCTAGCTTCATTGCTTCCTTCTATTTTATGTCACTTGCAGCTTCCTCGTAACTTTGAGGGTCTTGACCAGAAGCAAACATGACCAAGTTGTCTAATGCGGTAGCAAGTTCGTCTACTGTTTCGTCTTCGGAGATCCTTTCTCATGTTTCGTAGTCCTCCATCCAGGTTGGGTTTTTCCTGACCCTTTTGGTTCTCGATTCAGGATCAACCTCTTCTCTTTACTCGTGCTCCTTGCATTGATCATGAACATTGCTTTGATTATGATCATCACAATCTCTTCTATTGTGATCACGATCATTGCTTGAGCTTCTCTATGTTTCTTTGTTGTGCTCATTGTCGTTAGATATTGCTTCTTCATTACAAGTCAATTTATCCCCTCTTTGGTTGAATTTGAAGACCACTCCCACTCCGCATCTTCATCAAAGATGACATCTTTGGTGATCACGACCTTCCATTCAGATAGGTCATATAACATGTAAGCCTTAGATTTCTCTTGTACACCAAACATTATACATTTAATACTCTTGTCATCTAATTGTTTCTCGTTTCTTTGGGCACATGACCATGAGCTATACAATCAAATACCTTGAAATGACTTACACATGGTTTTTGCCCACTCTAAACTTCTTCAGGTGTTCGTCCTTGAAGTGTTGAAACATGGGTGAACCAAGAAGTTGCTTCAAGAAAATAAACCTTTGGAATATTCTTCCTCTTTTTCATGTTGAGCACAATATTCATCATGGTCCTATTCTTTCTTTATTCTATCCCATTTGGTATGAAGAATACGTTGAGGTGAGCTTCCTTTTTAGAATTTGAGTTTCATAGAACTCTTTAAATTCATTATAGTTAAATTCTCCTACATTGTTTGTCCTTAAACACTTTATCACTAAACCTATTTCCTTTTCAACTACAGCCTTAAAGTTCTTGAACGTACTAAGTGCTTATGATTTTTCAGTAAAAAAATAGGACCAAAACTTCCTTGAATAATCATCTAAAACGTGAATACGTAACTTTTTTGGTTGGTGGACTCGGGAGTGATTTGGTCCATAAATGTCTGAATGGACCAGTTGTAATTTTTGTGAAGCTCTCCATGAGCTCTTCCTTGGAAATACCTCTCTATGTTGTTATCCACCAAGCATTCCCTGCACATTTTGTTATTAGAGCATCTCCAACAGCTTCCCCAAAATTTCTCCAAAATGGAGAACCAAAAGTCAAAAACCCTAAAAAAAATTACATTCATCTCCAACAGATTCCCCATTTTGGAGAAAAAACAATGATTATAAAATTAAAATATTGTATTTATCTATTAAACTACTATTTCTCTCTCTAAATATTATTTTTCAAAGATTTCTATTGGTGCTCTCACTAAGTAATCATTTTTGGGGTGAACTCCATATTTGGAAAAAAACTCCTTCTCTCTCCTACTTTCTCCATTTTGGAGATAGTTTTGGGGAAGCTGTTGGAGCAAAAAAAACAACCCAAAATCCCCATATTCTTCATTTTCTCCAAAATGGGGAAGCTGTTGGAGATGCTCTTAAAGCTTTCTGCACGGGATTTGTGTGAGTTGGAAAATGGGTGATTTGCATCTAAAGTAAATTCTTTGAACTCATGATTTAAATCGCATCTCTCTCGTTTTATGAATTATATGATCATGATAAAACTCTTGAACTCACTAGGCGTTAGCCTAACCCTTTTTATTTGTCGGCATGTGCAATAGGTTCCGGTTGGGAAGTAGTTCTAGTGACACGGTGGAGAGACGAGTGCTCGTAGTGTGCTCGAGAAGTGAATTGCTTAGTGAAGTCTTCCGCACTTATTTTGGGATTAGCAACTTGTACTTGTGTTAAGTAACACCCGGTGTGAATTTAGCCTTTGTAATAAGACTTGGGTTATAAATTGTTTGAGGGTAATTATAGTTTTTAATTTGATGTAATTCCCATATCGACTTAAAGAAATTCTATTCTTTGGAATGTGTTATTGAAAATTTTATTTAGTTGCTCTTTCCCAATTCGAGGGTGTTACAATGCGAGATGGGAAAGATGAAGCGAGCTTCTCACAAGCCTAAGGATACTCCGAGCACGTCTAGGTCCCTCGAACTCATACATATGGATTTGTGTGAACCAATGCGTGTTCAGAGTATCAACCACAAGAAGTACGTCCTGGTCATGGTCGACGACTACTCTCGTTACACATGCGTAAAATTTCTTCACTCCAAAGACGAGACCCCAGAACTGATCATCCCTCACCTGAAGACAGCCCAAATAAACCTACAACAACTCGTTCAGACCATTCGGACGAACAACGGTACGGAATTCAAGAATCGTACGTTGGATGACTACCTCACATCGGTAGGTATCACCCACACGTTTTCTGTAACACCCTAAAATCAGGGCCAATTGGAACCTTAAAATTTAACAAGGTATATCAGAATATCATCCAAACTTTTATATATATAAGCTGAGAATTAACTATGAGAGTTCATATACACATGTCGAATTCTCTAAATAACCTATTAATCTAATCATGTCAACTATAATTAGATTAAATGGATTATCTAAGTAATCCATCCAAAGCCTCCTCGCATCAGCTAATTTCTCCGCTTATCATCAAAAGTCGAATACCAAAAGCACTCGTCCCACATCCCATTACTTCCCTGAGCTCGTACCTGGTAAGAAAATTTAATTTGAACGATTAGATATTCAAAGCATATAAACAAACCTGGTTTGCCACCATTCTTACCGTACTCATCTCAATATGACGGGAACATACCCGATCCCATGAGTATGACTAACATTCAGAAAGTCATATCATCATATTCGAGAACATACTACGAATCATTGTAGATTCTAGATCATCGCTCATATCCAAGAAATTACAAGTTACTTTATGCCTATTTCTTGGAGTGGAAGTAGAGATTACAATTAACTTTATGCCTATCTCTGACCTTCCCATAGAAATCAGGAATTACAATTTACTTTATGTCTATTCCTTGATTTCTATACTACGAAATGAGAATTAAAATTTACATTATGCCAATTCTCCATTTCCACGTAAACGGGATATACAAATTACTATATGCCTATTCCACGTTTCACGTCATACTATGAAATAGGAATTACAAATTACTTTATGCATATTCCACATTTCAGGTCAACGGGAATTACAAATTACTTTATGCCTATTCCTCGTTACAAATACTATCAGTGCCTATGGATCCATTACACTTTACTAGCGTATATGCATAACAACATATCACGCCCCATCTCGTATCATATTCTCAACTCTAAGAATACTAGATAACCTATCGTATCCTCATCCCCAATTGTCCCCCCTTCGGCGACTTAGCACGGGGGTTCCGCTACCCGGTTAGCGAATGGGGTCAAGGGGCAAATGTATTCCGGACTCAACCTGATAATACTTAACCTGATAATGCATCAGAAAATGTATTCCGGACTCAAAGTCCGGAACCATCCGGAATCCATTCACACTCGATGTAAACCCAATTTCTGCAATTAACCTATACCGGATCTAAAAACCCAGTTCCGGAACCCATCATTTCCGGATCTTAAACCCAGTTCTGGAACCCATAAATTCTGGATTTCAATACCCAGTTCCGGAATTTCCTATTTCCGGAATTCGCTTATACCGGAACCAATCCCAATTCCGGAATTAATCCATACCTGAACCAAATTCTGGAACCTCGATTCTGGCATCCAATAACACGTCAATTTACTCTAAAAGCTCATCTAAATACAGCTTATTGATAGATTTCATTTCAAAACAATTATACCAATTGTTGGTCCCGAAGGGTTATACAAGTTTGTAGAAGGGGGGGGGTTGAATACAAACACACGATTTTTACTTTTCTAAATTGTTTATTGATAAATCAAGACAATTTACAACTTGTTGCGGAACAAGATTAAGGATTAACCTAATCTAAACAAGTTTAGAACACTAAGTTTCTTGCACTAGAAGGAGATAAGGAAATTACGAATAATAACCTAACACACAGATAGAAAGAAGAAGATGGTCCGAGCACACTTCATTTCTGAAGTAGGGTTCTTCTTATATACGGCATGCATTTAATGCATGGCAGTATTGCTTTACACGTGGCAGCAGCTGAGTGGTTGCATATCATTGACCTTTGTAGACAACCTTAGTAGCCGCATGGTGCACAGTGTAGAATCAGAGTTGTTGTTCGTTCTGACAGTTCGTACGGAGACGTGCAAGGGAGGTAAGACAATAGTACTTTGTAAGGAAACTTCATGACCAGCTTTCGTTGAAACAGTTCTTTATCAGCGAATGATAAAGTTCAGCGATTGCTGAAGTCTTCTATTTGATACTTCACGTTGAGTGGACAAATCTTGGCTTCGCTGATATCCGCATCAGTTCATTAGTAGACTTGTCGCTGGTTCTTGAGCTTGATCTTCGACTTCAGCGTAGAACATATGTTGACGTGAAACTTGTCTTCAGGGATCATAAGTAAACAACTAACTTATCAGCGATCATCTCATAGACTGAACAGGCTCAGAGCTACTCGGTGAACAGAGTTCGCTGACTATTTAACTTTAAAGAGCGAGAGTTACTATCAGCGGTACTGAAACAGTCTTAGTACTTATCAGCGATAGTGAAACTCTAATACATATCATTTACTTACAATTTTCACTAAGTGTTAAGAGAGGGTCATTATCAAATCACTGAGGGTTTGGATCAACAATCTCCCCCTATTTGATTATGACATAGCAACAGAGAAAATTGCTATTTAATGAAAACATAAGGATAAAAAGAACTCATAAAATATTTGTCCCTTTTACTGTTTTCTGGGATCTTTTCAGTACTGATGGAATAAAGTACATTCGCTGAAATTTTTCTTTAAACTTCGTAAAGGTTACAGAGGGAAGTGGAAAAATCACAAGTACAGCAAATAAAATTACAAGTACAAAAGATGTAGACAGATAAAGATAGAAAGAATTACAAGGCAATCCTATCCGTCAAAAGGTTCTTCCTTGATTAGAAGTTCATCGAGGGTCTTTGATGTGGGAATCATCCAGTCAGGGACCGTTACACCTTGATCCTTTTTGTTCTTTGCTTCTTTAAAGATCAGGGGCTTGAGGTGACGTGCCTGAATGTCGCGTCTGACTTCACACCAGTATATTAGGTCTCTGAGCTATTCGATGGGAGTGATTGGAAGCTCAGATATGCGTTGAAAGTGTTGTCGTCCATAGCAGTCTAGAAAGAAGATGCCATAGGGTTCACTTAAGACTTTTCCAGGGATGAAAGTTTCACCAGGAGGCAGGGAGGTGTCAAGTACTGAGAGGTCAGGATCACGACCAAGTACTTATTTGCGTGAGAAACCTATACCTGTTTCATTTCGTATAAGAGGACCTGAGTCTGAGGTTTTCTTTTTCTTTGCAGAGGCCCTTCTTTGTTGAGGTGGAAGAAGAGTGGAAAGAGGAATATCCACAGCAGAAGAAACCAAGTCGATCTGAGAATTTAAAATTTTCTCGACATGGCTCTTGAACTTTGAGTGAGATCGCTGAATGGCTAATTTCACTTCCAACCATTCAGAGAAACCAAATTTCTCTAATGTAGCAGCGTAAAAGGTTTGCTTGGTCTTGTCTTCTCTGAATACGTCAACTTCAACAACAGGAACGTCTACGAACAGTTTTCCTCTGATATTTACCTTGATGATTTTGGATGGTCGAGATCGATAGTTCAGCATTTCTTTACACCATTGACGTTGGACATCAATCGGAGTTCTTTTCACCGATTATTGGACAAGCTGGATGGCGAGAGCCTTATCTTTTTCTTCAGCTTCCTTCTTTTCGGCGAGTAATCTTTCAGCTCTTAAATGATCCTCGTATTCTTTCCTTGATATCTTGAACTTTGTGGGAACAGGGATTTTGTCACGAGGAAGAATGATTCGCTGATCTTCAAGCTGTTTGATCATTGCATCTCTCTTTTCTTGATCCTCTTCACTTAGCTTTTGAGGAGCCAAGGAAGGTCTGTTTTTGTGAGAGAGCAGTTGTTCTTCAGGTTCATCAGTCTCAGTTGTTAAATCCAAGACTGGGATTATTGGTGTAGTTGTAGGAGCTTCAGCGGGATCCTCAAACAGGGGAGAGGACTAGCTGAAACACCACGATCGTTTAAGTAAGAAAAGTTGGGAAGAAAGAGAAAAGAATAGGGTTAAGTGTATAGAGGTTTTATGGAGAGGAGGATTGATATTGAGAAGGGATAGAGGAGGGATGCAGTATAAGGGAATAGAAGATATTGTACCTGACAAGATGGCTTAATCTGAAGGATAGCCAGATTGCCTTCTGCAGCGAGGCCTTTGTTTTTGCCTTGATCAGCTTCAGATGCTGCAGGCTTTGTCTTCTCCCCTGATGGTTCGTTTATCGAAATCCCTTTCTCAGGGACCTTCTTGGGCTCAACGAAGAAGAAGTCATCATCATCATCGTCATCATCATCATCTTTAGGGGATGATGATGGTTCTTCATCATCGATATCGATGGGTTCTTCGTCTTCATCTTCTTCTTCTTCTTCTTCAGACTCGACCTCATCAGCGTAAGGTACGGTCATATCAGCAACGGCTTCTTTGTGTTGCTCTTCGAGTTGCTCCCCCTCAGATACAGAGGGAGGTTTCTAGATTCCCTCAGGTTTTTCAACTCCCTGAGGTTTTAAAGTAGAAGCAGCAGTTTCATTTTTCTTCTCCCCCTCGTCATTATGGGGAAGGTTTTCAGCTCTCTTCTCCCCCTCTTCCACATTATGAGGAAGGGAGGCAAGAGGAATATCAGCAACACCAGTAGCATCAGTAGTATGAGGATCACTGTCTTCTTGGCTAGTGAGTCCCGTACAAAGTTCAACCGCTGCTAATCTGTCGTCGAGGCCAGATATAGCAGGGGCGAGTTTCCGAAGATCTTCTCTATCGGCCTGAGTAAAGTGAGACTTTGGAGCATCCAGGAGATTGAGTATCTGCTGAAGTAGATATTTGACCATCATAACCTCACCCTTAAGAGTACCAACCTTTGTCTTCAATGATGTGACTTCATTGGACAAAGTGTTGAAGTTTGTTGCGAGGGTGGTGTTGGTGAGGTTGAGATTGTTGACGTTTGAGGAAGTTTCAGCAAGGGTGGTAGCAAAAGTTGCAATGCTGCCATCCACCTTCTCCATATCAACTTTGGAGGCTTTCGTGTCAACAACCTCGGTCAGCTTCTTGAGGTTTTCTCCAGCGTCTGTAACCGCTGAAGAGTTGGTGGAGAGAATGGTGTTGTATGATTCCATCTTTGTTTCCAGGGCCTTCAGGGAGGTGTTGATATCCCCCAAATTAGGACCTGAAACAGTTATTAACTTATGAACAGAGGAAAGCTCAGAAGTTTGGGGTTAAGAGAAAGAAGTGTTTGGGATAATGTGTATACCTGCAGGCGGGTTGGTGAAGTTGTCGAAGCCTCGTAACCCTGAGAAAGTTTCATAGTCCTCTTCAATAGTTCCTTGACGACTGGAAGTACCTGCAGGTCCTGTGTTTTGTTCTATCATCCTCTGAAGATGTTCAGCAGCAGTGTCGCTGAGGAAGATGTTTGTTGAGGAGAATAGGGGAAGAGATTGAGTGACCAAAGGAGAGGTGGGAGGAATGATGGTTGAGAAAGTGGGTTGGGTGCGGGGTTCAGTGTTGGATTCGCTGAAAATCACTTCAGTCTCTAGAGAGGCTGAAGGAGGTGGGTTCAGTTCCAAGTTTATAACTTCAGCGTTTAGAGACGCTGAAGCTGGGATGGAAGGGGTGGCTTGATCAGCTGTGGAAGAGCGTACCACTGAACTATCCATCAGCTCTTCAAGATGAGCTGTAGAGTCTTCAGCATGTGAATGCCGGGGGGTTGCTCCTTGGTTGTCTTGATTCTTTTGGAACCAAGTTGGGAAGTAGATTGTTTCCTTTTTCGAGAAGGCGTGGAGGGTGCAGCTTGGGAATCAGCGGTGGGGATTTCTACTGAATGAGCCGCAGAAGTAGAAGAAGGAGGATTAAGAATAGATAAAAGAGTAGTAAGACGTACCTCGTTTGCCAGCGGCTTGAAGTCGAGCACCTTAGTGCCAACCTGAGAGAGTCTCAGATCACCCTCTTTTGGGTATTTGTCCATAAGTCCTTGTTGAAAGATGGCGCTGATGAATCTGGGAAAAGGAACCCATGAAGATCTATCGGCCATATCTACTTTGAACGCAAGATCGTCATAGATGATCGAGGCCCAGTTAACATGTAGACCTTTCAGCAATGCATAGCCCATTGCTTGCTGAGGTTGAGCAACTTGATCAGAGGAGCCACTCTTCGCTGTCATGCAGCTTATCAGGTGTGCGAAGATGAAGTTCATCTCGCTTGGCATTTTGGACTTCTTGATGAGGGTCAGTTTCTTCTCAATCTCCTTGTCCCTCCCTGTATCCCATGCGTAACCCATTGCATCAAAGAATGCAGTGATTGCTTTCCTAACAACATGATTTTTGTGGTTTGGCAGAGAGACAAAGGGTTTTTCTTTGGTGGCAGTGGGTAGGTTGAGTGCTTTCCTTATAATGGCAGGGTCGATTTTGGTTGTGCCAAATTTGGTGTCACAGAGAATGACATCAAGGAGTTTCTTAGGATCCTTTGAAGAAGGAACCTGAGTGTGTCTAGCAGTATACCAGAAGTGAGATAGAAGAAATTTATGGGCAGGGGGTACGAAGGTTAAGGCTTTGAATAGGCAGCAGGTTTGGAGAAAATTCACAGCATCATCCAGATGTTTGACTTGCTTCTTCGGAGGAAAATCGAAAAGCGCATAGAGATTGTTGGATTTTGAGAAGTCTACTTTCTCAAGCGTGAACTTTACCTGAGGAGCCTTTGGTAGATTCAGTTTCTCCGTTGCAGGAGATTTCTCAGCAGTAGGAGCAGCAGTAGAAGATGCCATTTCTGTTTATCATATATAAACCATGAATCATAAAAAAAACAGTCTTAATGTGGAAAGAATTTTCCAATAAGATGTTTTCGAATTTGTCCATTTCATTCAGACATAAATGTCTTAATGAAGATTAGGGTTTTCTTGTTTTGAAAAAGAAATGCAAACCCAGTAAAAGTCTTGTTTTCCATTTTCCTTTAGATAAGGATTCTGGAAAAAACGAATGAAGAACAAGTTTAAGATTTTGAGTTTTAAACTTGAAGAACAACCATGAAAAGGTTGTGTTCATAAAACCATGAAAGAAATGATTTCATTTTAGAAAGGTTTCTTTTGTTTGATCTGTTAAAGGCAACAAGAAGATCAGAAACAAGTTAAAACAGGTAAATAATGAGAATATTAACCTGGTTGTCGAAGAAGAAGATGAACAGTTTTCTGGAAAAACTCGAGTTCAATAAGCAACAGTAAATCTTTTCTTTCTTGGAGAAGAAGTTCGCGTAAAGGAAAAATATAAACTCGATATAGTTTATATAGTGAGATTAGAGAGAGAAAAACTAGAGCGGGAATGTTTTTCATCATGACACGGACACGTGTTTGCATTTGATTGGATGGTAAACGAAACGTGCAAACGTGTGTCAGAAAAAGAACGTGCCAGGGTTTATCCGTTGTGATGATGTCACAAACGTCCTTTCATATTTTAGGATGTCTCTGAGGTTTTGAAAGCTCAGGGACTATTTTGAAAAACATAAAGCACTGAATAGAAATATCAGTGTTAGTTTTAGAAATTTCAAAGTATCGCTGTTAAGGAAGAGATATTCAGCGATGTGATTTGTTTTGAAATCTTGCATTTTCATGCGAATGTCAGCGAGTAAAGAGAGAACATACCTTGATATCAGCGAATCAGCTTTGTTCAGAGAGAAGATGATAGGATGGGTTATATAAGTTGGTTTTATCCGATCGCTGATCAAATGTGAACCACTGAAGATTTTACTCTTCAAAGCTCAGCATTCCAAGCTCGCTGATGAGAAAGTTGAATCTTGTCTCATCAAGAGGTTTGGTGAACAGATTAGCTAACTGATAGTCAGTTGGGATAAAATGATGTTCTATATCACCATTCATCACATGATCTCTGATGAAATGATACCTGATTTCGATATGTTTGGTTTTTGAGTGTAGTACTGGATTGTTGGTTATAGCGATGGCACTTGTGTTGTCGCAATAGATTGGAATTTTCGAGAGCTGAAGGTCATAGTCTAGTAGTTGATTTCTCATCCACAAGACCTGGGAACAACAGCTTCCAGCGGCTACATACTCAGCTTCAGCAGTTGAGGTGGACACTGAGTTTTACTTTTTACTTGTCCAACTCACCAGCTTTCCACCCAGGAGCTGACAGCCTCCTGTGGTGCTTTTCCTATCCAATTAGCAACCTGCAAAATCACTATCTGAATAGGCGATTAGATCAAACCCTGAATCTTTGGGATACCAAAGACCTAGGTTCATAGTACCCTTAAGGTAACGAAAGATTCGCTTTACAGCGATCATATGAGATTCCTTAGGTTCAGCTTGATATCGTGCACACAAACAGGTTGCGTACATAATATCAGGTCGGCTAGCTGTAAGATACAAGAGAGAACCGATCATCCCACGGTACAGCGTGACATTAACAGGTATTCCATTTGAATCCTTGTTTAGTGTCAGCGGTGGTGCCATAGGGGTTTTCATAGCTGATCTCTGAGTTAAAACGAATTTCTTCAGCATATCTTTAACATACTTTCCCTGATTTATGAAAGTTCCCTTTTCATTTTTCTTTATCTGAAGACCAAGGAAATATGTTAGCTCACCCATCATACTCATTTTATACTCTTCTTTCATTCTATCAGCGAAACGAGTACAAAGGTCGGGGTTAGTAGAACCAAATATAATGTCATCAACATATATCTGAACAAGAATGATATGACCTTTCACTATTCTGAAAAATAGAGTTTTGTCGATTTTACCTCGCTCAAATTTTTCAATTAGGAGATAAGAGGATAGAGTGTCATACCATGCACGTGGAGCTTGCTTTAAGCCATAAAGTGCCTTATCCAGTTTATAAACATAACCTGGACGCTTAGGATCTGAGAATCCTGGAGGTTGTTCCACATAGACTTCTTCATTCAGCTTTCCATTGAGAAATGCTGACTTAACGTCCATTTGATATACTTTGAAGTCTTTGTGTACAGCGTATGCTAAGAATAGACGAATAGATTCTAGTTTTGCTACTGGAGCAAATGTTTCGTCGTAGTCTATACCTTCCTCTTGTCTGTATCCCTGAGCAACAAGTCGAGCCTTGTTGCTGGTTACAGTTCCATGTTCGTACAACTTGTTTCGATAGACCCATTTAGTGCCTCTCACTGTCTTGTCAGTTGGTCTTCGAACAAGATTCCAAACTTTGTTTCTTTCGAATTCAGTCAGCTCTTCTTGCATGGCGCTGACCCAGTTTGTATCTTTGAGGGCATCATCTATTTTCTTTGGTTCAATCAGAGAAATAAAGTTAACAAATAAACAAATATTACCTGCACTTCGTCGAGTCTGAACACCAGCGTTTGGATCACCGAGAATTTGATCAATTGGGTGATTGACAGTCCATCGCTGAGCCGGAGCATGAATCGCTGACTCATATTGAACTGGAGGAGCTTAAGATGAAGCTTCAGCAACTTCTGGAATATCAGCCAAGAGAGGAGTAGGTGCAGATGTCATCACATTCACTGATTGCTGAGAAGTAGATGGAATGTCTGAGACATTTGGTTCAGAAGCAGGCACAGTGTTTAAAGGAATAGCTGAGACCCATGATGTTTCAGCTTCACCAGTTTGTATGTTTGGGATGATAGTAGGACTCTCATCTTAAACGGTATGAGTATGAGGAGTAGGAACATCTTCTGAATCACCAAGATGAGAAAACATCCATTGATTCAGTTCTTCAGTATCAGCAGAAGGTCGAGAATTCGCTGAACGGGATTCGTCAAAGGTGACGTGAATAGTTTCTTCAACAGTTTGTCTTCATCGATTGAAGACTCTAAAGGCTTTGGAAACTGAGGAGTATCTAAGAAAGATTCCATCATCAGCCTTAGGATCAAACTTTCCAAGGGCATCTCTGTTGTTCAGTATGAAACACTGACATCCAAAGATGTGAAGAAAGCTAATTGAAGGCTTTCTCCCATGAAAAACTTCATAGGCTGTTTTATTAAATCTTTTGACTATCAGCGACCTGTTTTGCGTAAAACAAGCAGTGTTGACAGCTTCTGCCCAAAACTGAGTAGGCAGGTGAGAATCGCTGAGCATTGAACGTGCAGCTTCAATAATAGTTCTATTTCTTCTTTCAGCGACTCCATTTTGTTGCGGTGTTCTCACTGAAGAAAAGTTGTGAGAAATACCCTTACTCTTAAAGAAGGAATCAAGAGAACTGTTTTTGAATTCAGTCCCATGATCACTCCTTATTGAGCGAACGGTCAAGTTGTTCAGGACTTCCATTTTCCTGACAAAGGTGATGAGTTCTTTAGGGGTGTCACTCTTAGAACGGAGAAACATTACCCATGTATAGCGAGAGAATTCATCAACTATGACCAGTGTATATTTCTTTCCAGCGATGGATTGTTTGTTAACAGGGCCAAACAAATCCAAATGGAGAAGTTGTAGAGGAGATGACATTGAGGAAACTTGCTTAGACATAAAGCTTGCTTTGGTCTGCTTCCCTTTCTCACACGCTGAACATAAGGACTCTTTGGCGTATGAGTGTTGAGGTAGACCAGTGACTAACTCTTTAGAAGAAAGAGTGTTCAGTGTCTTGAAGTTTAGATGAGAGAGCCTCTTATGCCATAACCAGTTGACATCAGATGAGGCTTTTGAGAAGAAACAGGAGTTCTCAGTGGTTGTTGAGTCCATGTTTATTACATAAACATTTTCCAAACGATAACCGCTGAGAGCTATCTTCTCCTTTTTGTCAGCGACAAAGCAGGATTCCTTAGTAAAGATTACTTTGTTATCCATGTCGCAAAGTTGACTGATGCTTAGAAGATTATGCTTCAGCCCTTCAACATATGCGACTCTTCTGAAGGTTGGTGTACCATTAGAGAGTACGCCAAACCCTCGGGTATCTCCTTTTCCATTTCCACCGAAAGTTACAGAGGGACCCTTCTCTTCTTTGTACTCAGTGAGCAGGTTCTTCTTACCAGTCATGTGTCTAGAGCATCCGCTATCGATATACCAGATACCCTTCTTAACCTGCATTACAAAGGAAGATTAGTTTTTCTTGGTTACCCACTTAACCATGTGTACACACTTGTCAGGGGGTGTATAAGAGGAAGTGGAAGGTTCAACAGTCTTCGCAGCATTTGAAGATTCAGCTTTGTCAGTCTTCACTTTGGTTAATTTCTTAACCTCAGTGGTCTTCTTTGCCTTGGGGGCAATGATCTTCACCTTAGCTATCTTTTCAGCTTGGGTGGCTGTGGGGCACTTACTAGCAATATGATTGGTAAGTCCACAATGATAACATTTCCTATAACTAAAAGTAGTTCTAGGACCATTTGCATGCTGAGCTTTTGATTTTGAATTAGAAGGACCAGTACCAAGTAAACTTTTGGTATTTGAAACAGGAGGAACATTCAGTTCTTCGGATTTCTTACCAATAGTATCCACTTTGATTCTAGGAGTAGATCGCTGAATAGATCCACGCTGAATAAATCTAGCGATCTTATTCTTTGAACCAGAGGGATAAGTCACTGAAGCTTTAGAAGCGTTCAGCTTTGGTACAAAGGTACCCTTCTGAGGATTTTGGTTAAAAGCAATTCATTTACCTTTATTTTTAAAGACTGAGGTAGGTTTTGGATAAACAATTTTCTCTTTACTTTTAGAAGTTAAGGTAGAGATTTCCTCAGGGATAGGCGGTTTAGAAGAGGAACACTGAGACGAGAAAGTGTCAGGGATAGAGGATACGAACATTCCAAACTTAAGCATGGAACGGTCAGTGGTTGGTTCTAGAGTATCAGCTTTGTAACCAAGACCACGTTTATCACTCAGGAGAATTTGAGACTTAATTATCTCAGTGATCTTTGTTGAGGAATTATACCATCCATCAACAGTAGCTTTTCAGCTTTTAATGCAGCGATAGCTTATTCACGCTCGATTTTGACTAGCTGATTTAAGTGAACTTGATCTTTAAAATCTTCTTCAATTTTAGAAAGATTTTCTATTTGAAGGTGACAGTTTTTAAGCTGTTCAGCGAGATCAAGGTTTTGATTTTCAACAACAGTTTTGCCATTCATGGCTTCATATAAACTTCTAGTCAAGAGATCGATCTTTCGAAGACTATCAGCTTCATCAATATTTAAAATATTGGTAAAGAAGGAAGGTGATACCTTAGTAGCAGAGGTTGAAGTAGAGGGAATGTCAGAATTTTCTTCCTCATCTTCAAGTTTGTCCATGAGACATAGATTGGCTTCATCATCATCCTTAGAGTCAGATGATTCTTCTTCGTCAGAGGCAGCCCAATCATAGTCAGCCATAAGGCCTTTGCCTTTCTTCTTAAAGGTTTTCAGCTTTGAATACCTTTCTTTCAGCTTTTTGTATTTTTCATCTCTAGCCCTGGGAGTAAAGTTTTTCTTGGGAAAAGCTGAGGGTCTAGAGACTTTCTTTGACCTGCACTCGCTGGCAAAATGTCCTATATTTTCACAGTTATAGCAAGTAGTAGTAGCCTTATCAACAGGGGTTGATGATCTTGGCTTGTCAGTAATAGCAAGAGGTTTGCTCTTCTTGAAATTACTCTTTCTAGCAAATCTCCTAAACTTATTAGCCAGGAATGCCAGAGTTTCATCATCATCTGAAGCGTCAGAATCTGATGAACGTTTAGAGTTAGTTTCCAACTCAGTGACAGTGATCGTAGATCGCTGAGTGAAAGGTAACTCTGAGAGTAAAGCAACGGGGGTGCTTTTGGAATCTTTTACAAGATTCTTCTTAAGATGACTCGATTGCTCATGATTCAGCGTCGTGCCATATAAGGTAGAAAGAGTCATAGATCTAAGATCTTTAGACAGCTTGAGACACATTGAATAACTGTCCCAGCTTTCAGGTAAACATTCTAAGAACTTTGTCAGTACTTCAAAGTTAGAATATTCCTTACCAACAGTTCTCAGATCTATTATTAAGCAGTTAAAACGTTGGTGTACTTCAGAGAGAGATTCATTCTTACCACAAATGAATCTTTCGTACTGTTTTACCAGGTTGATCTTTCGAGAGTCCTAGACTTCAGAAGTACCTTCATACTGAACACAGATTGTGTCCCACATAGCTTTTTAGGTTTTCAGGTTCATGACAGAATGGTAGACTTCATCAGGAAGAGCCATGGAGAGTATGGATCTGGCTTTGGTGTCGATAGCCACTTTCTTCTTATCTTCATCAGTCCACATATGAATTTCCTTGGGAATCAGCCTTTCTGGAATAGCAGGTCTATTCTCAGTGGCTGGAACTGCAGGATCAATTCTTATAGGAATATATGGGCCGTTTTCAAGATAGTAAGGCATAGTAGGGTCTACACCTTCCAAGAAGAGAATCATCCTATTTTTCCATAGATTAAAATTATATCTGGAGAATCTAGGGGGTTTTGCAAGAGAACCATTGTCAATATAATTAGTGTTTGTGTTGGTGGCCATTTTCAGAAATAGCAAGGAAGAGAAATCTTAGTACAGATCAGATCTTGTTTATGAGATTAAACAAATCTGCTCTGATACCACTTGTTGGTCCCGAAGGGTTATACAAGTTTGTAGAAGGGGGGAGGGGGGTTGAATACAAACACACGATTTTTTTTCTTTTCTAAATTGTTTATTGATAAATCAAGACAATTTACAACTTGTTGCGGAACAAGATTAAGGATTAACCTAATCTAAACAAGTTAAGAACACTAAGTTTCTTGCACTAGAAGGAGATAAGGAAATTACGAATAATAACCTAACACACAGATAGAAAGAAGAAGATGGTCCGAGCACACTTCATTTCTGAAGTAGGGTTCTTCTTATATACTGCATGCATTTAATGCATGGCAGTATTGCTTTACACGTGGCAGCAGCTGAGTGGTTGCATGTCATTGACCTTTGTAGACAACCTTAGTAGCCGCATGGTGCATAGTGTAGAATCAGAGTTGTTGTACGATCATAGACAAAAAGGATGTTCGTTCTGACAGTTCGTACGGAGACGTGCAAGGGAGGTAAGACAATAGTACTTTGTAAGGAGACTTCATGATCAGCTTTCGTTGAAACAGTTCTTTATCAGCGAATGATAAAGTTCAGGGATTGCTGAAGTCTTCTACTTGATACTTCACGTTGAGTGGACAAATCTTGGCTTCGCTGATATCCGCATCAGTTCATTAGTAGACTTGTCGCTGGTTCTTGAGCTTGATCTTCGACTTCAGCGTAGAACATATGTTGACGTGAAACTTGTCTTCAGGGATCATAAGTAAACAACTAACTTATCAGCGATCATCTCATAGACTGAACAGGCTCAGAGCTACTCGATGAACAGAGTTCGCTGACTATTTAACTTTAAAGAGCGAGAGTTACTATCAGCGGTATTGAAACAGTCTTAGTACTTATCAGGGATAGTGAAACTCTAATACATATCATTTACTTACAATTTTCACTAAGTGTTAAGAGAGGGTCATTATCAAATCACTGAGGGTTTGGATCAACACCAATTCATTCAGACAGTTTATATATCAAATCTGATTCAATTTCAACTGATAATTTTCATATGAAAGGGATGAACTCACCTGGAAAGAAGCTTTTACCCAGCACTCAAATCCTTCTTCTTTCTGATTCAATCAATCTATTTGAAAGGTGATTCAGATTACAAGTTCTAAATTGATTCAAGAAATTAAAGAAGAAGATTTCAAACCCTTACCACGCAAACCACAGTTCCAATTTCTCTTATCCTTTTCTTTTCTTCTTTCTCTCCATGACCTTACTCTGGACCGACTTCAGCAAGATGGTTTGAGATAATATCTCAATTAAGCTTACCCAACTCTTAAGTATACTCAACTATCAAGAAATGACCAATCATACCCTCAAGTTAATTGTCATCATTAACATTAAACTTTGGTCAAATTACAAATTCAACCCTAGAGTTTATTTTACAATAGTCCACAACTTAGACCAAATTACAAATAGGCCCCATTTATATTAAATATAATATAATGGAAATTCGAGGTGTTACATTTTCCGCCGCACGTACCCCTCAGCAGAACGAAGTCGTGGAAAGGCATAACCGTACCTTAGTGGAAGCCGCTCGCACGATGTTGTCCCAGTCAAAGCTGCTGTTATATCTATAAGCGGAAGCCGTTGCAACCGTCTGCTGCACGCAAAACCGATCAATCCTCAACAAGCGGTTCAACAAGGCGCCCTACGAGATCATCAACAACCGCATTCCGAACATCAAGTACTTCCATGCGTTCGGATGCACGTGCTACATCATGAACGCCAAAGATGATCTTGTAAAGTTCAGCCCCAAGGCAGAGGAAAGAGTATTCATCGGCTACTCGACTCAAGCTCTTTCATGGAGGGAAAGGGAAAGGAAGTACTTCAATCATCTCTTCGTTAAAAGCTCGTAAGTCCCTAGCGAAGGGTTGTTCTTCGTATTTGGTGTATATAGTAGATGCGAAGTTAGAAAAGAAAAAATTTCGTCATAAAGAGATAACCATGATAAAAGTCCAATGGAAACACCACCGTGGTGAAAATGTTACGTGGGAAGCCGAAGAAGACATGAATAAACGATATCCTCATCTGTTTGTTTAGGACAAAAGTTCGTGAACGAAATCCTTTTAGGTGGGGAGAATTATAACACCCGTAAATTTATAAATATAGGTATATATCGATGATAATGTATGAATTCTCGAGTTTTAAATGTGTTTATGACCCTTGGTCAAGTCTTGAGTCATCCCTCGGTTTGGTCCAGTTAACTTGCAAAGAATATTAACTTGTAAAGAGTGTTAACTTTTTGTTAAGAATATTAACCTCTTGTAAAGAATATGAATTTTTTGTAAAGAATATTAACCATCTTGTAAAGAAGCTATAGCTATGATTTTGAGGACGAAATCTTTTTCAAGTTGGGGAGGATTGTAACACCCGAAAAAAAATTCTAAATAAATAAGATTGTAAGTTATATAAGTGTTTTATCACGGTTATAACTTACTTTGCATTTTATAGATCTTAAAGTAAATATTATATATATATATATATGGGTAGATATATTTTCATATATATAAATACATGTGTGTATATATTTATATATTTATGTGTGTGTGAGAGAGAGAGAGAGAGAGTTAAGACCACCAACAACCCTCTCACCTACTCTATTTACTTTCATCTGATTTCTCTCTTCTCTTTACTTCCTTCTTTCTACTTTCTTTTCCCTCTCTCACGATCTTTCTTCACCCCAATAAACTTCTCCATTTTCTTTTATTTCATCAAACATCAATGGTAGTTCTCTCCTAAATTATTTTGAGGAACACTTTAGGCTAATCTTTCAAGATTTGGAGCTTTTAGTGTAGGATTTCAAGCTACCAAGTCTCCTTCTCATCTTCACCAACTCATTTATAGGGTTTGCTACTTTTCTAGGTTTTGGCTTAAAACCTAGATTGTGAGTTTTCTAAACCTTTTGTTAAAACTAGATACACATCTTTGCTTGATTTGTTGCTTTTCTTGTACTCATTTATTTATAAAATCTCCCTACCTCTATATTTTACTTTGTCTACATATATTTGAGGTTTCTTGGTGTATTTGGGGATAATATGTACCATTTGAGGTTTAAGATACAATATTTATCATGATCTTTCATTTTTACTTACTTGGGAACATTAAGCCACATTTTAGGGTTTTGGGATTAATGAGAGGGTATATGGCTTATTGAGGTATTCTTGACTTAATATTGTGGGTTTGACCTAAGAGAAATGATTTTGACTTAAGAAAGTAGTTTTGGCTTAATGGTTCGATATTTAGCTTAATGGATTGATATTTGGCTTATTAGATTGGTATATGGCTTATTGAGGTATTCTTGAATTAATATTGTGGGTTTGTCCTAAGGGAAATGATTGTGACTTAAGAAAGTAGTTTTGGCTTAATGGTTTAGTATTTAGCTTAATGGATCGGTATTTGGCTTATTAGAATGGTATATGGCTTAATGAGATGGTCTTGACTCAAAGAATTAGCTTTGAGTTAGTCTTGGGCATATGGCTTAATGAATTGGTATTGGACTTAATAAAACGGCACTTGGCTTATTGGGATTGTTCATGTTATATGTGTGCAAGCTTAATTGTTCATTTCATGTTTAATTGGGAATCATGGGAATTATAGACTTGTATTTGGATTTAAAAACCTTATATGTTTGGTTTTACATGTCTATATATTATGGTTGGACGATACTGCGTATTGTGTACATCTTATACATTACTTGGAGTAATTTGGGTATAATGATGCTTTATTATAACTGGGATGAACCATCAAGTATGTACTCGATGATTACAGTCTTTGGGGGCGCCACCTTGGAGGTATGTGCCTAGACCCCTTGTCGTCCGGGACAATGCCCTAGGGATAATCCTTGATGTGATGTCGGGCCTTGTGGTATTATTTGTGGGGGTAGATACTAAGGTGTATTGATCCTTTGGGTGCTACTTGTTTGGTGTTTTGGGTCTCCCCATTGATTCCTTGTTGAAATGATTTTCCCTAAATAACATTCATAAAATGCCACCTCTACATGCTTTATTATGTGTTGTTCAACTCACTAGGCTTTTTGGCTTAACACTTGTGTGGTGTCGATGTGTATCTCAGGTTCTAGCGGCGTCGTTAATAAGAAGGTGTAGACGGCTTAGTGTGAGCTTTGGGGATTTTTTTTGGACGCCTTTTGAAGGATTTATTCATGGAATAGAGATGACACATTTTGTAATCTGAATTCTAACTTTAGAATCTAGATTAGTCGGTTGTCATTTATTCGTCCGTTAAATTACAAATTGTAATTATACAAGTTTTGCATTTATCCCCTTTTGGGAGGCTCGTGCTATGGCATTTAAACCACATCTCCGTTTTATGGAGGTTTTTTTTGTCCCAATTTTTGGGGTGTTACATAACGCCTAATGAGCTCAAGAGTTTTCATCTCAAATGTAAACCGATGAAACAGAAAGAATACTATTTTAAATCACAATTTCCAATATGAAAAGTATTTAGAATGAAAAGTGATATCTTTCCTAAACCCTATTTTCATGATAAAACACTTGAATAGAATATTCGACAATCATGGAGCCAAACCCAATTCTCACACAAAGTACAAATATGATTAAAATCTAATTACCAAAATATGGAAATAACTCATTTATCTACAACTTAATATATGGAGGGGATCCAATATATCAAAGTCACCTAAATAATATTAAAGCATGGATATTACACTATCCGAAAATAATGTTCAACCACTATGGGGGAGACTCGTACCCGTTGAGAGTGAATGGAACACATAAGTATGTCACTCGTATACCGTTAA
This sequence comes from Saussurea involucrata, assembly GCA_033807775.1. Taxonomy (NCBI): domain Eukaryota; kingdom Viridiplantae; phylum Streptophyta; class Magnoliopsida; order Asterales; family Asteraceae; genus Saussurea; species Saussurea involucrata. The sequence goes on along the minus strand of CM066318.1, from coordinate 14,540,421 downwards.
TCGCATAACACTTCATGACATAAAGTGCAAATGTCTCAACGAATCCTTTACAAGTGTCACCTCAAGAGTCGGTTGACCTTAGTGTTTATTCTTGCGAAATCCACGTTAAGTCTCGACACACTTAAGGACTACCTTGAAGGCATTACCTTAAGCGGCGAAGATGCTAGTGCCTACCTCCAAGGTAGCACCTCAAGACTAATCTCCTAATGCCTTGGGACAAATCACTTTCCAATTAAAACCATACCATTCGTATCTCCAAAATGTCCCAAAACAAAAGAATATGCAATTTCCAAAACAACTACACTAAAATGCATTTATCACCAAATAACCATCATTTATAAGATAAACCATACAAAGAATCCATACTTGTGTTTAATTTTTCAAAATACTCAAATATAACGAACACGTACATTTTTATGAATTATTAACCAAATATGAAAATCTCACAAAATAACCCACATATTTGATAAATATCAAGCAAAATACATTAATACTTCAATATAGACATTTTTTGGTATGTACATAGTTTTCACAAAGCAACTTGAACTCACCTTGTTAGATTTAGTTTAAATCTAGGTTTTTACCCCAATCTCGAGTTTCCAAGAATGAAAATTTTAGATCCTCATGCTAACTTCTAAATCTAACACCTCTTTTACTCCCAAAACAAACACAAAGAAAACCCAAGAAGAATGAGGGTTGTTGGTGCAAAGAAACCAAACCCTAGCTTATAAAGGAAAGATATGATAATAGGAAGGTTACTATAAAAAATTCTCTTGAGTCCTTCAACAAGCTCCAACTCTTTTCATCTAGCCTTGAAGAGCTCCAAAATATGACAACTTAGAAAAAAATTGCCTCAATCGGTGGAGGGATGAGGAAGATATGATGAAATGAAGAAAGACCCTAAAAAATCGGATTTTAACCTCTTGGACACACTCCTTGACAATGACACGCGGGCACGATCGCCAGTCACAATCGCTCATGATGCACCGAGGCTCATACCTTCTCCGGGATAGTGACCAGCGATGGTGCCCTATGGAACTATTGCATGGCACAATCACACCACTTGTTCCGTGGTCTTTTTCGACCGTTTTCACGACCGTTCTCCCGACTCCTCAACCGTTTATAGAAAATTTGGGGTGTTTCACCAAAATCATCTTCAATGAAGATATATAGACAGGTTCAAGGGAAAACCTCAAAAAACGGAAAATTGAAGAACACCCTAGGAGCCCTTCATCTGGACAATAAGCACTTGTGCATACAGGCTATTTGTAACATGCATTTGTGCATATATGCACAAATGCATAATGCACTTGTGCATAAAACCAAAAAGTCAACTATTTACATGTATGCACAAGTGCATACCGTCCAGATGAAGGGCTCCTAGGGTGTTCTTCAGTTTTCCATTTTTTTTAGGTTTTCCCTTGAACCTCCTCTCTCTCTCTCTCTATATATATATATATATATATATATATATATATATATATATATATATATATATATATATATATATATATATAGGGTCCCCTTCTTTTGTTAACCAGTCATTTAGTGTTAACTGTGTTAACTAATCTGGACCCTTAATAATCTAAATCAATGGCTTAGATTAAAAACATATTTTAATTCATGATTAAACTAAACCCACAGCTAAAGCATATATGCATGAGGGTATTATAGTCATTTAATAAATCTTGATAAGGAAACAATTAAATTGAGAGCTACATTTAAGGAGGTATAACTTATCTCTAATTGATTCCATCAATAGATTCTCTCTCTCTCCAATCTCCAAATCGGCAAAAATCATCCAAAAATCAACCAAAAATCAACAGTGGTCTCCAAATCGATTTCAAAAATTAGTTCCATCAACAGGTTTCTCAAAATCGATTCGCAAAAATGGTGTGATACCACTTCCAAGGTCGTTCGATTCGAATGCATAGAAGATACGAATCGGGGGTTTCCAAATCTTGTGCAAATCGTTACCAAATCGAGCAAACCCAAATCGATTAGATTTTTGGATATTGATCGTTTAGGTTTAATCAATATGATTGGTTTATGATAGTGGGTTTAACATTCTCAGTATATGCTATGAACGTAGTTCTGTAAAGTGCATATATGCAATTCTCTAATGTGCATATATGCAATTCTCTAATGTGCATATATGCAATTCTCTAATGTGCATATATGCTATTCTCTAATATGCTTGTTGTGGGTGTAAAATATACATATGTGCAATTTTGATATGTGCATATATGCTGAATGTGTAAAATTTACATAACTGCGGATCTAATAATATGCATATATGCAATCTTGATATGAGCATATATGCTATTCTCTGATATGCTTGTTGTGGGTGTAAAAATATAATCTGCGTAAGAACACCATCCTTCACCAAAGTTTGTTCTTCGATATCGTTGGAATAATCATTCTGATTAGAAACCGAAGATCGAAACATTGAAACACCGCTTTCTTCTTGAGTAGAATTCATGATCGGTTATGAATGAACCAGTAAAAACGTGAAAAGAATATTAATGATATGATAAGATTAAGAGAAAAGATGATGAAGATTATCTTTAATATTAAAATAATATATAATCAAAACTGCCAAGATTGGATGGCGTGAATTATGGAAGGTAATATTACTGGAAATAATTAAAAACATGTTCTTCCAAAAATGCCCCTGCATAAACCGTCCATAATGTTGATAAACCAAACATCAAACTTGATTCCTATTGGTTGAGAATAGTTAATAAGGTTAATACTAATTTGGGGGTTAACAAAAGAAGGGCCCTCTATATATATATATATATATAGAGAGAGAGAGAGAGAGAGAGAGAGAAAGAGAGAGACGGGGACAAAATTAGCAGAATTGACAAAACCCTATATCAAATTAGCATTAAAGTCGATGTGGGCATTCCATGCGACCCCTATATCAATTATAGATGGATGGATGGATGGAATGGAATGTAATTTGTCAAAAGAATTTGACTTTAAAGGAATTTGAATGAAATGTTACATTGTAATGGAATCTATTAAGGAATTGTAATATGTCTATTTGGTTCACATAATGTAGCTTTGGAATTGAAATGAAATATTGATAAATGACTAAAATGCCTTTTTTGAAAATTTTTATTTTTATAAAACTAAAAATACTTTGAAAAAATAAATTAATAAAAACAAAATAAATAAGTTATAATAAATAAAATAAAATAATTAAAGTATATAAATGAATAAAAAAATATTTAATATTTCAAAAAATAATAAAGTATACCTCAAAAAAGTAAAAAAAAAATTTAATTAAATAAAATATTAAAAAAATAAAAGTATTAGATTAAATTAAATTATATTTGGGTTAAATGGTATTTTGGGATTATGAAAATACAAGATTCTATTTCATAAAAATCCCAACTTATTGTTAAGGAATGTTAAAATCCTTTATTCATGGAATTTGTTGGAATTCAAAAATTTCATCTATCAAAAAAATTGAACCAAACAAGGAAATGAAATCAGGACAATGAAATTCAACATTAGAATTCCATCAGATTCTATCACATTCTGTGAATCAAACGTCACCTAAAAATACAAAACCCTAATATGGGCTTTGTTCTTACCTTGAACAAAAGGAATGGAGTGGGGTTCGTCATATAAGTGGGGTGACTAACAATGAACAAACAAATACGATGTTCATTACTCCATTTCCATTTTCTGTGATTTGAAGATAGATATAGATAGAACTCGATCGAACTAAATGCTTTTCGTCTTATCGTATATAAGAGAAAGGTTGCTTTTAGGAGTGACCTTTCTCGATTTCAACAAAACAAGCCGATGGTGATCTCACTTTCGAAAGAGAATAGAAAGCGTACTGACTCTGACTGCTATCTACGATGCGATCAGGGGGGAATAGCGCAAGGGCTTAAGTCATCGATTCAAATCCTATCTTTTTTTCGGTATGCCGCGTGCAATATATCATGGCTAGAGTCCCTCAACACTAACACCGTTAAGTTTGAAATGTTTAAACTTTAATTTTGGTCCCTATGGTTTATTGAAATCTTTGAAAGTGGTCCATGTGGTTTATTATTGTTTTTACATTTTTCCTTTAAAAACTAATATAAATATAAATATTATTAAAAAAATAAAAATATATTATCTAATTCATATATATATATATATATATATTTATATAGATGGATAATAAATTGTAAACCATCATTTTCGTGTAAACCGTGTAAACCCTCGATTTCATAGGTTTTTTTGATGAAATTTTTTTATGGAGTTGTTTATTTTGATGAAATTATTTAATATCATTCATTTCTTGATGATTTTTTTATGAAATTTGTAGTTTCATAGGTGAAAACGAAAATATATGAAATAATTTCATAAAAATGGAAAAAACCTATGAAACTACAAATTTCATAAAAAAACTTCATCAAGAAATGAATGATATGAAACAATTTCATCAAAATAAAAAATTCCATAAAAAAAATTCATCAAAAAAACCTATGAAATCGACGGTTTACACGGTTTACACGAAAATGATGGTTTACAATTTAGTAGGACTCTATTTATATATTAATATATATATATATATATATATATATATATATATATATATATATATTCATTTATTAAAAATTAATAAATTTTTAATTATATTTTCATATATATAACTGTTACTCCCTAATGGCTAGCACAAGTATTATAGAAGGGGGGTTGAATACAATACACAAAAATTACTTAATTAATTCTTTTATTGAAAAACTTTAACTAAGAATTACACATAGAAACTTTAGATTGTTGCGGACAGAACAGATGAACTATTCTAACAATCTTTCACAAAGCAAACAGAAATAACAAAACAACTTTAAACACACAAAGATCAAAGCTATAAAGTTCTTAAAGAGATGAAACAATCTTGCACTGAGAGAATTCTTCAGAAAGTGTGGTTTGCATGGATATCTTCTTCTTCCTTTTATAGTGCATGAAGCATTAAATGCTTAGGACACTTGTCATCAGGAGATTCAATTGTAGGTGTTGACTTCTGAAAAGTTGATGTGTAAGAATAATAATAAACCAAAGGGACCACTTTCAAAGATATCTATAAAGCATAGGGACCAAAATTAAAGTTTAAATCTTTCAAACTTAACGGTTTTAGTGTTGAGGGACCCTAGCCACAATATATTGCATACCATAGAGACCATATTTATAATAAACATAGAATGAGGACTATAGTAAAAAAACACAAAACCACATAGACTAAATCCACAATTCACTCTTTATTAAAATATTTTATATATTTAATAAAAAAAATTCTAAACGTTTAATTTAAAATATTTTTGCTGGTAGAAATAAAAAAATGAAATATTATTTTTTCGGTTTGAGTAAAGCTTTTGAAATCCTTTTCGAGTTGAAACAAAAACTAGTCTAAAATATTCATTAGGGGTGGGTTTAGTAACTATTTAAGAAAACACGAAAACGGTCGTTAATGTAAAGATCTTAAATGATTCATGTATAAAATCACATATGATTCATGCGACTTTGCTCAGGACTTAAGTCGCGCCCAAAGTCACCCGCATCCATTTTTTCCATTAATGTAAAATCATATGTGATTTTCTACGTTATTTGTTGTTCTCGTGTTTTCTTAAATAGTTAGCATTCTCGTTTGAACCTTCCTCATATTCATTATCTGTATTTTGGAATGTTCTAGTTGTTGCTAAATGACTACAACAACATCTTGTTTATAGGACACCTAAAATGTTTAAGTGTCCTAATAGATTATTTTATAGGACTTACATTTATAGGACCAAAAAAACGATACATCCATAAGTGTTACAATATATAACGTTTTTGGGCGTTTTAACAAATTTTATAAGACCTTTTTTAAATATGTTCCGTATTAGTTATTTTTTTATATCACAATTTGAAAAGAGTCTTATAAACACTAGTGTCATATAAAAGATGAGTTTATTTATAAAATAGCTAATAGCATACTTTATTTTAAAAGCGTCGAAAAAAGCTTGTTGAAACATTTAAAAACATCATATAAAACTATCGTATTACTTTTAAATAATATGTTTTATAGTTAGGTTTTATTAAGACCATCCACTAAAGTAATTTCTAATGGATTTCTAATAAGTTTCTAATTGTCACCTAAGATTTTTGATTAGGAAATTGTGGTGGTTGTGATATATTTTTAATAGAAAAATGGTTTTGGTAATTGTTAATGTCATGTGATTACTTTTTAATTATGTGCCAATGAATAGTATAAAACTTGTAGGTATAATTTTTAATGTTTTTTCGGTAGAGTATGTTTATTAAAAATATATGGATAATTTATAAATAAAAATGTATGAATAATTTAGTTATATCATGTTTTAAGTTATAGTAAATAATTTTTAATTGTAGTTTTAAAATTTGATTAAAATATAGTTTTTATGATTAGATGTCATTTTAGAAAATAGTTAGCAATCCTTGTATTATAAGAGATAATTTCTAAATTTGACGTGACACTTTAGAATTTGTTATAGAAAACGTATAGTAGTGAACGGTCTTAACTTAGAGCATCTTCAATAGTTATATTATATTTTCTATAAAATAAGGTACTAAAAAACAAAATATTTAATAAAATATTATTTCTCTTCTATTACCTATTATTGGTGGAAAAGTATTAAAATAGTAATTTCAATCTATATTTTAAGATTTCTTTAGATTTAGAGATTTCTACGATTTGTCCTCCTCTTTTATCTATTTTATATATTTTAAATATTTTGTAAACTCAATTGTATTGTAGTGAATTATGTAAGACCATCTCCAACGGCGTCACTAAATATTACACTAGACATTAAATTTGATATAAATGACATTATTCACATTTTTAATGAGGTCTCTGTTTTTCACACTAAATTTAGTGTAATAAATAGTATTACACTATATTTGGTGTAACACTATTCATTTACACTATTTTAACACTAATTTTTACATCATTTTTAAAAAATAGTGTTACCGATTGAAGAAAATTTATTATTAATACTAAAACTTACGTTAATTTTGAAATTTGGTGTAACCGTTTACCAAGTCACATTGCCTACCGGATTGATATGGCAAGGACCAAAAATCTTACCTAATAAGAGCGAATGAAAGAACCGAGAGTCTTACCCTGGTAAGTGATGTCGACGATTCTTACCACGGTTAGCGCTTACCAGGTGAATTGTTGCATACGAAATCGATTTGGCGGACCAAAATCTTACCTGATAAGTAAGTGATAGTGTTAAATTTGATTGATAAACACTTACCCGGATAAGCATTTGGTAAACGGTCCCTAAAAAAAAGATATTTTGTGTTGTGTGGGTAAAACCGTAAAGGTGAGTAACGCCAATTCATGTTATGATTCAGCAATGAATTGAAGGAGTCAGAATTCAGAAAATGATGATTCAGATCCAAATAATTGAATGCATCTGGATTTAAAGCAGCATTGATTTCATTATTTTCCAATATTACAGGATGTTCTTCCATTGCTAAAGTTGAAGCTTTTTCTTCTTCTTTAATGGCGGAAACCACGACTCAAATTGAAAATTAGCTTCAATACATGATCCCACCGATTTCATTCTTGTTGTTTAATTTACATTGTTTTTTTTACTTATTTTGAAATGTTTCCATCGGTGATTCATCCATCATCAGAGATTAATTCAATTTTCTTGGGTTAAATTCCATTGATCTTGACAGTACCATTGGAGAGTCGGGGCTTGATCGTCGGAGAAGAAATTGCAGGATTCATCTCCACTGAAGAAATTGTGTTCTTCGATCTTCACAAACTGAGGCTGGTAAGCTTTCTGCGCATCACCCATTATAGCTTTTGATTCCGGCATTACCACGGCGGCGGCCGCCATGTTCGAACTGTTGTTATCTTCGTTCAGAATCGCACTTGAATCACTGTCTGAAGACCCGTCTTTGAAATCCGGGAAATACGCCGTCGCCACCATGTTTTCGTACATCGTCTCCGGCGACTTTGCCTTGTCGCCGGTTTCTTCCTTCACCGGAACATTGGTTTCTTCGTCTTCCCCGTATAACTTCGATTTCAGTTCCCTAATCTGGAAATTCAACAAACTGATGTAAATCACTTGAAACCCAAAAGGGATTTAATTAAATCATTTAATTATAAAATTGGAGGTACCTACCTGTTTTTTTTTTAACAGTAGAATTTTGTAGAACTAGCAAGAAACTAGAAAAAGAAACAATTTGTATTGGTGGTACCTACCTGTTTGAGTAGAGATTCATTGTCGTGTTTAAGGGAATCGTAGTTGTTTTTGAGCGAATCAAAATTTGCTTTAAGAACACCGTAGTCTCTCTCCAGTTGCTTGGTCTTCCACCGTGCACGGCGGTTCTGAAACCAAACGGCGACCTGACGCGGTTGCAGGCCAAGCTCTTGAGCAAGCTTCACTTTCCTCTCCGGCTCTAACTTATTCTCCATCTCGAAGTTCTTCTCCAGCGCCTTTACCTGATCCACACTCAACCGCCGTTTCTTCTCCGAGATCTGACCACCACCGCCGCCGGCAGACTCCTCACCACCACCACCACCACCATCGTCATCCAAACCTTCCATTAACATCGACTGAAACTCTCTCGTGTACCCCACAGGACTGCTTCCACCTTCTTCTTCTGCAAACAATCACAATCTCAATTTAAACTAAAATCAATTCATTTAAACATACATGAGAATCCTAGCGTAAACAACAATTGTGGCCACTGAGATTTAATCAGGGCTGGGCTTCTAGCTCTCAAAAGATAAGACATACATGAATCTGAATGATTAGTTACCTATGTTTGAGCACATGGGTATCAAACCCGCCATGGATTCCGACTTTCCGAGCTTCCAATGTCTGACTGAATGTAACGAATTCAATTACAGTAAGTGATGAACAACGACACAGAGATTTGGATGGTTTTGTTTAATTACAACCAGAGGTTCTACTTGAAACAACTTCCATGGCTGCAAATGGTGGTGGTTTGAATGATGATGATGATGAGTGACCATCTCCTCCATCTTTCTTCTTCTCCATTGCTAATTAAGCAACCAATTAAGAACAAAAAAGAAATCACACCACAGAGCCAACAACATTAGTTGCAGATATCAAGAAAGAGGGTTCATGGACTGTTGTTCATCAAGAGAGGGAGAGAGAAGTGAGAACTGGTTTTCAGACCAGCTGTCCTTGAAGCTTTCCCTTTCTTTATATAAACTCATGCTTTGTCCACTGGTGTGGTTAAAATCTAACTAGGGTCACACAAAGCTGGATCCAGTAATTTTTTCACAACGGTGACACTTTTCACCAATCTAAATTGTTTTTATTTTGGCTCATATGTTTTTAGGGGTGTTTGGGATTGCTTATTAGAAATAACATATGTTTTTTTTAAAGTAGTTATCAAACTTATGTCATGATAAAAAAGAGTTGTGGGTAAATATGTAATTTGAACAAATAAGTTATAAGCACTTTTAAATAAGTTAAAATAGATTAACTTATCAAAAACAACTTATTTGTGGTAAGGAAAAGTCATAAGCACTTTTCTTTTTTTCAATCCAAACACTCAAAATAGCTTATTTGTGGTGAGGAAAAACAATAAGCAAATAAGTCAAAAAAATAAGCAATCCCAAACACCCCCTTAGTCTAATACCACTGTTTTGAGGGATTTTTAATTTTTTTTCATCGATTTCGAAGAACTTTGTAGTTTTTTTCATCGATTTTGAGGGTTTTTTTGGTCTTTTTGGTTGATTACGAGGTATAGTTGCATCTTCTAAAATGATACGGTTGCACATTTCATGAAACTAATTTTTTTAGCCTCATGGTGGAGATTGTTGAGTTTCGTAGAGAAGTGCCAAATATGGTGAGAAGTGGTTATCAATCATTGGATGAGAAATTGACAAACATTAGAATGAAATGCACCGAGATAAGATGTACAGAGATGCACCGGGTCAATTCCCTTTTAACCCACAATTTATGGGGGTATTTGATTAAAAGTGACTTAACGGTTTAAAAGTACTTCTCACATTTCTCACAAAAAAGGGCACTTCTCACATTATCCGAGAAGCAATACGTGCCACTGTTGGCACTTAACTAGGTCCGTCCATGGTCACAACTCTGCTCTATAGTCTATATACCCTTGCTAAAAACGAGTTTTTAACCGGTTAAATCTTGGGTTTGCTTTTTAGTGGTCATCACTGTGACCATCTAAGGAACTATTCAATTTTAATCGATCAGTTATAATTAGATATCCAATTGTTATTGGGTAAGTTCGATATGACCAGTTAGAGACATTGAATGAGTGTTTAGTATCTGCTTCGTCTAGTCAAGAAGGGTTTCACGACTCTGACTCTTCTATTACGTTATGGGGAAGTCCATTTTCGTCATAGTCGATCCACGTTCTACCGTATTGACTGATTGCTATCCAATCAGAACTGGCCTATCGATTAGAAAATCGGTAGTAACTAGATATGTAAATGGAATTGGGTCGAATTAGATTCAGTTTTATAGTATACAAATTGAATAATTAGTTTTTTGGATGACGATAAAAAATCCAATAAAACTAAATTGATTCAATTCAATTAGGCACTTGTCGATCGATGTCATCCAATAGATATTTTTTTATATGATCAAGTTTTAATTTGAAATTACATTTTCTGTTGAAGATAACAGGGTTTTATATTTAAATATTGTTGGGTCTCACCAGATATTTTCTTTTTTAATATGTTAAAATTAAATTAAAAACAGAAATTGATAGCAGCCGGAGCTGAGTCGGAAAAGGGTGGAAGATGTTGAGGATATTGGTGGCGTCAGCGTATCCCTTTGCCACCATGCGGTGGCCGTTTGCCCTATGGAGTCGTCACAATTACCACCCTACGTCTCTTCTTGTTGGATGCTTTTAGAGTAACCTCATTTTGATCCTTGAGGTTTATTAAAAAATCTAAAATAAAATAAGTATAGAAATTATTTTTATACCTTGCATTTTGAAGAAATGCCAAATTTCGTAAAAAAGTAACATAATTTCGTCAAATTCTTATTTTGGGTAATATACTTTTAAACCTTTCATTTTGGTACCTCAATTGTAAAATATCAAACTTTCAAATACCTGGTTTACCTACAAATCAGGTAACGGTCAACTTAAATGACATGAATTGCATCTTGTTGAAATGTGATTTCTATGTTTATCAAAGTTTAAATTTCACATTCGGATTTTTTAGTGAACCTCAAGAATCAAAATTAGAGTTTATTCTATATTATTTTATTGAAAAGTGTTTTTTTTAAATAAGATTTATTATATTGCATAAACCATGTGCATCAAACCGTGTATCGTCAGGTTTAGAACTTTTCTATAGTTTTGTTAAACTGTATTATGTAATTCGGTTTATGGTTTTGAACTACAAAGTCACGTTCCAAAACTCATGATAATAATTACTAGGGTGAATTATAGATTGGTCAATATCTTTTGATGTTTTTTACTATGATTTTTTTACTGTTTACTATGGATTTGGTTTTATTAAAGTTCAATTTCCCATGATCATTGTCCCTCTAACTAACATAGTTAAAAAAAATTGTTACCTCAGTTAAGTTAAGAGACATTTTTGTCTTTAACCCTTTCTTTTTATCGTTTACTTATAAAAAAAGAATACAAAATCAATTATATGATATAAATTATAAGAACCAAACTTTCATATGTTGTTTCACATTGTGAAATAATGCATATGAAAATAAGTGTTGGTTTCACAATCTGATTACTTTTAATGTTTATTTCTTGTTTTTTGTTTCACACATTGTACATTCACATGCATTGTTTAACAATAAACAACACATGATAAATGGTTCTTACCGTTATCAACTTTTTATAATTCTTATTTAATTATATCTCTATATATACATATGTTATGTTATGTTAGGTATAAGAGCATGTGATAAGTGTCATTTTGGGTGAGAAGTGTGATAAGTGGTTTTAAACCATTGATCACTTTTAATCTAATACCCTCCCATGAATTGCGACTTAAAAGGGAATTGATCTGGTGCATCTCATCCTAGTGTTCGTCCATTTCTCATCCAATGGTTGATAACCACGTCTCATCAAATTTAGCACTTCTCACCGGCACCCAACTCTGTTATGTTATATGTATTTATGTATATATACATACAAAGTTGTTGATACCTCTCCCCCCCCCCCCCCTTATAGGCCTCCATCTCCCTCCTTACCTAAACGTCAAAGTTATGACGCATACAACATCATCTCGTATGGGGTTTTCAACATATGAGTCTTCTTCCCTGATGAGGTTACTGATATGAAATAAGAAGTGAAACGATTATTGTAAAAGTAGTTGAAGAACAATCATGTCGACGTTCTAATCAGAGATTAGACCTCCCATGTCGCCCCCTCATCCACAACAACATCTCTGTATGTTAGTGTGTATGCCCAAAAGCCAATAATTAGATGATTTTATTTGGACATTGTGTTGTGATATAAACATATAAAAGACATTGCCCAATTATTATGTTTATGGAATATTCCGTTTATAACCAACCATAATAATAACCTTAGAATATTGTATTCTAAAATGTCTCTAGTCAAGTATTAATTTGGGTTTAGGTTGAATTAATATGCTACGACTAGTATATACAGGGATTCGTATAGAAATGTAGAACCCACTTATGGGGACAAGATGAGATCTTGTAGAATCCGCATATGGGGACAAGATGAGATCTAATAACGGATGTTACTTTCTATGAGAACGTTTCATTGGATGTCATGTAACGACCCAACCGAAAATTTAAGCATTTCATAGCATAAGATATAAAACATCCCAAAAAGGAGATCCCAAGAATTTCAATACATCTGTCTCAACTAGGTTGGCGGAAACAACCTATTCACAACTGAGAATAAAATAAAAGTCTAAATAGTAAAAGTGAAACACAATATGTAGAAACGTCCGTACTCTAATTCTTCTCTTTACACTTACCGGAGCTTCCTACTATCAGTTTCCCTGAAAAGGTTTAGTTTTGGAAAAACGAGGGTTAGACTATGAGGTCTAGTGAGCTCCCTCAAGAAACGACAGTTCAATAATACACCTTTAAAATAGTTCGTAACGTTCATAGATAACAACTTTAAATAAAGCTTTCAAGTAACATCACACCCGTAAATGGCACACTGAAGTCACTCGGAAGTGACAACGTGTCAGTCTCACACTACCTTACTCGGTCACACCTCCCATGGCATAAATGGGACACCCCCCCGGTATGAGCACTGGCAGGCCACACCCCCCGACTTAGCCAATTTACGTCTAACAACAATGTATGCATACATTTCAAGTAAATTGTCATACTCGCATATTCATAAAATCAAACGTATCAATTCATATGTTCTTACTTACTTTAGAAATCACGTTTTAAACACATGTTCAGTTAGAAAAACTCACCTGTCCTTACTCGGTGTACTCACTTTTACTTCAAGTCCTTGAGCCGAAACCTATGTAAAAGTCATTATAAGATCGATAAGTTATTTTACCGAACCTCTCAATTACCTAACTACATTTCCCGACAAAACCGAACCATCCGAACTACCCTACCGGAACTATCCGGATTACACTATCCGGAACCACCCGGACTACTCTTTTCCGGACTAAAAGTCCCGGATTCCTCCGTTCCGGATTCCGATAGTGCTTCCGAAGTCCGCTACCGATTCCGGATTTCGCACACTATTCCGGATCCCATTCCGGAATCACATTACTCTGGATCCCATTCCGGAAATCACCTATTCCGAATTATCACTTCGGATTCCTAGTCCGGATTCAGTCAACCAGAGCGACATTCTGGACTCGAGGGTTTCGACGATCAGACGCTAACACCCGCATAATCACTAAGGTTTTGGGGTACCAAAACGAAAAATCGAGTATTCAACGCCACACCGGAATTCTAACATACGAGGCTCAATCCACACTCTCCCAATACCTTGCTCGTAGTTCCCATTCCCAAGACAAAAGTCTCCAGATTGATCCCAAATTCCAAATAAAATCGACAATACACAACACTGGAATTAAAAGGTAAGATTGAGGATTACCTAGATTGCTTGATGATGAAATTCCTCTTCTCTCCTCTAAATACAGGTGGATGGACAATTTCTATTTTCTATGCTTCTACACCCACAACCGTCACAAGGAGAATGGCAATTCCTAGGGTTTTGTGCTAAGATTGAGGTTTTTATACCTTCCAATGAATTTACACTATGGTCCCTCAAGTTACAAAGTTCCACTTTGCTTCCACATTTCTTATGTTTCTTTAAAATAGAATCTCGGTTATTACAATACCTCCCCATCAAAAAAATTCCGTCCCCAGAATTCCATTTCCGAAAAGATGAGGGTACTTGGACCTCATGTCCGCTTCTACTTCCTAAGTCGCCTCTTGTCCCTTATGAAACCGCCACTGTACCTTTACCAATCTGATCTCCTTGTTCCTTAACTTTTGAATTTTGATGTGCCTAATCTCTACCGGTTCCTCTACGTACGTCAATTTTTCGTCGACATTAATATCTCCCAATGGAATGGCCACATCTGTCTCAGCTAAACACTTCTTCAGGTTTGAAACGTGAAACGTCGAATGAACTCCTTTTAACTCTTTCGGCAAGTCTAACTTGTAGGCTACTGCTCCGACTCGTTCTGAAATGACGAAAGGCCCCACATATCTCGGTCTCAGCTTTCCTTTCTCCCCGAAATGTACTACTCCCTTCCAAAGCGAGACTTTCAGCATTACTTTGTCACCCACTTGAAATTCGATAGGTTTCCTTCTTTTGTTTGCATACTTTCTTTGTCGGTCCTGCGCGACCCTCATTTTCTCGCGGATTAGTTCTATCTTATCCGCAGTCATTTGCACAATCTCTGGACCTGCTAACTGTCTTTCTCCCACTTCGTTCCAACACAACGGTGTCCGACACTTCCGTCCGTATAAGGCTTCGAATGAGGCTGCTTGAATGCTCGTGTGGTAACTGTTGTTATATGAGAACTCTATCAATGGTAGATGTACTTCCCAAGACCCCTTGAAATCGATCACGCAAGCTCGGAGCATATCCTCTAACGTTTAAATAGTTCTTTCGCTCTGGCCATCCGTTTGGGGATGATATGATGTGCTTAACTTCAGTTGCGAACCCAACCCTCGTTGAAGATTTCTCCAAAACGATGATGTAAACCGACTATCACGATCGGAGACAATAGATCGCGGCACCCCGTGCCTCGACACGATCTCACTAATATACAATCGTGCTAACTTCTCCAATGAGTCAGACTCCCTGATTGGAAGAAAATGTGCGGACTTAGTAAGACTATCCACAATCACCCATATTGCATCGTGACCCTTCAGAGTCCTTGGAAATTTCGTAACAAAATCCATGGTTATGTTATCCCATTTCCACACTGGTATTTCCAAAGACTGAAGTTCTCCATACGGTCGTTGGTGTTCCGCTTTAACCTTCAGGCACGTCACACATCGTTCCACAAAGTGAGCGATGTCCTTCTTCATTCTTGGCCACCAGTAAAACTGTCTTAAGTCTCGGTACATCTTATTCGCCCCCGGGTGCATAGAATATCGCGACTTATGCGCTTCTTCCAAAATGCTTACTCTCAAGTTCCCTAACTTAGGAACCAACACCCGGTCTTTCATACACCTCAACCCACCAATGTTGACACTAAGCAAAGATGTAATCCCAACGATCCTTTCACTCTTTATATTTTCTTCCAACAACGCCTCCTCTTAAGACTTCTTGACCTCGTCCAAAAGACTCGAAGTCTCCTCGACTCTAAAGGCCACCACTTTGGTCGATCCTCCTCGCTCTTTCTGACTCAATGCGTCAGCTACCACATTCGCTTTACCCGGGTGGTACAGGATTTCACAGTCGTAGTCGTTCAACAGTTCCACCCATCTCCTCTGTCTCATGTTCAGCTTCTTCTGATCGAAAATATGCTTAAGACTCTTGTGATCGGTGTAGATCTGGAACTTCACTCCATACAGGTAGTGTCGCCATATCTTTAAAGCGAACACCACTGCCACTAGCTCTATGTCGTGCATAGGGTAGTTCTTCTCATGATCTTTCAACTATCGAGATGCGTAGGCAATCACTTTCCCATTCTGCATCAACACACACCCTAACCCAAGCTTGGAAACATCACTGTAAATTACGAAACCTTCAGATCCATCAGGTAACGACAGAATTGGGGCGCTGCTCAGACTTTCCTTCAACTTCTCAAATGCGGCCTCTTGAGCTTCGGTCCAAATGAACTTGACGTTCTTCCTCATCAACACGGTCAATGGTGTGGCTATTCGAGAGAAGTCCTGAATAAAATTCTGGTAGTAGCCCGCCAACCCAAGAAAACTTCTTACCTCAGATGGCGACTTTGGCGGCTCCCAATCTTTAATTGCTTCGATCATAGAAGGGTCCACTTTGATACCATCCGTCGACACCATGTGACCTAGAAACTGAACCTCTCTCAACCAGAACTAGCACTTTGAGAACCTAGCGTACAACTTCTCGCGTTTCAACAATTCCAAAATCGCTCGAAGATGCTCCTCATGGTCTTTACGGGATTGAGAGTAGATCAGTATGTCGTCAATAAAGACGATTACACACTTGTCCAACAACGAACTACAAACCCTGTTCATCAAGTCCATGAACACTGCTGGGGCATTAGTCAAGCCAAAAGGCATAACTAAAAACTTGTAATGTCCATATCTTGTGTGGAAAGTCGTCTTAGGCACATCTTCCTTTCTCATCTTCAGCTGATGGTAGCCCGATCTTAAGTCTATCTTCGAGAAATAGCTCGCACCTTGTAACTGGTCGAAGAGGTCATCAATCCTCGGAAGCGGGTACTTGTTCTTAATAGTTACCTTGTTGAGCTCACGATAATCTATGCACGTCCGCATTGACCCGTCCTTCTTCTTAACAAATAGTATCGGCGCTCCCCAAGGCAATGAGCTCGGACGAATGAAACCCTTGTCGAGTAGCTCTTGCAGTTGCGTCATCATCTTCTTCATTTCTGCCGGTGCCAGACGATAGGGCGCACGCGCAATCGGTGCCGCCCCAGGCATCAAATCTATTATGAATTCCACTTGACGATCTGGGGGCAGACTCGTCAAGTCATCCGAAAACACTTCCGGGTACTCACTTACTATAGGCACATCCTCCACTCCCTTCTTCTCTTTCTTAGCATCTAGCACGTAAGCTAAATATCCCAGACATCCCTTCCCCAAACATCGCCTAGCTTTCATCATAGATATCATACACGACTTCCTATCTCGACGATCCTCATAGATTACTACTTCCTTCTTATCAGGCAAGGCGATACGAATTAACTTCTTATTACACACTATGTTAGCGTCGTTATCCGCTAACCAATCCATCCCTAAAACCACATCAAACTCCCCCTTTCCCATAGGGTAGAAACGCAAAGGGAACAAATGACCATCTACATCAATGCTACACCCCTCATAGACCTCTTTCACCCAGACTCGACTATCATCCGCTACTTTACCTCAAACCCAAAGTTCAACCCCTTGGGTTTCACTTGCAATTTTTGAATAAAATTAGGAGACACAAATGAATGGTTGGCGCCCGAATCAAACAGTACTCTAGCAAGAGTCGAGTCAATAGGGAAAATACCTGTCACCACATCTGATGTGTCTACCGCTTCCTCTGCCAACATGTGGAAAGCCCTCGCCTTCGCGCGAGCATGTTTTACCTTTCTATCTCCGTCTCTTCCTCCACTACTACCGCCGTAGCCCCCAGCAAATCCCTCTTCAACTGCGGACAGTCTATTTTGACATGGTCTGGCGAACCACACTGATAACACGACCTCGAACTACGGCAATCCCGTGCCATGTATCCCGTCTTCCCACACTTGAAGCACCCCTCTTTATCAGCCATGCATTCTCCTTTATGCATCCGGTTACACTTACCACAAGGTTTCTCTCCTGCTCTGGGTCCCACCCGCAGCTCGGGTCTAGGAGCACTCGGCATCTTAACATCACGATTTGGTCCTTCCCACTTCCGTTTATCCTCGACTCTCTCCGACATATGCCTTTTCTTCTCTTTTTCCATGAGTTCTGCAGTATCTATCGCGACATGAATAGTAATGGGATCCTTCACCTGTACTAACTCCCTCACACTGCTCTTCAGTCCCCAGATGAACCTCTCTATGTGCCTCTCTTCAGTAGGCACATACAAGTCAGCAAATCGAGCTTTCTCAATAAACTTTGACATAAACTCTTGGACTGACATCGTCCCTTGTTCCAACCCCATAAATTCCTCCTCGGGCTTCTTAACGGCCACCACTGGGCAAAACTGAGCTTTGAATCTTTTAGTGAATAGTCCCCACGTAGTTGTTTTTGCGATCTCCGAACCTTTACCTCTCGTCTCGACATCCCACCAGAAAATGGCATCTGCCTTCAGCATAGACATAGCAAACAACACCTTGTCTTCCTCGGCACACTTACTCGTGTCAAAAACTAACTCCATATCGCGTATCCATCTCAGAGCTAAAACTGGATTGCGTTCCCCGTTGAAAGATGGAGGTTTGCACGACGCAAAAGTCTTAAAGGTACACCCTTTCGTTGACTTCAGTTCGTTAGCCACAAACGGAGTTGACAATGAATGATCTCCCACCACAATCGAAGGTAGGCCAGACGCCTCAGTCCTCGTCTCGTTCTCACTTCTAGTTCGTCCCTCGACGTAGTCTTGATCTGATTTTCCAACAATGCTTGCAAGGTCTCTTGTAATTTACCCATCTCAGACGTAAACTTTTCCTCAATCACAAAATCTTGGTTCTGATTTCTCCTCGGGCTGTCCGACTGACTCCCTCCGCCTACCGAGGTGGTACTTTCTTGATGCAAGGGCTTACGCACTTCAGGCGCTCCCAGACTCTTAGCTCGACGGGTGGTCGACATCTTTATCCCTCCTCGGTTTGCCACGCCCGCCCCTACCACCTGAGAGGTAGCTCGCAACGGCGGTCGTCCCCGTCCTCTTCCTCGGCCTCCGCCCTTTCCGCGAGTGGCCGCCCGTCTCGGAGGATTCACCGGTTCCTCCTCTAGGATTTTCTCCACGCAAATCTCTCCCGCGACCGGATTTGTGCCCACCGCCGGCAAGGATCTACTCCTCAAAGTTCTTTCAGACATACTGGATTACTGAAACATACCAAAATAAATATCTTAAGGCTACCGCTCCAGAATAATAAAGCAAAGTAAGCACATACATGTACCTGTAAATTCGCAGTTACACTAGCCAGGTGTAACCCCGAATCTACCTTACATGACTGTCCTCGCTACCCTATTAGTCTTATCCCTAATATAGTGCCCTTATAACGCATTCCTGGTTCTCAGTTGTGATTTCTACAACCATAGTTTAAGTATAGGCCCGTCCGGTCACCTAAATCCCTTAAACTCTGACTATGATACCAATTGTAACGACCCAACCGAAATTTTAAGCATTTCATAGCATAAGATATAAAACATCCCAAAAAGAAGATCCCAAGAATTTCAATACATCTGTATCAACTAGGTTGGCAGAAACAACCTATTCACAACTGAGAATAAAACAAAAGTCTAAATAGTAAAAGTGAAACACTATCTTTAGAAGCGTCCGTACTCTAATTCTTCTATTTACTCTTACCGAAGCCTCCTACTATCAGCTTCCCTGAAAAGGTTTAGTTTTGGAAAATCGAGGGTTAGACCATGAGGTCTACTGAGCTCCCTCAAGAAACAACAGTTCAATAATACACCTTTAAAACAGTTCGTAACGTTCATAGATAACAACTTTAAATAAAGCTTTCAAGTAACATCACACCCGTAAATGGCACACTGAAGTCACTCGGAAGCGAAAACGTGTCAGTCTCACACTGCCTTACTGGGTCACACCTCCCATGGCATAAAAGGGACACACCCCCCGGTATGAGCACTGGCGGGCCACACCCCCCAACTTAGCCAATTTACGTCTAACAACAATGTATGCATACATTTCAAGTAAACTTTCGTACTCGCATATTCATACAATCAAACGTATCAATTCATATGCTCTTACTTACTTCAAAAATCACGTTTTAAACACATGTTCAGTTAGAAAAACTCACCTGTCCTTACTCGGTGTACTCACTTTTACTTCAAGTCCTTGAGCCGAAACCTATGTAAAAGTAATCATAAGATCGATAAGTTATTTTACCGAACCTCTCAATTACCTAACAACATTTCCCGACAAAATTAAACCATCCAGACTACCCTTCCGGAACTATCTAGATTACACTATCCGGAACCATCCGGACTACTCTTTTCCGGACTAAAAGTTCCAGATTCCTCCCTTCCGGATTCCGATAGTGCTTCCGAAGTGCTGTTCCGATTTCGGATTCCGCACACCATTCCGGATCCCATTCCGGAAATCACCTATTATGGATTATCACTTCCGGATTCCTAGTCCGGATTCAGTCAACCAGAGCGACATTCCGGACTCGAGGGTTTCGACGATCAGACGCTAACACCTACATTATCACTAAGGTATTGGGGTACCAAAACGAAAAGGCGAGTATTCAATGCCACACAGGAATTCTAACATACGAGGCTCAATCCACACTATCCTAATACCTTGCTCGTAGTGCACATTCCCAAGACAAAAGTCTCCAGAATGATCCCAAATTCCAAATAAAATCGATAATACACAACACATGAATAAAAAGGTAACATTGAGGATTACCTAGATTGCTTGATGATGAAATTCCTCTTCTCTCATCCAAATACAGGTGGATGAACAATTTCTCTTTTCTCTGCTTCTACACCCACAACCGTCACAAGGAGAATGGCAATTCCTAGGGTTTTGTGCTATGATTGAGGTTTTTATACCTTCCAACGAATTTACACTATGGTCCCTCAAGTTACAAAGTTCCACTTTGCTTCCACAATTCTTATGTTTCTTTAAAATAGAATCTCGGTTATTACATGTCATATAAGTGTCATAGAAGGTTCTCATGTGGTCACTGTACAATTAGTTCTTTGACATGAGTTCATGGAGTGTGCTTTCTTCTAGTGGTGTACTTTGATAATTGATTGCAATCAGTTCGTAAATGGGTGACAAATGGTTGTTGAATATATCGTATATCACGTTAGTAGTACTAGAATGGATCAAGATAGAATTTGTGTTCCTCTTGTATGTCGAGAGTGATATCCATGGGCCCCTCGGTTGAATAGTAATAAAAAGTCTATTCATGCTCAAATGATCAATATAGGATATTGATAATTAGTATATGACATTGATATCTGTCTTATCAGTAAATTCCGGAATAGAGAAACTAATGATTGAACATAACGAGGATGACATATTCATGCTTCATGTTCGATCTGAATATCTAAACAAATGGACATAAATGTGTACACTAATAATGACTATAGTTTGCTGATTAGCTGAATTACCAAAATTATCAAGGGGGTAACTGTTAGTCCCAAATGGCTAATAAGAATAAGAACATGTATTGTTGAAGGGGGGGGGGGGGGGGTTGAATACAATACACAAAATTTTCACAAAATTTAATTCTTTATTGATTTATAAGATCAAGAATTACACATAGAACACTTAGATTGTTGCGGAAAAACAGATGAAATCTATTCTAACAATCTTCGCAAGGTAAACCTGAAAACTACACAACTTCTAAAAGCACAAAGATTAAAAGCTATTTAGTTCAATGGAGGAGAAAGGCAGAATGTCTTGTGCATTGAGAAATCTTCTAGAGGAGTAGCCCTTTGCATGGAGAAGTCTTCATCTTTAAATAGTACCATGAGCATTTAATGCATGAGACACTTGTCACTTTGTCATTTCAAGGTCAGGGTTGACTCTCAAAAGTTAAAGTGCCTTTTCCTATTTTTCATGGTGCTAAAAAAGCTTTGATGGTGACCATATCTAAGAATGGGAAAAAGGACAGATGAACTTTTTTCCCCATACCAGATATTACCTCTTTGATGAAAAATCTTCTTAGCAAGGAGACAAGGGAGGATCCTCCTATTTTGAGGATCCCACCGATTTGTCATGGAGAAAATCGGTGAGATAGCAAATATTACCTCTTTTGATGAAAATCTTCTTAGCAAGGAGATAAGAGAGGATTCTCCTATTTTGAGGATCTCACCGATTTGTCAGGGCGAAAATCGGTGAGATAGCTTAGTTTGGGTTGAGAAGATCATCTTCAATCCGCATTGGTAGGTTTACTTCTTCTTGATTTCGGTTGATCTTTGACTTCACCGAACTTTGAAAACATGGCTAAGCTATTACAAAGAACCTAAAATTTATCTAAGTATAAAATATGTTTTTCAAAGATTGTAATGAGATCAGGAGGTCATCTTCAAGTCTTTGATGACCCAACAATCTCCCCCTATTTGAGGATGACATCCATACTTTGAAAAACATGAGTAAAGCAATGAATAATACATGTTGACCCTGTTTTACTCTTTCGGGTTCTTTTTCACATAGTCCATTTTTTGTATGTCTGATATTTATAAATGAATGAAAGGAATGAAAGAATAAAGAATAAACAATATGAATGAAATATAATGTACTTCCATCATAGAAGAAACTGATCTGCCCAAACCTAAATCGATGACAATCTTTGAGGGAGGTTTAAGTTTAAGTGAATTAGCCTCAGGATGCCTCTGCCCATGTCTTGCAGCTTCTTTCTTTCTCTAAGCATCTTCGCCTTCTTATTTGGCAGTCATCACTCTTTTTCTTTTGTCTTTATTTTGCCTCTCCCTTAGTTACATCGGCCGGACTGATCTGCTCCTCATGGGTTGGTTCACCGGTTCCCTAATCTTTGACCAAAATTTTGAGTTGGACGCTGAATATAAGTACTGAGGGTTGGTGTTGTTCGAGTTGGACGCTGGTATTGCTCCCCCTCGGATCGTTTCTCCCCCTCAGCGGCCGACGAAGAAGAAACACCATGAAAAATTGGAAATTTCGGCAACCTTTTTTTTAAACCGACCGAAATTTAAGCATTCCCACCGATTTTTATGATGAAATTTGAAGAAATTTCGGTAGGAATTTCGGAGGATTTTTTTAACCCTACCAAAATTTAAGCATTCCCACCGAAAGATGAAACTTGAAGAAAATCGGTAGAAATTTCGGAGGATTTTTTTTAAACCCACCGAAATTTAAGGATACCCACTGATTTTTAAGATGAAATTTGAAGAAAATCGGTAGAAATTTTGGTAGGAATTTTTTTAAAGATCTTCGGCAATGATCTTCGGAAAATTTTTCCAGGCATCTTCAAAAGTAACATCTTCAAGATAATTTCAAGAGGAAATCTTCAAGGAGAATAGAAGATTGGAATTGCAACTTCCAATCGAAGAAAATGGAAGAGATGGAGTGTGTATCGGCCACAAGAACACAGCTGAATGGGGCCGACACGTTGAGGTCGGCGGTTGAAATTATTGCCGATGGAGATGATTATCGGTCGAAGATATGATCGGCATGGGTCTATTGAAGAAGAGCGTTGGCTGAGATGCCGATGTTGGGAATCAGCAGATGCGCCGATGGTGGCAACCAGCGGGGTCAGCAGTTAGAGTCAGCGAGAAGATCTTCGATGAAGTCTGGAAATTGGCAGCAATGAGGTCGCCAATCGGCAGCAGTCGATATGGCTGTTCGGCGGCGGCGTGGCCGATGATGTGGTCGGCAGTGGCGTGATCTTCGGCAAGAAACAGTAGCCGATGAAGCTTTCGGTTCTATCGGTGGTAGGAGACAGCTGATAAGGAAATGAATCAGTGGTTGGTGAGCCGATTTTGTAAAGAGTGAGAGAGATCCAGATCGGCGGCCGATCTAGAGAAATAGGAGAGGAAATGGAAGTGTTTTGAGATGTGATTTTTGGAGAAAGAAAGGGGTAATGTAGATAGTGGTTTGTGTTTAGGAGATATAATTTGGTGAAAGAGATGGATGGTGAGTATCATCTTCTTGATTTGGAGAAGGTATAATGGTTGAGAGGCAGAAGGGAACTGAGGAAGTTGGGTTGGTAGAGGTTGTAAGAGAGCCATCACCAATGAATGAAGATATCAATCTATTTAGCTCAGAACCTGCAATCACAAAGAATTTATTTTCTAGGTACCCATTTGGTAGTGGGTCCTTTTGGGTTAGATGTTGAAGAAGAAAAATTGATATCAACCAGGTCAATTCTTTCTTTCGGACAATCTTTGGCAATATGGAAAATATCACCACCGATATAGCATTTTCTATAAATAAATGCCTTTTTAGAACCTTGACATTTTTCCTTACTTTTGCCTTTTATATTTATTTTCAAAGATTTTGATGAAGTAACAAAGATTTGTGGTGCAGAACCTAAGATTCCTTTTTCAGAATTTGGGAGGAAAGGAATATTCTCTTTTGGATTGGACATTTTGATGTTCACAGATCGGGGAACAAAATCGGTAGAGTAAGCCACAAAGGTATTTTTGGAAAGATTTGAGGATTTTCTTTTTTAGAAAAAATTGGCAACCAAAGATTTACTTTTTTCAGATGCAGAATTTTTTTTTGTTTGGGTTGGAAAGATTTCTTTTGACAATTTTAGAAGGCATGGGTTCAGAGGAGGATGCTTCATCTAAAGACAAGATTTTCAGAAGGTCATGAATAGGTTTGGGAGAGACTTTGGAGTCTTGAGCTTCTTCATTTGGAAAGAAAATGGGATCCTTGGCCTTTATAAACATACCAAATTGAGCTTCAGATAAATCAGCATAATTCATGGACACAGGCCCGATAGAACTAGAATCAGATGTTTCATAAAAGGTTGGTGAAACACAAGAGGTGGGAGCATGAGCTTTTGAAGATTGATCAATTTCCATTTTTCCAAAGCCTAAACCAATTTTGTCATCACAAGAAATCTGATCTTGAAAAAACTTTTCTAGATTTTTGGAGGAACTGGTCCATTTTCTCACAATTTCTTGATCCTTTTTAAAACATTTAAATATTTTGTTTTTCTCCTTAGCAAGAGTGAAATTTATGGTTTTCAAATCTTCAAGCTCAACCTTGATTTTATCAAAATGTTTGAGCTGAGAGAGACATATTTGAAGTTGAGAAGAAAGATATTTTATCTCAACATTTTCCTTTTTCTTAGCATCTTTAGCATCATAGAAATCAATGGTTAAAGAATCAAATGCTTCAATCTTTTCAATGTCCATTAGAGAGTGAAAAGGACTTACTTGTGATGAAGAGGATAAGCACTTAGCTGATACAAGAGCAGTTGAGGGGGTGTGATCTTCTGGATCATCCATGTTATTTATCTTGGCCATGAAGAACACATTTGAAGTGTCCTTCTCTCTTTTAGATGTGGGTTCATCTGCCAAATCATGAGTTTCAGCAGACAGACCCTTTCCTCTTCTGACAAGTCTTTTGTTTCTTTCCTTTTCTCTCTTGTATTTTTCTTTGTATCTTTCAGCCCAGTCAGAATTTATAGAAGAGAGAGGTTGGCCGAATTTTTAGGAAGGGGAGAGATTGATAGAATCATATTTGAATCTTCCCGATTTTGAGGAAAATGCTTGAGGAAGAAGTTCTGGGTCTTTCAAAGTGTTTACTTCTGCACTCATAGGCAAAATGACCCCTTTTACCATAGTTAAAACATTCCTCGTTGGTTTTGTCCATAGAGGAGTGTTTAGAGAGAGGAGAAGAGGATTTTCTACTAAACTTAGATTTTCCAGAAGAGAAGTGAGATTTTGATTTAGGATACCCATCCAACATGGCCATTTCATCTGATAATTTGTCAACTGTAGTTTCCTCACATTCATCCTCAACATCACTAAGATATGCCTCCGAATGGTCATTGAGATCTTCTTGACTATTATGGTCAGAGTCAGATGGCTAGGTGATTTTTGGAGTACACATAGTTCTTTTGGAAGAGTCACTTAAGAGAGCAAGAGAATAGCTCTTTATATCTGAGATGACAGACTTCCTTTGCAGCTTAGTCTGCTCATAGTTGAAGAGAGTTCCATAAAGAGCAGTGAGAGGCATATGATCAAGATCCTTGGTTGTCTTTATACAAGTACATATATTTTCCCAAAAATCAGGAAGATAATCCATAAACTTGCACAGGACTTCCTCATTGTCATACACTCTACCTAATAGCTTTAAGTCTTTAAGAAGACTATTAAAGCGGTTATAGTAGTTAGAGAGAGATTATCCTTTCTCATAAGAGAAGAGTTCATATTTTCTAACAAGAGCAATCTTTTTGCTCTTTTTAACTTCATTTGTACCTTCGTACATAACACATAAAGTGGACCACATCTCTTTGGCAATAGAGAAATTTACCAGAGAGTGATACACTTCATCGGGATGAGAGAGAGCAATGATAGTTCTGACTTTGGAATCTAAAAACACAAGATGTTTTTTTTCATCAGTATATTTCTTTGGATTCTTAAGAATATAACGACCAGTTGCAGCATATTTTTCTTCATCAGAGGAATCATCATGATCATCTTTTTCAGCACTTTCTTTGCCGGACTTTTGAGTTTCATAGCGAGCCTAAACTCTAGGGACAATAGGTCCCTTACTGAGAATAGTGGGATATCTGCTATCCACTCCTTCCATGAAAAGTATCATTCTGATTTTCCCCAAAGAAAAGTTGTTTGGATTAAACTTATGAGGTTTAGCAATAGAGCCATTTTCAGAAAAAGTGTTTTGAGAAGAAACTTCATTGTTTGAGGAGGAAGCAGCCATTACAGATCAATTTATTGAGATTAAACTTTCCTGCTCTGATACCATTTGTTAGTCCTAGATGGATAATAAGAATAAGAACATGTATTGTAGAAGGGGGATTGAATACAATACACAAATTTTTCACTTAATTTAATTCTTTATTGATTTATAAAATCAAGAATTACACATAGAACACTTAGATTGTTGCGGAAAAAACGGATGAAATCTATTCTAACAATCTTCACAAAGTAAAACTGAAAACTACACAACTTCTAAAAACACAAAGATTGAAAGCTATTTAGTTCAATGGAGGAGAAAGTGTGGATCCCAGTTTGATCAAGTAACAATGTAAACAATGAAACGATTAATCTTTATTGAATGATTAGAGAGTGTTACAAGATAGGAATGATGAACAACACTCTCTCTTTATTAACCGTATGAAACTAATCTGATTAATCTCTAAGCCCTTAACCTAATTTCCACTAAACACACTTTAAATACCTAGGCTTGATAGGCCCAAGCCCATTAACAATAAAGCCCATTTTCTCTTATGAGGCTTTACAAACAAATAAATAAAACTATTCTTTTCTTTATATCACTTTCTATTTTATAGGACTTTTAGTCCTAACAATCTCCCCCTAAAGTTATATAAAGAAAAAATACGATCTTGAAATATCCAGGTCTTGATCTTCTCTTCGCCTTGAATCTTTGAAGCACTTTGGTGTTGCTTGACTTTATGTCTTTCCAGGCTCCCCCTTGAATTATGCTCTTAGTCTTCATAGTATCACGAGTTTAACCACGAGTTGAATTTGCTTTGAAAAACTTCAGAACTTGTTGAACCAATATGCTCGAATGAGGGATTAACTTGTTGCGAACACTTCTTGATAAGGGGATAGAAGAATCATGCACGTTGTAATCTTTTCTGCATAGATCATAACAGTTACTCCCCCTCAACTTGATAATCTGGGTCTTTAAACTTTTATTACGTTTCTCCCCCTCATGATGATGATCTGTGTCTTTGAATTTGTATCATGATGATTATCTGTGTCTTTGAATCTGTATCAGTTCTCCCCCTCATGATGATTAGGAGCATCCTGAGCATCATGCAACTTCAAAGACAACACTGATGAGTAGCAAAATACCAGAAAAGATGTTAAGTAACCCGAATGGGGGTAATCAACTAACACAGAAACACAAAAGTAACTGTTATCACATCAATTAAAATAATTGAGTGTCCTATGTTTAGAGTTGGCATTGGGGTATCTCTGATAGGACTTCCAGTTATCACATAAGTAAAATTTTTAAAAATTACTTCTCAAACTGTTCCGGCAGTATCACAAAGATATGCGAGTGGAATCACAAAGACTCATGCATGTGTGAAAGAGATAATTCATATCGATTTGGCTCAAAAATTGATTTAACCTGGGACGCAAGTTAAAAATCAATTGACACAATGAAGTTCAGAGACCGGAGCTGATGTCTTCCTTTTTCAATATCTAAGACTTCCGAGTGAGGAATAGATAGATTATGTGCTAAATCTCCGTGTATTTATGAAACAAACATCTTTTGTGAGATGTTTGAGTGGCTGGGTGGGGTGACACAAGTTATCGACACTGGGTCCATGTTTGTTTCAATATTCATCTCCAAAGAACGAGAATGAATAGATTGTGTGGTTACCCGGATAACTGACTTGGTTTGGTAAGGACCAATAATTCTTTTAAGTCCTGTAACATCCTCACCATTTTTTCTCTCTCCAAACTCCTCTATACATCTAGACCCCTCACTGTTGTCTATAAATGGAATGTGTTTCTTGAGTAGGTCCTTCCGGTTCTGGATAGACCATAGAAACAAAATAATTCCTAACACTCCTTTCATGAACCAAATAAAGCATTGAAGTACACATTGAAGTACGAGTTCTGAATTGATTTGTTCAGAAGTCAAAAAAATTAAGTTTGAGTTCTGATCTGAGGTAATCTGAAGTCATCATTAAAACAATAGAAGTCCAAAGAACAAGATCAAGCGCAAAACGGGATGACTCGGTAGGGACAGTGTTTGCAACAAATGAAACAATTGATCAGAAAGTTTAATTGTGAAGAACAAGTCACAATTAATGTGTCAGATAAGAATTAAATCATGAATAGAAATGATGTACTATAAAAACAAAATTGGAATTCAAGCAGGTGTATTTCCATCGAAAAATCAACCAGATATATAAGACATGGAAATAACTAAGTCAAGAAAATACTGGACGTGGCAATCATGGAAGTTAAAATCAGAGAATAACAAACACAAGTAAGTTACTCAGAGTGAATTACCACGGTTCATTGAATTCACTAAAAAATTCATGTATATGTCAAATACCTTCTTACTCCCCCTCAAAATTGGCGTAATCTTTTATTGTTGTCATGTGAAAGGAATATTCTGAATTGTGTTAAACATGACATTCCTGCAAAACAAATTAAAAAGATTTTGGTATCCATGCTTTGATGGATCCTTGATGGTTAAATGCCTTGGCTTTAAAATGGGGATTGGGGATGCTATAAGAACCATACCAGTTATTCACTTACCTTGGATGCACAAAGTCACTATTTCCACAATAAGTGCAGCAGAGCTTTGCTCGGTTTAGACTGATTGGCTTAGCTATAGGGTAAACATGAGTAGGTGAACTAGTCATGGAAATAAATGACTTTGTATCAACAACAGGAGAATTATGAGTTTTGTTTCCATCACTGTCTTCTGTAGTTGACTTCTTTCTCCAAACCATTTTTACTTTTCTAAAAACATGATTATCTGAAGAATCATTAAGCTCACTGTCAGTAGAACAAGAGTAATAAGATTGTCTTTTGTGAGAAATACCGATTTTTGAGCGTTTCTTTGACCGTCTTTTAGATTTGGATTTTGAAGAAATGGTCATAGAAACGTTTTTTGGAGTAAGAACATTCTCCCTGTTAGACAACCTAGGGGGGGGGTAAGGTTGTATTTAAATCTTTTACTTTCAAAAAATCTTTTATAAATAAATACAGTACAGAAACAGTATAAATAAATCAGAGTATACAAATAATAAATATACAACAATTATATAAACAGATATAATTAAAATGCACAGCGGAATAAATAAAGAGATAAAGGATAGAGATACTTGACACGGAGATTTACTGATTTACCACCAACTGTGATAAACCAGCAGCCGAGACACTTCCCGACACGATCCAATAAATGTATTCTTTACGGTAGAATACAAACCAAGTACAAAGGTAACGTAATTGATTCTCAAGCTTCTGCTATGAGATGTACAGGATCACACACCCGTTATTCAAATGCTTACAAGAGGAGTATAACTCACAATGGGTAATCACTCTTGTATAATATCTCACACTTGGATATTTTATAAAAAATGTTTTATAAAATATATATATATAAATGAGAGAGCTGAGAGTTGAGAGTTTGAATGCTACTTGTTACTGTTGTATTGTAGTCTAATCTTCTTCATTACCATCAGCATCATTATATAGCAACCCACTTCCAACGGAAACAAGAGGCGCGGTATACCGCCTTGCACACCGCGGTATACCGCGGTCAGATACTGACACACCAACGGCTACATGCAAAGTTGACAGGAATTACGTACCCGCGGTATACCGGCTGGGACTCGCGGTATACCGCCGTCAGGAAAAGTAACTTTCAACCAATCAGAATTGTACACGAGCCTGCCGCGGTATACCGGCTGAACAGCCGCGGTATACCGGCCGTAGTGTACCCGCGGTATACCGGCTGTACCGCCGCGGTATACCGCCGTCAGAAAAAGGACAGCTTCAGGACGCAACCAAATCTTGCTGAATCTTCTCAAAAAACTTATTTAAATAAATTATTTAAGGTTTTTAGAAATATCCAAGTGGTATATTATTTTAGGGTGTTTATCATTATTAGTTATAAACAATAATGACGACGTAAACACTTCCGTCTTTGAACCCTTCAGATTAAATCTTCGTGTTCTTCAACAACTGCACACTTGGATTAAATTGTTAGATAAACAATAATACGGTGTGTTTGTAATCATCAAAATAAATATATATAAATATATAGAGATGTGGTACACTTGCACCAACAATCTCCCCCTTTTTGATGATGACAAACACAACCGCTAAGCAAGAGCATATGCGGTTTCTCTCCCCCGTTTGTCGAAACAAAAAGGGTCAAGAAAGACGGTATGCTTCCCCTCGAGAGATGCTCCCCCTCAAAATATGCATATAATTGAGGTAGCATAAACTCATGGGTAAAGAGCTAAAACGCTCCCCCTCAAATTAATAACGATATCAATTTGATTTTATAAAATTTGAGGGATAAAATAAAATGCAAAAAGCAATAGAGACAAAGATATACAAACCAATACGAAACACTTGCACCAAAACGGATCTTAAGGCTTCAATTTTCGGTTAATTTTATGTGAAAAAAAAAACACCACGTATTATGACCTCGTCAGGTAACCACGTATTATAACCTCGGCAGGTAACACGTATTATATCCTCGCCAGGAAACACGTATTATATCCTCGCCAGGAAACACCTACAAAAGGCAAAGAAAATATTTCGTGGTACCCTTTTCTTATGGGTCCTTTTAACAGTTAGTATAAAACATAAACTGCAAAAAAATATGTTGTCGACATAAAACAAACACGACAAACATACAAAGCCATAAAAATGGTTTAAAACCACAAACGCATCCCACCGGGATTATCAACATTAAACATTCCTTTCGGAATCCATTTTCTAACCATTTTAATTTTGCGATTGTATTTATCATACACATAAAATGGAGCATTTATATTCGCATTAGGTCTAGAAAAATTACTATTATACATACGAGCATACGGTTTCCTCCCATAATTCACATTTTTCATTTTTGACATATATGGGGGGTTTTGCACATAGGGTTTTCTCGTTTCAACTTTAGGAGATGCAAAAAATCTTTTAATGGGTTTACACGAACATTTATCAACACATGTATCGGAACCAATGCCTTTACGACAATTTATACGATTAGGCATATTTAGCATTTTAAGCACTTTATCATTGCTACTATTAAAAGCATTTGCTAATAAGTCATTTTTCTCATGCGATTTACATTTAGCATTTAAACATGCAACTTCATTTTCAAGAGACTCGCATTTTGTACATGCAACACTTTCATTTTTATTTTCACTTAAGCATGCAATTTTATCATTTAAAATAACACAAGATTTACAAACATCTTTTTCACTTAATTTATTTTCTAATTTAGTGATAACATCTAAATCATGAGCAGATTTTTGTTTACCGTCATCTATTTCCTTTTTGTATACAGATACGGTTTCTTTTAAATTAGAAATTTCATCTTTATATTTATTTGCGAGAGCAGCCATATCATGAAATGATTTATATAATTCGTCAAGATTATTTTCATCGTCACTATAGTAATTATCACTATAATTATTATCATAATTATTTTTAGAAGAATATGATGAAGATACCTCATTATCATGGTCGGCCATGAAACAAAAATTTTTGGCCTCATTCATGCTTGCGCTCAACGCGCCTCCAACGAGAGCTTTTGGTGTGTTGATTTGTTTTGCTCGTTTCGGACACACACTTGCATAGTGATTCTTATCACCACACACATAGCAAAAGCCTTTCTTTTTATTGGCTTTTTCATCGTCACTAGATTCGTCATATTTGATATGGACGTTGCGACTTTGATTTTTACCACCACGATGGTAGTCTCCATTTTCTTGAAACCTATCATTATTAGTAAACTTTTTGTTAGATAAAAGTTTAGAAAGTTTTCTTACCAACTTGACTAAATCGTCAAGATTTTCGGGTTCGTCATCGGATGAGCTAGCTTCTTCCTCCTCTTCCTTTTCCTCTTCTTTTGAGGCAACGACTTTGAGAGCGATGGATTTCTTTTTGACTTGCTCCCGGACTTGATTTCTTTTTAGTGCGATTTCGTGCACTTTAAGATTGCCGATGAGATCATCGAGCTTCATCGTTGCGAGATCTCGGGAGTCTTCTAAAGATGTAATTTTTGCCATCCACTCCGAAGGTAGTGCTCGAAGAATCTTCCTTACATAATCTTCATTAGGATAAGTACGACCTAATCCTTGTAAAGTAGTCATTATGAGGTTAAATCTTTTAAACATAGAATCGATAGACTCATCTTGAGTCATCTCGAACATTTCATAATCATGAACTAGAATATTTATTTTACTGCTTTTGACTTGCGTGTTTCCACGATGAGTGTCATTTAAACTTTGCCAGATTTCATTAGCAGTTTCATAAGTATAAACTCTTTCTATTTCATCAGAATTTAAAGCAGCATATAACATGTTTTTAGCTTCAAAATTTAAACAATACGAAGCTTCATCAGTGGGAGTCCACTCTTTAGAATCTTTTTCAACAATAAGATCATTTACGATTTTGGTTGGAATAAAATTTCCTTTTTCAATAATTTCCCACATCTTTCTATTTTTGCCACGCACGTGACATTCAAATAATTTTGCCCAAAGACCAAATTTTTCAGTATCAATAATGGGAGGTTTTGAAAACAAAACAGTTTGTTGAGCCATTATATAAAAGATATAACTTTAAAAAATTTAAACAGATAATTTTTTTTTGAAAGCCCCGCTCTGATACCAAATGTTAGACAACCTAGGGGGGTAAGGTTGTATTTAAATCTTTTACTTTCAAAAAATCTTTTATAAATAAATACAGTACAGAAACAGTATAAATAAATCAGAGTATACAAATAATAAATATACAACAATTATATAAACAGATATAATTAAAATGCACAGCGGAATAAATAAAGAGATAAAGGATAGAGATACTTGACACGGAGATTTACTGATTTACCACCAACTGTGATAAACCAGCAGCCGAGACACTTCCCGACACGATCCAATAAATGTATTCTTTACGGTAGAATACAAACCAAGTACAAAGGTAACGTAATTGATTCTCAAGCTTCTGCTATGAGATGTACAGGATCACACACCCGTTATTCAAATGCTTACAAGAGGAGTATAACTCACAATGGGTAATCACTCTTGTATAATATCTCACACTTGGATATTTTATAAAAAATGTTTTATAAAATATATATATATAAATGAGAGAGCTGAGAGTTGAGAGTTTGAATGCTACTTGTTACTGTTGTATTGTAGTCTAATCTTCTTCATTACCATCAGCATCATTATATAGCAACCCACTTCCAACGGAAACAAGAGGCGCGGTATACCGCCTTGCACACCGCGGTATACCGCGGTCAGATACTGACACACCAACGGCTACATGCAAAGTTGACAGGAATTACGTACCCGCGGTATACCGGCTGGGACTCGCGGTATACCGCCGTCAGGAAAAGTAACTTTCAACCAATCAGAATTGTACACGAGCCTGCCGCGGTATACCGGTTGAACAGCCGCGGTATACCGGCCGTAGTGTACCCGCGGTATACCGGCTGTACCGCCGCGGTATACCGCCGTCAGAAAAAGGACAGCTTCAGGACGCAACCAAATCTTGCTGAATCTTCTCAAAAAACTTATTTAAATAAATTATTTAAGGTTTTTAGAAATATCCAAGTGGTATATTATTTTAGGGTGTTTATCATTATTAGTTATAAACAATAATGACGACGTAAACACTTCCGTCTTTGAACCCTTCAGATTAAATCTTCGTGTTCTTCAACAACTGCACACTTGGATTAAATTGTTAGATAAACAATAATACGGTGTGTTTGTAATCATCAAAATAAATATATATAAATATATAGAGATGTGGTACACTTGCACCAACACTCCCTTTTCAAAATTTACCGGTGTGGGATTTTCTCCAAAAATTGAGTGTGACTTACAAGCTTTGGGGCAAAATCAATTTTCGAAATATCTTCATCATGACAAATAGAGGAATTCATAAACTCAGAAAACCGTCGTGCAGAACCAAATGGGTTTTCACCGTCAGAGTCGGATGAGGAACAGTTAAAGGAATCATCCGCAAAGGGATTATTTAAGTCAGAGAAAAGATTCCTTTGTATCGAATCGGTTTGAACCGCCTTATCTTTATTTTGATGACTCAAACTCTTGTCATCGGTGTCATGAGACACACCTAGAAAAGCGTTGCACGAGGAGCTATCCGAACAAGTACTTGATAGGTCAACCGAGATGGTTTCAGGAGAGGTAGGCTTCATTGGAGTATCCACGGGACTTTCCTTAGCCATCCTTCCTGTTAAATCTTCTGCCGCCAGGGCAGACAGTGTAGAAGTCAATTTAGCAATCTTGGTTTTGAGGTCGTTTATGGTAGATAAAAGTACAGTTCTTTCGGTTTCAAAAATGACCTTGTCCCTCACAATTGATTCTTCGAGTTTGAAAATGATGTTTTCCAAAATCAGAGGTGGAATAACGTTTAAACTCTGATTGATCATGAGATCCTACATCTGGTGTTGCCTTAACGGGAACTGGAGTTTCCACAGTTTTGGCAAGAGAACAAGTGTCGAAGTAATCATTTGAAAGGTAGGGTGTTTTGGTTTTCAAATAAGATGCATTAAGGGTTTCGTACACGAAATGAACTTGTACATTTATATTCTTTCTAGGTGGCTTATCTTTCGATTTAGGTTCAATATTTTCAGGCTTTTACCCTAATTTTGGTAGAGGAATTTCTGTTTTTCTTTTAAGGTCTTTTTTTCCTCATCCTCCTGTGACGGTTTAGTCTACTTGATCTTATTCTCAGGGTATGTCTTATCTAGTCCCAAAAAGTTGAACTCATAAAGGGTGGGAACCTTAGATAAGATTTTCTTAAGGTAACACGGATTATCATATCCGAGTCCCCAAAGAGCGTTATAATACTTGAATTCCTTCGGTTTGTTCAAGTGAATCGTTTGGTCTGTTTGACCTCGCTTGTAAAGTTTGGATTCAAGATCCTTAAGCTTGTTAGTCAACTTATCATTTTCATTTTGAACGGTTAAGCGAAGATGAACAATCTTATTATTCTCTTCCTGAGACTTACTGAGCTTTTCGGTGATTTCAGATAATTGGGTCTCTAGGGTTTTTGCTCTTTTTTAAATGGTTGAGCATTCAGATTGATAGTTTTCTATAACACACTTATGTTCAACCTTTTCAATCGCTAGCTTGCCTATAGTGTCGTATTTGATTTTGGCATCGGCTTCTAGCTTAGTGATTTGGGCTTCTAAATGAGAAACTTTCTATTTGAGCTCAAAGTAAGTTGGGTAACACATTGTTACTTGAAAGAAATGATCGTGAGACAATTCAAGATATCGATCCAAAAATAATCAAACGGTGTATCAAAGAATACACAAATGTCCCCCTTCGGCGACTTAGCACGGGACACTCCCGGATTTGTGATCCGGGTGTGGTTTCCGTGATAGACAATCCGGGAATAGGGATCCGGGAAAGAAGTCCGGAACAGGAGACCGGGACTCGAAAATCCGGGATTGAGAGAGATCCGGAGTCAGAGAAAATTCGGAACACAAATCAACAGGAACCGGATCCGGAAGGGATACCGGAACTGCTGATACGGGATTTGGTCAAATACCGGAACTGGGTTTGAGTCCCGGTGAGATCCAGAACCGGGTAAAATCCGGTGTGGGTCTGGAACCGGTGTGAATCCGGTATTGATAACCTGGAATTAATAAACCGGAATCGGAGTAGCGATCCGGTATGGTTTAGGATCCGGTGTGGGTACGATAAACAAAGGATCCAGAACTCAAAGATTGAGTCCCGTATTCAAACACTGATAGAACGAAAAACGTACCTGGAGATGCAAAATCTCAACTTTTTGACCGGAAAGCTCTGGGAAACTTCTGCAAACACTTAAATAATACTACCAACAAGTAAAGGAGTCACAAACAACTGATCAAATCTATTATTGAACCACTTTTGAGCAAAAATTGAGATTTTTCAAGAAACAGAGTGTAGCAACCCAGAATAGAGAAATCTCAAAAATTAAATAACACAGACTTGATTAAACACGATCAATTTTTGATATGACTCTAGAAACGCAATAATGATGCTTTCTTAAATATCGATTTCAATTTTTAACACACGAATCAAAAACTAAAAAAAATAAGATGAACACAACGCCGTTTTTCAGATTTGAAGAACACAGAATCAAAAATTGATACCTTTTAGATCGATAGCTTTGTCCCTCTACTCTGATACCAATTATGGATCCCAGATTAACAATCAAGTAACAATGAATCGAACAATAATCGTTTATTCAATGAATATGGATAGGTTACAATATTGGAACAGAATGCTCTCTCTAATCTCAATTAGGCGCACGACTAAACTTTCTGTACTCTAACCTAATGCTTAGAAAACCAACATTAAATACCAAGGGCTTTAAGCCTAAGCCCATGGCCCACAACCTCTAATCTAAGCCTATTTAGCATAAAAGGCTTTTACAAACAAATAAAGAAAACAATTATTTTCTTTATATCACTTTCTATTGTATAGGACTTTTAGTCCTAATAGAAAGGCAAAATGTCTTGTGCACTAAGAAATCTTCTAGAGGAGTAGCCCTTTGCATGGAGAAGTTTTCATCTTTAAATAGTACCATGAGCATTTAATGCATGGGACACTTGTCACTTTGTCATTTGAAGGTCAGATTTGACTCTCAAAAGTTGAAGTGTCTTTTCCTATTTTTCATGGTGCTAAAAAAGCTTTGACGGTGACAATATTTAACAATGGGAAAAAGGACAAATGAACCTTTTTCCCCATACCAGATATTACCTCTTTGATGAAAAATCTTCTTAGCAAGGAGTTAAGGGAGGATCCTCCTATTTTGAGGATCCCACCGATTTGTCATGGAGAAAATCGGCGAGGTAGCAAATATTACCTCTTTTGATAAAAATCTTCTTAACAAGGAGATAAGGGAGGATTCTCCTATTTTGAGGATCTCATCGATTTATCATGGGTAAAATCAGTGAGATAGCTTAGTTTGGGTTGAGAAGTTCATTTTCAATCCGTATTGGTAGATTTACTTCTTCTTGATTTCGGCTGATGTCTTCCTTTTTCAATATCTTAGACTTCCGAGTGTGGAATAGATAGATTATGTGCTAAATCTCCGTGTATTTATGAAACAAACATCTTTTGTGAGATGTTTGAGTGGCTGGGTGGGGTGACACAAGTTATCGACACCGGATCCATGTTTGTTTCAATATTCATCTCCAAAGAACGAGAATGAATAGATTGTGTGGTTACCCGGATAACTGACTCGGTTTGGTAAGGTCCAATAATCCTTTTAAGTCCTGTCACATCCTCACCATTTTTCTCTCTCTCCAAACTCCTCTATACAACTAGACCCCTCACTGTTGTCTATAAATGGGATGTGTTTCTTAAGTAGGTCCTTTCGGTTCTGGATAGACCATAGAAACAAAATAATTCCTAACACTCCTTTCATGAACCAAATAAAGCATTGAAGTACACATTGAAGTACGAGTTCTGAATTGATTTGTTCAGAAGTCATAAAAATTAAGGTTGAGTTCTGATCTGAGGTAATCTGAAGTCATCATTAAAACAATAGAAGTCCAAAGAACAAGATCAAGCGCAAAACGGGATGACTCGGTAGGGACAGTGTTTGCAACAAATGAAACAACTGATCAGAAAGTTTAATTGTGAAGAACAAGTCACAATTAATGTGTCAGATAAGAATTGAATCATGAATAGAAATGACGTACTATAAAAACAAAATTGGAATTCAAGCGGGTGTATTTCCATCGAAAAATCAACCAGATATATAAGACATGGAAATAACTAAGTCAAGAAAATACTGGACGTG
The DNA here is from genome assembly GCA_033807775.1 of Saussurea involucrata. Taxonomy (NCBI): domain Eukaryota; kingdom Viridiplantae; phylum Streptophyta; class Magnoliopsida; order Asterales; family Asteraceae; genus Saussurea; species Saussurea involucrata. Next base: position 14,501,902 of record CM066318.1, on the reverse strand, counting down.
GCAATCATGGAAGTTAAAATCAGAGAATAACAAACACAAGTATGTTACTCAGAGTGAATTACCACGGTTCATTGAATTCACTAAAAAATTCATGTATATGTCAAATACCTGCTTACTCCCCCTCAAAATTGGCGTAATCTTTTATTGTTGTCATGTGAAAGGAATATTCTGAATTGTGTTACACATGACATTCCTGCAAAACAAATTAAAAAGATTTTGGTATCCATTCTTTGACGGATCCTTGATGGTTAAATGTCTTGGCTTTAAAATGGGGATTGGGGATGCTATAAGAACCATACCAGTTATTCACATACCTTGGATGCACAAAGTCACTCTTTCCACAATAAGTGCAGCAGAGCTTTGCTCGGTTTAGACTGATTGGCTTAGCTATAGGGTAAACATGAGTAGGTGAACTAGTCTTGGAAATAAATGACTTTGTATCAACAACAGGAGAATTATGAGATTTGTTTCCATCACTGTCTTTTGTAGTTGATTTCTTTCTCCAAACCATTTTAACTTTTTAAAAAACATGATTATCTGAAGAATCATTAAGCTCACTGTCAGTAGAACAAGAGTAATAAGATTGTCTTTTATGAGAAATACCGATTTTTGAGCGTTTATTTGACCGTCTTTTAGATTTGGATTTTGAAGAAATGGTCATAGAAACGTTTTTTGGAGTAAGAACATTCTCCCTTTTCAAAATTTACCGGTGTGGGATTTTCTCCAAAAATTGAGTGTGACTTACAAGCTTTGGGGCAAAATCAATTTTCGAAATATCTTCATCATGACAAATAGAGGAATTCATAAACTCAGAAAACCGTCGTGCAGAACCAAATGGGTTTTCACCGTCAGAGTCGGATGAGGAACAGTTAAAGGAATCATCCGCAAAGGGATTATTTAAGTCAGAGAAAAGATTCATTTGTATCGAATCGGTTTGAACCGCCTTATCTTTATTTTGATGACTCAAACTCTTGTCATCGGTGTCATGAGACACACCTAGAAAAGCGTTGCACGAGGAGCTATCCGAACAAGTACTTGATAGGTCAACCGAGATGGTTTCAGGAGAGGTAGGCTTCATTGGAGTATCCACGGGACTTTCCTTAGCCATCCTTCCTGTTAAAGCTTCTGCCGCCAGGTCAGACAGTGTAGAAGTCAATTTAGCAATCTCGGTTTTGAGGTCGTTTATTGTAGATAAAAGTACAGTTCTTTCGGTTTCAAAAATGACCTTGTCCCTCACAATTGATTCTTCGAGTTAGAAAATGTTGTTTTCCAAAATCAGAGGTGGAATAACGTTTAAACTCTGATTGATCATGAGATCCTACATCTGGTGTTGCCTTAACGGGAACTGGAGTTTCCACAGTTTTGGCAATAGAACAAGTGTCGAAGTAATCATTTGAAAGGTAGGGTGTTTTGGTTTTCAAATAAGATGCATTAAGGGTTTCGTACACGAAATGAACTTGTACATTTATATTCTTTCTAGGTGGCTCATCTTTCGATTTAGGTTCAATATTTTCAGGCTTTTCCCCTACTTTTGGTAGAGGAATTCCTGTTTTTCTTTTAAGGTCTTATTTTCCTCATCCTCCTGTGACGGTTTAGTCTACTTGATCTTATTCTCAGGGTATGTCTTATCTAGTCCCAAAAAGTTGAACTCATAAAGGGTGGGAACCTTAGATAAGATTTTCTTAATGTAACACGGATTATCATATCCGAGTCCCCAAAGAGCGTTATAATACTTGAATTCCTTCGGTTTGTTCAAGTGAATCGTTTGGTCTGTTTGACCTCGCTTGTAAAGTTTGGATTCAAGATCCTTAAGCTTGTTAGTCAACTTATCATTTTCATTTTGAACGGTTAAGCGAAGATGAACAATCTTATTATTCTCTTCCTGAGACTTACTGAGCTTTTCGGTGATTTCAGATAATTGGGTCTCTAGGGTTTCTGCTCTTTTTTAAATGGTTGAGCATTCAGATTGATAGTTTTCTATAACACACTTATGTTCAACCTTTTCAATCGCTAGCTTGCCTATAGTGTCGTATTTGATTTTGGCATCGACTTCTAGCTTAGTGATTTGGGCTTCTAAATGAGAAACTTTCTCTTTGAGCTCAAAGTAAGTTGGGTAACACATTGTTACTTGAAAGAAAAATGATCGTGAGACAATTCAAGATATCGATCCAAAAATAATCAAACGGTGTATCAAAGAATACACAAATGTCCCCCTTCGACGACTTAGCACGGGACACTCCCGGATTTGTGATCCGGGTGTGGTTTCCCGGATAGACAATCCGGGAATAGGGATCCGGGAAAGAAGTCTGGAACCGAGACCGGGACTCGAAAATCCGGGATTGAGAGAGATCCGGAGTCAGAGAAAATTCGGAACACAAATCAACAGGAACCGGATCCGGAAGGGATATCAGAACTGCTGATACGGGATTTGGTCAAATACCGGAACTGGGTTTGAGTCCTGGTGAGATCCAGAACCGGGTAAAATCCGGTGTGGGTCTGGAACCGGTGTGAATCCGGTATTGATAACCTGGAATTAATAAACCGGAATCGGAGTAGCGATCCGGTATGGTTTAGGATCCGGTGTGGGTACGATAAACAAAGGATCCGGAACTCAAAGATTGAGTCCCGTATTCAAACACTGATAGAACGAAAAACGTACCTGGAGATGCAAAATCTCAACTTTTTGACCGGAAAGCTCTGGGAAACTTCTGCAAACACTTAAATAATACTACCAACAAGTAAAGTAGTCACAAACAACTGATCAAATCGATTATTGAACCACTTTTGAGCAAAAAATGAGATTTTTCAAGAAACAGAGTGTAGCAACCCAGAATAGAGAAATCTCAAAAATTAAATAGCACAGACTTGATTAAACACGATCAATTGTTGACATGACTCTAGAAACGCAATAATGATGCTTTCTTAAATATCGATTTCAATTTTTAACACACGAATCAAAAACAAAAAAAAAATAAGATGAACACAACGCCGTTTTTCAGATTTGAAGAACACATAATCAAAAATTGATACCTTTTAGATCGATAGCTTTGTCATTCTACTCTGATACCAATTATGGATCCCAGATTAACAATCAAGTAACAATGAATCGAACAATAATCGTTTATTCAATGAATATGGAGAGGTTACAATATTGGAACAGAATGCTCTCTCTAATCTCAATTAGGCGCACGACTAAACTTTCTGTACTCTAACCTAATGCTTAGAAAACCAACATTAAAAACCAAGGGCTTTAAGCCTAAGCCCATGGCCCACAACCTCTAATCTAAGCCTATTTAGCATAAAAGGCTTTTACAAACAAATAAAGAAAACAATTATTTTCTTTATATCACTTTCTATTTTATAGGACTTTTAGTCCTAACAGAAAGGCAGAATGTCTTGTGCACTAAGAAATCTTCTAGAGGAGTAGCCCTTTGCATGGAGAAGTCTTCATCTTTAAATAGTACCATGAGCATTTAATGCATGGGACACTTGTCACTTTGTCATTTGAAGGTCAGATTTGACTCTCAAAAGTTGAAGTGTCTTTTCCTATTTTTCATGGTGCTAAAAAAGCTTTGACAGTGACAATATTTAACAATGGGAAAAAGGACAGATGAACCTTTTTCCCCCATACCAGATATTACCTCTTTGATGAAAAATCTTCTTAGCAAGGAGTCAAGGGAGGATCCTCCTATTTTGAGGATCCCACCGATTTGTCATGGAGAAAATCGGTGAGGTAGCAAATATTACCTCGTTTAATAAAAATCTTCTTAACAAGGAGATAAGGGAGGATTCTCTTATTTTGAGGATCTCATCGATTTATCATGGGGAAAATCGGTGAGATAGCTTAGTTTGGGTTGAGAAGTTCATCTTCAATCCGTATTGGTAGATTTACTTCTTCTTGATTTCGGCTGATGTCTTCCTTTTTCAATATCTAAGACTTCCGAGTGAGGAATAGATAGATTATGTGCTAAATCTCCGTGTATTTATGAAACAAACATCTTTTGTGAGATGTTTGAGTGGCTGGGTGGGGTGACACAAGTTATCGACACCGGGTCCATGTTTGTTTCAATATTCATCTCCAAAGAACGAGAATGAATAGATTGTGTGGTTACCCGGATAACTGACTCGGTTTGGTAAGGTCCAATAATTCTTTTAAGTCCTGTCACATCCTCACCATTTTTTTCTCTCTCCAAACTCCTCTATACAACTAGACCCCTCACTGTTGTCTATAAATGGGATGTGTTTCTTGAGTAGGTCCTTTCGGTTCTGGATAGACCATAGAAACAAAATAATTCCTAACACTCCTTTCATGAACCAAATAAAGCATTGAAGTACACATTGAAGTACGAGTTCTGAATTGATTTGTTCAGAAGTCATAAAAATTAAGGTTGAGTTCTGATCTGAGGTAATCTGAAGTCATCATTAAAACAATAGAAGTCCAAAGAACAAGATCAAGCGCAAAACGGGATGACTCGGTAGGGACAGTGTTTGCAACAAATGAAACAACTGATCAGAAAGTTTAATTGTGAAGAACAAGTCACAATTAATGTGTCAGATAAGAATTGAATCATGAATAGAAATGACGTACTATAAAAACAAAATTGGAATTCAAGCGGGTGTATTTCCATCGAAAAATCAACCAGATATATAAGACATGGAAATAACTAAGTCAAGAAAATACTGGACGTGGCAATCATGGAAGTTAAAATCAGAGAATAACAAACACAAGTATGTTACTCAGAGTGAATTACCACGGTTCATTGAATTCACTAAAAAATTCATGTATATGTCAAATACCTGCTTACTCCCCCTCAAAATTGGCGTAATCTTTTATTGTTGTCATGTAAAAGGAATATTCTGAATTGTGTTACACATGACATTCCTGCAAAACAAATTAAAAAGATTTTGGTATCCATTCTTTGACGGATCCTTGATGGTTAAATGTCTTGGCTTTAAAATGGGGATTGGGGATGCTATAAGAACCATACCAGTTATTCACATACCTTGGATGCACAAAGTCACTCTTTCCACAATAAGTGCAGCAGAGCTTTGCTCGGTTTAGACTGGTTGGCTTAGCTATAGGGTAAACATGAGTAGGTGAACTAGTCTTGGAAATAAATGACTTTGTATCAACAACAGGAGAATTATGAGATTTGTTTCCATCACTGTCTTTTGTAGTTGATTTCTTTCTCCAAACCATTTTTACTTTTCTAAAAACATGATTATCTGAAGAATCATTAAGCTCACTGTCAGTAGAACAAGAGTAATAAGATTGTCTTTTGTGAGAAATACCGATTTTTGAGCGTTTCTTTGACCGTCTTTTAGATTTAGATTTTGAAGAAATGGTCATAGAAACGTTTTTTGGAGAAAGAACATTCTCCCTTTTCAAAATTTACCGGTGTGGGATTTTCTCCAAAAATTGAGTGTGACTTACAAGCTTTGGGGCAAAATCAATTTTCGAAATATCCTCATCATGACAAATAGAGGAATTCATAAACTCAGAAAACCATCGTGCAGAACCAAATGGGTTTTCACCGTCTGAGTCGGATGAGGAACAGTTAAAGGAATCATCCGCAAAGGGATTATTTAAGTCAGAGAAAAGATTCCTTTGTATCGAATCGGTTTGAACCGCCTTATCTTTATTTTGATGACTCAAACTCTTGTCATCGGTGTCATGAGACACACCTAGAAAAGCGTTGCACGAGGAGCTATCCGAACAAGTACTTGATAGGTCAACCGAGATGGTTTCAGGAGAGGTAGGCTTCATTGGAGTATCCACGGGACTTTCCTTAGCCATCCTTCCTGTTAAAGCCTCTGCCGCCAGGGCAGACAGTGTAGAAGTCAATTTAGCAATCTCGGTTTTGAGGTCGTTTATTGTAGATAAAAGTACAGTTCTTTCGGTTTCAAAAATGACCTTGTCCCTCACAATTGATTCTTCGAGTTTGAAAATGATGTTTTCCAAAATCAAAGGTGGAATAACGTTTAAACTCTGAAGGATCATGAGATCCTACATCTTGTGTTGCCTTAACGGGAACTGGAGTTTCCACAGTTTTGGCAAGAGAACAAGTGTCGAAGTAATCATTTGAAAGGTAGGGTGTTTTGGTTTTCAAATAAGATGCATTAAGGGTTTCGTACACGAAATGAACTTGTACATTTATATTCTTTTTAGGTGGCTCATCTTTCGATTTAGGTTCAATATTTTCAGGCTTTTCCCCTACTTTTGGTAGAGGAATTTCTGTTTTTCTTTTAAGGTCTTTTTTTCCTCATCCTCCTGTGACGGTTTAGTCTACTTGATCTTATTCTCAGGGTATGTCTTATCTAGTCCCAAAAAGTTGAACTCATAAAGGGTGGGAACCTTAGATAAGATTTTCTTAAGGTAACACGGATTATCATATCCGAGTCCCCAAAGAGCGTTATAATACTTGAATTCCTTCGGTTTGTTCAAGTGAATCGTTTGGTCTGTTTGACCTCGCTTGTAAAGTTTGGATTCAAGATCCTTAAGCTTGTTAGTCAACTTATCATTTTCATTTTGAACGGTTAAGCGAAGATGAACAATCTTATTATTCTCTTCCTGAGACTTACTGAGCTTTTCGGTGATTTCAGATAATTGGGTCTCTAGGGTTTCTGCTCTTTTTTAAATGGTTGAGCATTCAGATTGATAGTTTTCTATAACACACTTATGTTCAACCTTTTCAATTGCTAGCTTGCCTATAGTGTCGTATTTGATTTTGGCATCGGCTTCTAGCTTAGTGATTTGGGTTCTAAATGAGAAACTTTCTCTTTGAGCTCAAAGTAAGTTGGGTAACACATTGTTACTTGAAAGAAATGATCGTGAGACAATTCAAGATATCGATCCAAAAATAATCAAATGGTGTATCAAAGAATACACAAATGTCCCCCTTCGGCGACTTAGCACGGGTCACTCCCCGATTTGTGATCCAGGTGTGGTTTCCCGGATAGACAATCCGGGAATAGGGATCCGGGAAAGAAGTCCGTAACAGGAGACCGGGACTCGGAAATCCGGGATTGAGAGAGATCCGGAGTCAGAGAAAAATCGGAACACAAATCAACAGGAACCGGATCCGGAAGGGATACCGGAACTGCTGATACGGGATTTGGTCAAATACCGGAACTGGGTTTGAGTCCCGGTGAGATCCAGAACCGGGTAAAATCCGGTGTGGGTCTGGAACCGGTGTGAATCCGGTATTGATAACCTGGAATTAATAAACCGGAATCGGAGTAGCGATCCGGTATGGTTTAGGATCCGATGTGGGTACGGTAAACAAAGGATCCAGAACTCAAAGATTGAGACCCGTATTCAAACACTGATAGAACGAAAAACGTACCTGGAGATGCAAAATCTCAACTTTTTGACCGAAAAGCTCTGGGAAACTTCTGCAAACACTTAAATAATACTACCAACAAGTAAAGGAGTCACAAACAACTGATCAAATCGATTATTGAACCACTTTTGAGCAAAAATTGAGATTTTTCAAGAAACAGAGTGTAGCAACCCAGAATAGAGAAATCTCAAAAATTAAATAACACAGACTTGATTAAACACGATCAATTTTTGATATGAATCTAGAAACGCAATAATGATGCTTTCTTAAATATCGATTTCAATTTTTAACACACGAATCAAAAACAAAAAAAATAAGATGAACACAACGCCGTTTTTCAGATTTGAAGAACACAGAATCAAAAATTGATACCTTTTAGATCGATAGCTTTGTCCCTCTACTCTGATACCAATTATGGATCCCATATTAACAATCAAGTAACAATGAATCGAACAATAATCGTTTATTCAATGAATATGGAGAGGTTACAATATTGGAACAGAATGCTCTCTCTAATCTCAATTAGGCGCACGACTAAACTTTCTATACTCTAACCTAATGCTTAGTGTTAGATCTGAAGTTTTGTCAATAAACCAAGTGTTGAAGATCTGATAAGAGGACTCAGATGTTCTGAGTAGAGAAGTCAGAGGTCTGACTGTGAAGACAGAAGTATTGATCGGTGGAAAGAGAAGTCAGATGTCTGATAAGAAGAGTCAGATGGTCTGAGTAGAAGACTCAGATAATCTGAGTAGAGGAGTCAGAAGATCTGAGAAGCTTTATCAGAAGAATGTTCAGAAGTTCTGAACTACCTGTTCAGAACTTATGACAAGATACTTTACTTAGTATTTTATAAACTAATTAGGACACGTGTTATGTTCTTATTAGTCTTTCTTATTTGTACTGTAGCTTTAAGATGTTTGTTGCAGTATAAATAGTAGTTAGCTCTATGTTGCTAACTGATTGATTTTTCCCGTATAACTTTGTATTCATTCTCTGTAATCTTTGAGATTCTCTCTCTCATAGATCTGTATTTCTGTTCATCATTGAATACAATTGGGTTTGATCATACAACTTCTCAATTACTGCTTTCTATATTGATTGTGAGATTAGATCCTGTTCTTACAATTGGTATCAGAGCCAATCAACAAACAAATTCGTTCAAGATTGTTATCGCGAAGATCAATTGATAAATTTCTTGAAGAGTTCTTGATTCATTCAAAATTCAATTCCGCTGCTAGGGCTAGTTCTTGAATTCTTGTCAATTCTTGAATTACCTGTTAAATTTCGATCAAGAAACTCGAATTTGTCTTTCTGTTGAATTTTCTTACAATCATGTCTTCTAAAGAATATCTAGCCATGGGATCTGAAACCAAACCGCCTGTTCTTATACCAGAAGAGTATCAGCAATGGAAAATCCGAATGATCCAATTCTTAGACAACATTGATGAAAACCTTATGATTTCTATTCGAGAAGGCCCAATTGAAGTATACATCGATGTTGCTGCAACCCCTGCTACAGAGACAACTCCAGAAATTCCAGCGACCAGGGTGAAAAAGAGTTATTCCCAATACACAGCTGAACAGAAAAATAGGCATGCTATTGACAAAAGAGCAATTACTTTGATGACTTTGGCTGTCCCAAATGAGGTTCTTAACAGGATTGACAGTGGATCATCAGCTAAAGAAATGTGGGACGAATTGGAAAGGCAAATGTTAGGAACTGTGAGATCTATTCAGGCAAAGTTAAATCAAAGCATAAATGCTTATGAAAGGTTCAAAGCAAAAGAGTCAGAAAGTTTGACACAGACATACAGTAAATTTTGCACTATTCTAAATGACTTGAGAAGAAATGGACTGAAGAAAACAAAATCAGAAATAAATTACAAATTTCTGAACAGTCTAAATTCAGAATGGTCATCATTTGCCATAAGTCTGCAAATGAACAAGGATATGTGTGAAGAAGACTTAAATGATCTATTCTGTGTTCTTAATCAACATGAAGACTCTGTCAAGTTAGTTGTGGAAGAGAAGAAAAATGTTGCTGATCAGTTAGCGTTCTTATCAAAGTCCAAAGCAATCAAAGCACCCAAAAAGACTGCATATCTATCAGAGATACCTAATCTGGAAGAATCTGACAAGGAAGAAGGATCAGAAGATGATGAAGATATCAAGATAATGGCTGAGAAACTAGCTTTGTTGACAAATACTTTCAATAAAAGGTATGGGAAGGGTAGATTTCAAGGAAATTATAAGAGAGTTGGGAGTTCAGACTATAAGAAGAAAGAAGACAGAGAAGAAAATAAGTTTGAAAAGAGAGTAGAGAGAAGTGAAGAAAACAATGAAGAGAAGGATGAAAGAAAAGAAAAGAATCTGTGTTTCAAATGTGGAAAATCTGGCCACTATGCTAAGGATTGCAGAGTTAAAATTGTGAAAGACTATGAGTACTACACCAAGAAGGCTCAGCTTGCAAAGAAGAGAGATGATAAAATTGCTTTGTTGGCTGAACAGGAGAATTGGTTGTACTATACTTCTGATGAAGATGATCACATCAACTTTCCACAGATGCAGAGCTATATGGCAAAAATGAGGAATGAGGATGATTCTGATTTTGAAGATGCTGATTCTGAGTCATCTGCTGAGGTACATTCTTCACTTGAATTAGAGTTAATGACACAGATTGGTGAAATGAAAACTGAATTTGCTAATCTAAGAAAACAGATAAAAGGAGAAAGAACTTTGGTTAACAAATTCAGAATTGAAAAAGAAGTAATAAAAGAACAATATGAAGAATCTGAGGCTGAGAAACAGAAAGTTAAAGATGAAAATTCTGAATTGATGAAAAGGCTTTCTGAACTAAAAGTTGAGTTTTCAAAAATAAAGGATGAAAAAGGTGATTTACAAATAAAATTTGATATGTTATTTGAAGAAAGAAAGAATTTATACACCAAAATTAAAGAATTAGAAGATCTGAATTTGAAAAGGGGTCAGACTCAGCAAACACTAAATCTTTTATTAAGCAATGTTAAAGATACAAGATTTTACAACCCAAAGAAGGGATTGGGATTGGAAGAAAATGTCACTTTAAAAAGAGCTCCAATTAACTTGTATGAAAAACTTCAAGTTTCTAAGCCAAAAATCCCAGAAATTGTTGAAGTTTTCATAAGACCTGCTAGTTCTATAACAAGTTCTGACAATTTGCAAAGACCAAACTCTAAAAAGTCAGATGAGACAATTTCTGAGTCTAAAACAGAAAAGTCAGTTGGTTCAGAAGAAAAGGTTAAGAAAGAAGTTTCTAAACCAACAGATGAAAAGCCAAGATACAATGATACTAAATTCAAGTATGATTCCTTAAATGTCAGCTACAAAAATAAACAACCAAGTTTTTCATATCATGACATTGAGAGCATATTTGACACAAGTAAAAATTCTGAAACAGTCAATCAGAAGTCTGAAACTTCTAGTCAGGATTCTGAACTTTGTAGTCAGAATTCTGAGTCTAAAGATCAGACATCTGAGTCTGTAAATCAGAACTCTGACTCAGGTAGTCAGAAGTCTGATTCAACTGGATTTTCTGAAACAAAATCAGATGAATTTTTGCAACTTGAAAAGAGATTTAATCTTGTGAGTCAAGAACTTGAGGATTTAAGGAAAGCTTATGATGAACTTGAAAATGATTTCTGTGAGGTGGATATTAAACTTGAAGAAGTTTTGAAAGAAAAGAATATTTTTATTCAGAAAATAACAGAGCTTGAAAAACTGAAGACTGAGTATGATCTTTTTAAAATTAATGCTTCAAGAGAAAATGATAAATTCTTTAATGAATCAAGTACATATGAAAAAGGTGAATCATCTAATTCTTCTAACAAAAAGAACTTGAATTTTTCAGAAAAAGAAGAAAGCAAAAGGAAAGATGATCTTGCAAAGTTGAATGATCTGAAAAGGGAACTTGAGAAGCTTAGAATGAAATCTACTTCTGAACTAAACGCTAGAAATTCTTGTAATAAGGGCAATTGTACTCTGAACAGTATAAATAAAAATGAAATGATCTATGTTTCAGATTTATTGTCACTTGCAAAGAAAAATCTTGTTTGTGTTAGATGTAAAAATGATTCATTCCAATATTCTCATAAATGTCAAGTCAAAATAACTTCTGTTTCATACATAAGAAAAGATATTCAGAAAGTTTCTGTTTCTCAAAATACAGAAAAGAAGAAAATTTCTGTTCCTCAGACTCAGAAGAAAGAAAAGATAAAAGAAAAGAAAGTTGAAAATATAGCAAAACCAAAAGTTACAACTCTCAAAAAGAATTTGAACAAACTTGTAAGCAGAAAATGTTCTGACTTCATAAAAGTTCAAGGAAAGTGGTGTTTGAAGAAAGATTTTGAGTGGAGAGTAAAAGGTACTAATGTTAAATCCAATGACAAAGCTAACAAAGATGGACCCATTCCAAAATGGGTACCTAAACCTAACTGATCCTTTTGCAGGGCTGTCATGTGTGGTTTTTAGATTCAGGAGCCTCAAGACACATGACAGGTCAGAAGTCTTTTCTATCAAACTTCACAGAAAAGGCTGGAGGAGCAGTAAACTTTGGAAATAACAGCAAAGGACAAGTCAAAGGTTATGGGGATTTAACTAAAGGGGATCTGACTATCCAAAAGGTTTTCTATGTTGAAGGATTACAGCATAATCTTTTCAGTATAAGTCAGTTTTTAGACAGTCTTTGTCAAATTAAGTTTCAAATAACAGGTTGCATGATTTTAACTGAAAATGATGTTAAAGTCTTCTGGGCCAAAAGACATATGGACTTATTTGTAGTTAATTTTTCAAAATTGAAAACATTAAATACAGTTTGTCTTTTATCAAAATCAACTGCAAATGAATGCTGGCTTTGGCACAGAAGATGTTCTCATCTGAATTTCAAAGATCTTAATAATCTTGTTGCAAAACATTTGGTTAAAGGCTTACCAAAGCTTAAATTTGAAAAAGAATCATTATGCTCAGCTTGTGAAATGGGCAAGATGAAAAAGAGTTCTCACAAATTAAAAATGGACTCATCTTGCAAAGCACCATTAGAAATGATTCATACTGATCTTTGTGGTCCAATTTCAGTTCAATCGATGGGAGGAAAGAAATATATGCTTGTGATTGTTGATGAATTATCCAGATACACGTGGGTTGAGTTCCTAAGAGCTAAGTCAGAAGCTGCTACTACATTGATAAATTTTATCAAAAGGATTCAAGTTCTCTTACAACTTCAAGTTCAGAAAATCAGAAGTGATAATGGAACAGAGTTCAGAAATGAGACTCTTCAGAATTTTTTAGAAAGTTCTGGGATTTCTCACAATTTTTCTGCTGTCAGAACTCCTCAACAAAATGGTGTTGTTGAAAGGAAGAATAGAACTCTAGTTGAAGCTGCGAGAACAATGCTGGCTTATGCAAATCTTCCTACTTTCCTATGGGCTGAAGCAATTGCAACTGCTTGTTTTACACAAAATAGAACTTTAATCAATAAGAGATTAAATAAGACTGCTTATGAACTGATAAATAAAAGAAAACCATTAATCAAATTCTTTCATGTTTTTGGTTGCAGGTGCTATGTTCTCAGAGACAGAGAAAATCTTGCCAAATTCGATAAAAAGGCAGATGAAGGATACTTTGTGGGCTATTCTTTAACTTCCAAAGCATTCAGAATCTACAATAGAAGAACCAAGAGGATGATGGAGAGCATAAATGTAACTTTTGATGAAGCCAGAATGCGGACTTCTGAACAAGACAGTTCAGAACTCATGCTGAACAAGACAAAAATGACTTCTGATACAAATTCTAATCCTATTTGTTCAGAACTCAATTTACTATTTAAGGATGCTTTTAGTGAACTAATTTCTGATTCTTATGCAGAATATGAAAACCCAAAGATGGTCAAAGAGATGAAAAATAAGACTCCAGAAATAGTTCAATCAACTGTAATTTCTGACAAAGGTCCATCAGAGGAATGTCCAAATCTAATACATACAAGTGGTGAAAATTCTGAACCTTGTAATCAGAATTCTGATTCTTGTACTCAGAACTCTGAACAAGTCACTCTGAATTATGACTTAATTAATCAGAACCCAAACTTGGATATGACTCCTATTCATACATCAGAACAAGGGGACAGTTCAGAATTACAATCAATCATTGATGAGAATGATGCAAACAACAATTATTCAGAGATTGATGTACTTCCTAGTGCAAATAAATGGACTAAAAATCATCCTATTCATCAAGTAATAGGTGATCCTTCAGCAGGAGTAAAAACCAGATCAGCTACAGCAAATGAAGCAATGTTTGCTGGTTTCTTGAGTGTGATTGAACCAAAGAAAGCTAATGAAGCCTTAGAGGATCCAGACTGGATTTCAGCAATGCAAGAGGAATTGCTTCAATTTGAAAGAAATAAAGTCTGGAGACTCATTCCAAAGCCTGAAGGTAAATCTATTATTGGAACTAAATGGGTGTTCAGAAACAAAAAGGATGAATCAGGTGTTGTCATCAGAAACAAGGCAAGATTGGTTGCTAAGGGATACTGTCAACAAGAGGGAATTGATTATGATGAGACATTTGCACCAGTGGAAAGAATAGAGGCAATCAGAATATTTTTAGCCTATGCTGCACATAAAAACTTCAAGGTGTATCAAATGGATGTCAAATCAGCCTTTCTAAATGGCAAACTTAATGAAGAGGTGTATGTCCATCAACCTGAAGGTTTTGTTGATCCAGAATTCCCTGATCATGTTTATATTTTAGACAAAGCTTTATATGGTCTAAAACAAGCACCACGAGCCTGGTATGACACTCTTACTAAACACCTGTTAGGTTCAGGATTCAAGAAAGGTAAGATTGACACAACTTTGTTTTTAAAGAAACAGGGTAATGATTTGATTCTGATTCAGATTTATGTTGATGACATAATATTTGGTTCTACCAGTCCAGAATTATGTGATAATTTTTCAAAAATCATGTCATCTGAATTTGAAATGAGCATGATGGGTGAACTGAATTTTTTCCTTGGTCTTCAAGTCAAACAACTACCAAAAGGTATTTTCATAAATCAAGGAAAATATGTCAGAGATATTCTGAAAAAGTTCAAAATGTCTGATTGTGCTTCTATGAGAACACCTATGGCAACTAACATAAAGTTAGATGCTGATCTCAAAGGTGTTTCAGCAGATATCAAACTTTATAGAGGCATGATTGGATCATTACTTTATTTGACTGCAAGTAGACCAGATATCATGTTTTCTACCTGTTTCTGTGCTAGATTTCAATCTAACCCGAAAGAATCACATATGTTGGCTGTCAAAAGGATTTTAAGATATCTCAAAGGAACACCTGATCTAGGTTTATGGTATCCAAAAGAAACTGACTTCAAATTGACTGCTTTCACTGATGCTGATCATGCAGGAAGTAGGTTGGACAGAAAGAGTACATCTGGTGCTTGTCACTTTTTGGGAGATAAAATAGTGAGTTGGGCATCAAAGAAACAGAACTGTGTATCCACTTCAACTGCTGAAGCAGAGTATGTTGCTGCTGCTGCTTCATGCTCTCAAACATTGTGGATGAGAACACAACTCATGGACTATGGATATCAGCTTAATAAGATTCCCATCTATTGTGACTCAGAAAGTGCAATTGCTATTACTCAGAACCCTGTTCAACATTCGAAGACTAAGCATATAGATGTGAGGTATCATTTTATAAAGGACTATGTGGAAAAAGGAACTATAGAGATGCACTTTGTGCATACAAAGTATCAATTGGCTGACTTGTTCACAAAGCCTCTTGATCACAAAAGGTTTTCTTTTCTCATATGTAAAATAGGAATGCTTAATCTGCCTAGTTGAAAATATTTTTTTCTTAAAAATGCTAATTTTTTTTAAGTAAACTTGTCTGAGTAGTGTATTCAGAACTTCTGAGTCTTGAGTTCGGAACTTCTGAATCTTGAGTTCAGAACTTCTGAGTCTTGAGTTCGGATCTTCTGAGTCTTGAGTTCGGAACTTCTGAATCTTGAGTTCAGAACTTCTGAGTCTTGAGTTCAGAACTTCTGAGTCTTGAGATCAGAACCTCTGAATCTTAAGGTCAGAAATTCTGAGTCAATACTTCAGCAATCTAACTTTCAAAAATTTATTTTTGAGAAATACAAATAACTTCAACTGTATGGATTATGCTTCTTCGATTATCTTTTTATCTCATCTTTATGTATCATTAATACTCAAATGCATGCTCAAGTCAAGGGGGAGCATCAAAATTCTTTTGGAAATCATTTTGTGATGCTTAAAAGATTTGTTTTCATTTCTTATCTGTTCAAACCTCTTCTGAATAATCAAAATGTTTTATATTGGTCAGAAGTTGATTTTAAAAGACATTTTGGTTACAAGGCAAAATTCTTCTGAGTCATGGAATCAGAACATCTGTGCGTGTTATTCAGATCTTTGACTTGAGTCAAAATTCTATCCACTAACACGTGTCAGCTTCATATTTGTTTGACAATGCCACGTATTTCATTTAAATCCTTTGTGGTATTTCACATGTGTTGACTCCGTTATAACATTGATTTCGCTTTTCCGTTAAACCTTTCAACTTCGCGGATTTTAAATAGGTCTTAAAATCCCTATTTCAAATTTCTTTCAAATTCCAGAGCGAAACGTGAGATACGAATCAAATCCAGAGTTCTTTGAATCTGTTTTCTTCTTAAATCATGTCTGAAATACGAAGAAGTGGTCCAATTTCTCTACATTCTACAAAATCGATAATGGATTCATCCGATTCGGAAAATGATGAAGTACAAAATAGAGTTGCAGAGGAAGGGGCAATAAGAAATGATGAAGAAGATGAACAAATGGATGAATCTGAAGGAAATGCGGATGAGGTAAACGTTAATATTGAACATGATCAGAGTGCTGCAGGTTCTATTATGTCAGATAGATCTATTCTAGTGGAAAGAGTTGTTCCTGAGAGTGAATGGTTGAAATTATCTGAAAATAACTGTGTTATATTGTTTGAGGAAAGTCGTTTTAAGCCTGAACACAGAATTATCATGGAGTTATTCAAACATCATCCGTACAGAAAATGGTTTACAAGAAGTAAAAATGTGCCTGTTCAGTACATACAACAATGGTGGAAATATCTTAGGTTAGAAGATAATAAGTTTGTGTCTGAAATTGGAGGAGTGACATTTGTCTTATCTATCTCTGCACTAAGAGAAATGCTGAATCTACCAGAGAAAGATGATGTACAAAGAAGAACAGATTTTGAGGATTTACCCCTAACAGAGGAATTAATAGCAGAGTTTATGAAGTTGGGATACAATGAAGGATTGAGGACTCTCAGTTTGTTCAGAAGAAACAAATTACCACCTATTTGGGCTTGCTTCTTTCATGTGGTAAATAAATGTTTGTCAGGGAAAAATAGTTCTGCTGATCAAGGTTCTAAACAAATTCTTCAGATATTTCAAGGTTTAGTGAAGAATAGGCATTATGACTATACTTTAATACTTTGGGAAGATATGAAGAATACATTTGAGAAGAATCAGAAAGCAATTCAGAAGAAGACAAAGGATGCTCCACTGACATACATTCCCTACATAAGGTACTGGCAAATTGTTATTTGGTATGCCATACAGGAAAACAGAACAATCTCAAGAAGAACAAATGAAGAGCATGGTCCTACATTTTATTTGGGTAAGATGACCTCAGTAACAAGACTTGAAAACTATCCCAATCATAAACTATTGCCAAAATCACTTAGGAACTATATTCCAAGGGAGAGTGAGATTTTAAAAGCTTATTGCACCTCTATGGGAATTGAATTACCTCAAATCCCTACCCAAGAGGACCAACCTGAGAAGAGAGGTGAGGAGTCTAGTCGAATTAGAGAGGGGGAGGATGTTCAGATGGGTGAACATTCTGAGAGACCTGAGAGGGAAAATTCTGAGAGCTTGGTTAGATTTGGTGAGGAAAAACAGAATGAGAGTGATGAGGATGAGAGATTGTCAACAGAGGTTCAAACAGAAAGAGATGCCTCTGAACCAGCTAATCTTGACCAGGTAACCACAAATGCTATTGGTTCACATCTCTTGGTGTCCAATATTGAAACAAACACCATGGACCTAGTGGTGGATCTTGAACAACCCATCCATACCCACTCAGAAGCATTTCAACATGCTACTGTTTCACACGAATCCGGGGAACCATCCCAAACTCATTTGGAGGGAGGTGATAAATCCCAATTTATTTTTCAACACATTGAGTCTGAATACCACAGTCCTATTCATATTGAGCCTGAAATTCCTTTTGACACTTGCACAAATCAGGAATTTCGTATTCCTGAAACAACATTCATAGACATACCTAATGTTGGGTGTCGAGGATTGGATGGAAGTCCTGGTGAGGTGAACATTACAAAAGCCTCATTCAAACGTGCATCTGTTGTACAAGATGACTGTGTGTTATCTACAGGCCATGAGCTCTCTGGGCACATGAAAACTGGACCATCTGTTGGTTCAGGTTCACTGTTAGAAACTTCTGAATTTGAAAAGATTCAGAGACAAAACAAGGAGATGGGGGAAAAAGTAGAAAATTTGGAGAAGAGGATGGAGGATTTGAATGATGAAGTATCAGATTTGAAAGTTGTGTTGGAGAAAAAGTTGATTTCTGTTGAAACCAAGGTAGATGATGTAAAGAAATCCTTGGATTCTCACAAAAAGGAGATCGTGGATATAATGTCTGGTTTTCAAAAAGATATGTTAAAACAGATGCAAGGTATGCAGGAATCTATATTGAAAGCACTGAGTGTATCTTTGGCTTCTACTTCAAAGCCTCTTGATCCTGTTCCTATTGCAGAAGCTGAACCTGAAGTTGCTTTTAATCAGAACTTGAAAAGGAAGTTTGATGATAATGATCCTCATGATCATCAAAAGGGGGAGAAAAGACAACGGTTAAGTTCTGATGATGATATTGGCATAGAAGATTTTGAGATAGCAGACATGCACTTAGCCAATACAAAAAGTTCAGAAGATCAGACACAGGAAAATTTAAAGGAGATGATTCAGATAGTACAGCTTGACAGTTCAGATACAGAAGAAATGGAGTTGGGAAGTATTGATAGTAATGAATCAGATAAAACAGAGGAATTGAACTTGGATACTGAGATGGAAGGAAACTCAGATGAAACTGTAGCTATTGAGGAATCTGATTTGAGAATAGAAGAAATAGTGGAAAGTACAGTGGTAAACAGGTGTACAGATATTGTGGTTTATAACAGTGAAAGGGCAATGGAGTCTAAATCAGAAGAAAGGAGGTTGAATGAAGAATTGATCAGAAGAATGCATAATGAAGTAGTCAGAGCTTTGAGTGTTCAGAAAATTCATAAAGGAATAAAAGTGATAAGACCCATTGATCTAATGGGAGAAGAAGACAGAACTGTGGATTACACTCAGGATTTTAAAGATGATTTTAGGTTTAACTTTTGTGATGAGTTAAATACAGAAGAAGAGTATGTGAAAGTGAAAGTCTTCTTTATGCCTTCTGAATATGTATTCAGAAAACCAATTGAGATTCCAAAGATTAAATTGCAAAGACTAGAAGAACCTGTGTGTGACTTCATTCTAGAGTTAAGTGATGTGCCATTAGCCAGACAATTTCATGATGATATTTTTCCTGAGGAAATATATGATAATCTCTACTACACAGAAGGAGAGTATGAGCTTTTGGAAAGTAACATTGATGGTTTTATGGATGACAGAGCTCAGATGGTCTACTCAGAAGCTTCTAACATGTTCAGAGTTCCTGACTCAAAACTGCATATTCAGAAAAGAATCGAGAAAGTTCTGATGTTTCAACAAGATGAATTCAATGGTTTAATGTTCGTTAGAATGGAAATACTGAAAGAAAGAAATACAAAGGTTTCCATGTCTACATTTGATTTTCACAGATTGACTCTTGATGATCAGATCTTTCTAGTCAAGTTCTTTGCTAGCACTGAAGAAGCCTTGATAGAAATTGAATGCAGAAGACTTCTGGGTATTTATGTCAGAAATATATACTTGTATGACTTCCAGTTGGCTATCGAAGAAAGAAAAGAAAAGTGCAATCTGAGTTCTCCCACAAAGAAAACAGAAGTTGATCTGCATGAGAAGGGTTTTGTGAATGAAGGAATGGAGACAGAAGGGTTCACATATATGGTTCACGAAAGACTTGAATTGTTCAGATTAAAAGAGTTGGTGAAGTACAGTGATGCAACTCTGAATTGGTTGTTGATTAGAATGGAAGTAAGTATGGATGCTGAAAAAGAGAGTTTAAAGAAGAGATGCATAAACTGTGTGAAGAGGAGGTTGGATTTTAGAAGAAAAATCAGAAACAGTAGTGAATGGTTGCTATCTGAGGTGAATCCCAAAAAGATTCTACATAATGATTTTGTGTTCCCGGCTGAGTATGAAGTGAATGGAATTTTGTCAGATGAAGCTGAAGAAATGCAGAACACAATATCTCAGAATGTGCAGATAACTAGTTTTGATCAAACTGAACAGTCTGAACCAAAAGAAGATGAAATATCCATTGATCTAAATGGATACTTTCTTGAATTTGATTTACCTGAGTTCTTCAAACCAAAAGAGGTACAATTCTTGGATGTGTATTATGATAGACCTAAGGAGACTCAGATCTGGTTGGCTGAAAAATTAAGATGTCTTGGCAAAACAAAGCAAGCTGTTTACTCAGATTTTTTAATCACTGGAATCAGAGAGTTGAGGGTTAAGAAATTCAGAAAGATGGAGTACTTATCTTTTGAAGTTCTGAGAGAAGATGGCAAGGTTTATTACTTTACTGATGCAGATTTTGAGAAACTATCAGTAGTTGACTTCTACAGATTACACAGTTTTCTATGCTTCAAAGAGTCGAGCAAAGACAGAAATGAAAGAAAGGCCAGAAGTGTGGTAATTGAGGCCATGTTCTACATCTTGAGGTGGCACTGCTATACAGATTTTCAAATAGCTTTGTACCTACAAAAGTCATGTGTTTATCTGGCAAATCCCAACACAGATCATGAGCAGAAAAAGAATTTAAAGACTGGAAGTGTTCACAGATATCCAGAGTTGGGAGTATTTTTGAAAAACAAAAGTGGAAAGATCTTCTTCAGAGCAAAGGAAACCGCAAAATACTGTTCTGGAACTTTAAGAATCATAAAGCACAATTTGGAGAAAAAGATGCTGAAAGTGAAGGAAGCAAACATGATTCAAGAAGTAATTAATCAGCAAGTTGAGATTATTCAAAAAATCATTGACAAAATTGATAAAAGGCTTAATCTGAGAAATGTGCTACTTCAGAAGATTGTTCCTGCTCTGAAAGAACTGGATGATGCAAAGTTTAAGTTTATTTGACAAAAAGGGGGAGATTGTTAGATCTGAAGTTTTGTCAATAAACCAAGTGTTGAAGATCTGATAAGAGGACTCAGATGTTCTGAGTAGAGAAGTCAGAGGTCTGACTGTGAAGACAGAAGTATTGATCGGTGGAAAGAGAAGTCAGATGTCTGATAAGAAGAGTCAGATGGTCTGAGTAGAAGACTCAGATAATCTGAGTAGAGGAGTCAGAAGATCTGAGAAGCTTTATCAGAAGAATGTTCAGAAGTTCTGAACTACCTGTTCAGAACTTATGACAAGATACTTTACTTAGTATTTTATAAACTAATTAGGACACGTGTTATGTTCTTATTAGTCTTTCTTATTTGTACTGTAGCTTTAAGATGTTTGTTGCAGTATAAATAGTAGTTAGCTCTATGTTGCTAACTGATTGATTTTTCCCGTATAACTTTGTATTCATTCTCTGTAATCTTTGAGATTCTCTCTCTCATAGATCTGTATTTCTGTTCATCATTGAATACAATTGGGTTTGATCATACAACTTCTCAATTACTGCTTTCTATATTGATTGTGAGATTAGATCCTGTTCTTACACTTAGAAAACCAACATTAAATACCAAGGGCTTTAGACCTAAGCCCATGGCCCACAACCTCTAATCTAAGCCTATATAGCATAAAAGGCTTTTACAAACAAATAAAGAAAACAATTATTTTCTTTATATCACTTTCTATTTTATAGGACTTTTAGTCCTAACAGAAAGGCAGAATGTCTTGTGCACTAAGAAATCTTCTAGAGGAGTAGCCCTTTGCATGGAGAAGTCTTCATCTTTAAATAGTACCATGAGCATTTAATGCATGGGACATTTGTCACTTTGTCATTTGAAGGTCAGATTTGACTCTCAAAAGTTGAAGTGTCTTTTCCTATTTTTCATGGTGCTAAAAAAGCTTTGACGGTGACAATATTTAACAATGGGAAAAAGGACAGATGAACCTTTTTCCCCCATACCAGATATTACCTCTTTGATGAAAAATCTTCTTAGCAAGGAGTCAAGGGAGGATCCTCCTATTTTGAGGATCCCACCGATTTGTCATGGAGAAAATCGATGAGGTAGCAAATATTACCTCTTTTGATAAAAATCTTCTTAACAAGGAGATAAGGGAGGATTCTCCTATTTTGAGGATCTCATCGATTTATCATGGGGAAAATCGGTGAGATAGCTTAGTTTGGGTTGAGAAGTTCATCTTCAATCTGTATTGGTAGATTTACTTCTTCTTGATTTCGGCTGATCTTTGACTTCACCGAACTTTGAAAACATGACTATGCTATTACAAAGAACCTAAAATTTATCTACGTATAAAAGATGTTTTTCAACGAATGTAAGGAGATCAGGAAGTCATCTTCAAATCTTTGATGATCCAACAGTAACAATGATGTATTACAAGATGCATCTCTTCGTTTATAATTATAAATAGGATTTATAAGTATTTCCAATGTGATAAAGTCTCAATGGTTCATACACATTAAATATATATCTGAATAAGGAGAACAAATAATTAAATAAACTATGTGATTATATGTATCTGATTTATTGATAAACTTTGGGTTATATATTATGCTTGCTGTACAAGCATGGAAGCAGATTACAAAAGGGCATGTTTGACAAGTAGAGACTTGTCAACATGATGGTTGCATAAAAGGAAAGCAATCTTTTAGAGATAAATATCTCCTAAAATCATTGCTCAACTCTTTTTTATGCGGTACCTATAGGTAGGTATCATTACACTCTCCCGTATATAAGGAAATACATTATTGTGAGAATGGTGTGAGTTAATAAGATGAGAACCTTTTGAAAGATTGAAAATTGTTCAAAAGGATTCTCTCTCTGTCTCTCTCTCCATCTCTCCCCCTCTCTCCCTCCATCTCTCTCTCCCCCCCTCTCTCTCTCTCTCTATATATATATATATATACATATTCTCAAAAGAACTGTCCTTCCTTTTCATCCAAGGAGTTCGAGACCGTATCTAGCATTCGAAAAGGAATAGCGTATTCTCTCATGGCGTAGGACAGAAAAATGATTCAGAGCATTTCCATGGATACCTTCCAAAATGGACATCCAAATTGTGAATCCGATTTTGGAAAGCTGAATTAGTTTGGAAATCCGAAATGGTCATTGGATTTAGACATCTAATATTGTCGTCGGATTTATACATCCGATATGACCATTCGATTTAAGAATATGATTGTGGGATCCTTGTGCTAAGTCGCAGAAGGGAGACAAAATGGTTTAAAGTGTCTAATCCTTTTCATGCAAATGTTATATTAACATAAATTGTATATGTATTATGTATTTTCTTGGTAAATGGTTATACCCCTTAGTCAAGGTTGTAAATTTATTCGATATATACGAATTGCATGTTGTGCGTTTCTTTATATTTTTCTTGTATCTTATTTTCTCATCCCCTCCGCTCGAATTTAACTCAAGGTTTTTCCTATAAAAGGCAATGTACATTAAAACTAGGATGAAAGAAAGAAATAAGGCCACACCATTAAAAGTTCATGGCTTAAAGATATTGAAGGCACAACAACCATATAGCTTACTATGTATTGTTAGTCTCAACCATCAGATTTGCAAATAATACAAATAGTCATCCGACCTAGTAAACACTTAGAATTAAACTCTTAAGTTTGGCACAAAAATAGTCTAATCCGATATAACTTCATATATCGGATTTGAGTATCAATAAAGTCGGAAATCTGATGTCTCAAAAAGAAATAATCTTAAACCAACAAATTCATAACCATCGAATTATTTGTTTAGAATAAGTTCGTAATCCGATAAAAATCCCCATAAAAAACCATCGGATTATCAACCACATCTGATTTCATATTCTGTTGAATTATTCCAAGCATTTATCATCTAACATGACTATTCTTCATAAATGTCTATAGATGAAAATTGTTGTATAACTTATACTTCAGAATAGATAAAATAGGGGTTTTCCTTGTAAAAGTCTTGTAACCATCTTGATTGATCCCAAGTGTAAAAAGTCTCCAGCAAATTCGAAGATTAGTTGAAGAGTGGTCAAATTGTCACCAAAGCGGATTGGTTTGTCATCTAGCCAAAATAATATCCTTTCAAGATACAATCAGTACGTAGTCTGAAAAATACTACTACTGGTAAGCCGAAATTCAAAGAGCAAACTTGTCCAACTGGTTTGGTTCACCAACTCTTCATAACTTCCATCCTAGTATAGGAACATGCAAAAGCATGTCAGCCAAAGTATGTTCTAAGGCATTATTTTTTAATGTTAATCATACTTTACTATTCCCTATGCATATGAAGGGATGGGAAGGGTTAACACTTTCCTACATCAACTCAAAAGGCTGAAGTGAAAAGTACAAGAATGCATGGATCAACAAATCCGATGAAGGCACGTGTTAAAGTTGAAGGACATCATTAAATGCAATGAAGGATATAAAAGGACTTCATCATGTTAGTTTGTAAATTTATTGTTTTGAAAGAACTTCTCTGTGATAGCTTCAAAATAAATTTGACATCAATATATGAGATCTTTTTAAGTCATTCGCATCTGAAAGAGAACTTCATTCTTCTACCCTTCACCGTGTAAATTTGTCACCCTCAGATAGTTTAAGATATAGGTTTTGACTCCTAGCTTCGGCAATATATCTATAATTTTATGTTTGAAATAAAAACTAAAATTTTACTATGTTTGTATTATGTGTTTGTATACAACCCTCCCTTCTACAAACACCTTATGCGTGAGTCATTATGGTCCAGGACCAACAAGTGTATCAGAATGATTTGTTTAATCTCATAAACAAGATCTAAAATGACTTCCACAGCCTATGACAATGCTTCTTTAGCCAAATCTCCTCGGTTTCAAAACGATAACTTTTCTCTCTGAAAAAATTTGGATCCTTCTCTTTTTAGAAGGAGTTGACAACCAAATTCCATCCATTCTTAAAAATGGCACACATATAACCCACCACCTTCACTCTCGGTGTTAGAGATGCTAATGATAAAATAATTAAAATTGGTAGGCTAATTATCAAAGATCAGGTTTACTAGACGGGTGAAGACAAAAAGCAGATGGCAATCAACACCAAAGTTAGAATAATCATCTTAGTGTCTCTCCCTGATGATGTCTACCATTCCACTATGAATCTCTCCACAGCCAAAGATATGTGAAACACTCTCATTGTGTTATATGAAGGCACGTCCGAAGTGAAGCGGAGCAGAAGGATTAGTGTAATCCTACAATATGAGTTGTTCATGTATAATAAAAATGAATCCCTCATTGAAACTTACAACAGGTTCATTTCTCTTCTTAATGATCTCAAAGTTCATAACAAACTGTTTGATAATGCTGAAGTATTATGCAAATTTAGGGAAAACCTAATTGTATGTCTCAAGACCTCCAAAGATTTAAACAGTATGCAACTGACAATATTATATGGAACTTTATACAATTTTGAGCAAACCAAAGCCTTAAATAAAATATTTGTTTCAAGAAACAAAAAACTCCAATATTGCCTTTGTCTCATCGGATTTCAAAAAAAAATGGGTCTCTCTTCAAAACCCATATATTGTAACACCTCAAATTTTTGAAAACCAGACGAGGAACGACCGGGAAAAGGTCGAGGAACGGTCGAGAAAACATGCGAAACTAGGTACCTTCTAGGCGAAAGTGTGATGCGAAAGTAACACTGGCACTTTAGCCTGTCACGTTCGCACTGAGAGAGGAGAGATGGTACATTCTGAGCGAAAGCGCCATGCGAAAGTGACACTGACACTTTAGCATGACACTCTCGCGGTTGGGGTCTAGTGCATAAAGTGAATTTTTGAGTCATTTTCTTCATTTCACATCTCCTCCATTTCTACTCTGGTTTGAATGATTCTTTTTGCTATGTTCACGATTTTAGAAGCCCTTCATGAGTAGATCAAGTGGGTTAGGTTTATTGAAGGATCCAAGAGTATTTTGTTATGGTAAACTCGTATACTCTCTCAATTTTAAGCTAGAGTTTGGCATATTCTATATTTCTTCTTTCATCCTTTCCATGTGTTTTAGGTTTTGGATCAATGGAAGTAAATGAAATACTTTACAAGTGTTGGATCTAAGAGTTAGGAGGTTTTGGCTTGTAGATCCAAGATTTCACCGAGTTTTGGGGTAAAACCTAGATTTAGCCTAAATATAGTAAGGCGAGGTCAAGTTGTTTTGTGAAAACTTTGTACAAGACAAAAATGTCCATTTTGAAGTATTTATGTGTTTTACTTGTTAATTATCAAATGTTGAAATCTTTGACGAGTTTTCTTATTTAGAGTATAAATCTTGTGAAATACCCCATATATGGGATTTTTGGGTATTTTTATAAACATATCATAAGTGTATGTCTTCTAATTATTTATCTTATTAATGAAGGTCATTCGGTAAAATGCATTTTAGTATGTGGTTTGGGGAAATGAATATTCTTGTGTTATGGAGCGTTTTGAAAGTATAAATGGTTTGATTTCATTTGAATAATAATTTTTCCCAATATAAGGTGTTTTGTGAGTTATTCATGTATTTGGAGCATGTGTCTGCATAAACGTGGGTTAATTACTTGTTATCGCATATTAAGACTGTTATCAAATAGTCAATTGATTTGTTAAGCTTTTGGCCCAGTTTTGACTTAAAAGAGTCTTGGGTACATCAATCCAATTTAAATTGCTCTATGTTGAGCTTTTGGAGTTATATGCATATTTATTTCGTAAATTACATGTTTTGAGTGTATGGTCATTCAAATGGAGTCATGTAATGTTATAGAGTGTAATGCAATGGATCCATAGGAATAAAAGTCGACTTTGTTTATGTGGGATGTTTCCTATTGTAACTAGTTGAGACATCAGGTCATCGGAGGAAATTTGGTACGGTTATGTGGAGTCGGATACTAGCCATTAATCGTGACCAAGATCATCGGGGGTTCATATCCAGAAATATATTGTGAGTCGGAAAACTCGTGACCATTAATCCTAGTATGAGCTCCATAACTTGGAATGTGGCTTACTTTTGTGTTCTGCTACAATCCATGGAAAGCAGGTCTCCCCCATCACCGAAATGTGTTGTTTTGGGCATTGAGTTGTGTTCATGTTTTTCGTTGACGTTTTGAGTATGGAGTGCTCTACATAAGTTATAATTTTAGAGATTGAGTCTTACTCATATTTTGGTATTTTGGATAATATAGTTTTATTTGACGTTCAATATTTGAGCATTAATAATTATCTACGTTTTGGGTGAGTATTGAGTTTCGAATTCATATTTCAAAGAATGTTTTATATGGGGGTTTTTCATCACGAAAATGGTGGGTTTGGGAAAAATATTGCTTTCATATTTTATACATTTCATTTTAGAAATCGTGATTTAAATAACATACTTTTAGTTTACCGTTTTATATAAATGATGAAAGTTCTTGAACCTAACCCTTTTTATTTATCGGCATGTGCATAAGCCATTAGGTCATTGGTGGGAATGATACTTGTTGATCCAAACCCTCTCTTAAATACTTAGTGAAAATTGTAAGTAAACAATATGTATCAGAGTTTCACTATCGCTGATAAGTACTAAGATCTTACAGTACCGCTGATAGGAACTCTCGCTCTTTAGATTAAACATTCAGCGAACACTGTTCACCATAATGCTCTAAGTCTGTTCAGTCCTTATGGTGATCACTGATAAGTTAGTTGTTTACTTATGATCCCTGAAGACAAGTTTCACGTCAACATAGGTTCTACGCTGAAGTCGAAGATCAAGCTCAAGAACCAGCGACAAGTCTCTTAATGAACTGATGCGGATCAGCGAAGACTCAGATTTGTCCACTCAACGTGAAGTATCAAGTACAAGACTTCAGCTATCGCTAAACTTTATCATTCGCTGATAAACAATGGTAAAGCGTTGAATCAACGAAAAGATGATCATGAAGTCCCCCGTACAACGTACTTTTGTCTTAACCACCCTTGCATGACTCCGTACGATATGTCAGAAAAGAACCTTCTTATTGTCTAAAATCGTACAACCACTCTGATACTACACTGTTCAAACATGCGGCTACTAAGGTTGTCTACAAAGGTCAATGACATGCAACCAATCAGCTGCTGCCACATGTAAAGTATAAACTGCCATGCATTAAATGCATGCAGTATATAAGAAGGATCCCAGCTTCATTTTTGAAGCACTTGCTAACTCTGGACAAGTCATCTTTCTTATCTTGAGATAGGTTATTATTAGTAATTTCCTTCTCTTTCTTAGTGCAAGAAACTTAGTGTTCCAACTTGTATAGATTTAGGTTTATCCTTAATGTTGTTCCACAACAAGCTGTAAATTGTTAATGATTTATCAATAAACAATTTAGAAAAGTAAAATATGTGTTTGTATTCAACCCCCCCCCCCCCCCCCCTTATACAAACTTGTATAGCCCTTCGGGACCAACAAGTGGTATCATAGCGGATTTGTTTAATCTCATAAACAAGATCTGATCTATACTAAGATTTCTCTTCCTTGCTATTTCTGAAAATGGCACCAACACAAACACAAACTATATTGACAATGGTTCTCTTGCAAAACCCCCTAGATTCTCCAGATATAATTTTAATCTAAGAAAAAATAGGATGATTCTCTTCTTAGAAGGTGTAGACCCTACTATGCCTTATTATCTTGAAAACGGCCCATATATTCCTGTAAGAATTGATGTTGCAGTTCCAGCCGCTGAGAATAGACATGCTATTCCAGAAAGGCTGATTCCTAAGGAAGTTCATATGTGGACTGATGAAGATAAGAAGAAAGTGGCTATCGACACCAATGCCAGATCCATACTGTCCATGGCTCTTCCTGACGAAGTCTACCATTCCGTCATGAACCTGAAAACCTCAAAAGCTATGTGGGACACAATCTGTGTTCAGTATGAAGGTACTTCTGAAGTCCAGGACTCTCGAAAGATAAACCTGGTAAGACAGTACGAAAGTTTCATTTATGGTAAGAATGAAACTCTTTCTGAAGTTTACCAACGTTTTAACTGTGTAATAATAGATCTGAAAACTGTTGGTAAGGAATATTCTAACTTTGAAGTGCTGACAAAGTTTTTAGAATGTTTACCTGAAAGCTGGGACAGTTATTCTATGTGTCTCAAGCTGTCAAAGGATCTAAAATCAATGACCCTTTCTACCTTATATGGCACGATGCTGAATCATGAGCAATCGAGTCATCTTAAGAAGAATCTTGTAAAAGATTCCAAAAGCACCCCTGTTGCTTTAATCTCAGAGGAACCTTCCACTCAGCGACCCTCGGTTACTATCACTGAGTTGGAAAGTAACTCTGAAAGGTCATCAGACTCTGACTATTCAGATGATGATGAATCTTTGGCTCTCCTCACTAAAAGGTTCAGAAGATTCGCCAAAAAGAAAATGTTCAGAAAGAATAAACCTCTTTCCATTACTGACAAGCCAAGATCATCAGCTCCTGTTGATAAGGCTACTGGTACTTGTTTTAACTGCGAAAAGATAGGACATTTCGCTAACGAGTGCTAGTCTAAGAAATTTCGAGAAACTCAGCGTTTCCCAAGAAATCCTTTATTCCCAGGAATAAAGATGACAAATACGCCAAGCTGAAAGAAAAGTATGCGAAGCTAAAAAGCTTTAAGAAGAAAGGCAAAGGCCTAATGGCTAACTATGATTGGGCTGCCTCTGATGAAGAAGAATCATCATCTGACTCTGAAGATGATGAAGCCAATCTTTGTCTTATGGCCAAGATTGAAGATGAGGAAGAAAGTTCAGACATTCCCTCTACTTCAACCTCTGTAACTCAGGTATCACCTTCCTTCTTTACCAATATTGCAAATATTGATGAAGCTGATAGTATTCGAAAGATCGATCTCTTGACTAGAAGTTTATATGAAGCCATGAATGGCAAAACTGTAGTTGAAAATCAAAACCTTGATCTCACTGAACAGCTTAAAAACTGTCACCTTCAAATAGAAAACCTTTCTAAAATTGAAGAAGATTTTAAAGATCAAGTACACTTAAATCAGCTAGTCAAAATCCAGCGCGAAGAAGCTATCGCTGCATTAAGAGCTGAAAAAGCTACCGGATATGGATGGTATAATTCCTCAACATAGATCACTGAGATAATTAAGTCGCAGATTCCCCTGAGTGATAAATGTGGTCTTGGTTACAAAGCTGATATTCTAGAATCAACCACTGATCGTTCCATGCTCTTATTTGGAACTTTCGTATCCTCAGTCGCTGATACTTCATCCTCTCAGTGTTCCTCTTCTAGACCGCCTATCCCTGAGGAAATTTCTACCTCTTCAAAAGGTGAAGAGAAAATGGTTTATTCCAAACCTACCTCTGTCTTTAAAGACAAAGGTAAAGGAATTGCTTTTAACCAAAATCCTCAGAAGGGTACCTTAATACCTAAGCTGAATGCTTCTAAAGGTTTAGTGATTCATCCCTCTGGATCAAGGAATCAGATCTCTGGATCTACTCAGCGTGGATCTATTCAGCGATCTACTCCTAGACTCAGAGTGGATGTCTTTGGTAAGAAATCCAAAGAACTAAATGTTCCTCCCATTTCAAAAGCAAACAACTTACTTGGTGCTGGTCCCTCTGTGACTTTCGGTGGAAATGGAAAAGGACATACCCGAGGGTTTGGTGTACTCTCTAATGGTACAACCACCTTCAGAAGAGTCGCATATGTTGAAGGGTTGAAGCATAATCTTTTAAGCATCAGTCAGCTTTGCGACAAGGATAACAAAGTAATCTTTACTAAGGAATCCTGCTTTGTCACTGACAAAAAGGAGAAGATAGCTCTCAGCGGTTATCGTTTGGAAAATGTTTATGTAATAAACATGGACTCAACAACCACTGAGAACTCCTGTTTCTTCTCAAAAGCCTCATCTGATGTCAACTGGCTATGGCATACGAGGCTCTCTCATCTGAATTTCAAGACACTGAACACTCTTTCTTCAAAAGAGTTAGTCACTGGTCTACCTCAACACTCATACGCCAAAGAGTCTTTATGTTCAGCGTGTGAGAAAGGGAAGCAGACCAAAGCAAGCTTTAAGTCAAAGCAAGTCTCCTCAGTGTCATATCCTCTACAACTTCTCCATATGGATTTGTTTGGCCCTGTTAACAAACAATCCATCGCTGGAAAGAAATATACACTGGTCATAGTTGATGAATTCTCTCGTTATACATGGGTTATGTTTCAAAGAAAGTAGATGATTCCCTCAAAGATCCAAACTGGGTCAGCGCCATGCAAGAAGAGCTGACTGAATTCGAAAGAAACAAAGTTTGGAAACTTGTTCAAAGACCAACTGACAAAACAGTGATATGCACTAAATGGGTCTATCGAAACAAGTTGGACGAACATGGAACTGTAACCCGCAACAAGGCTCGTCTTGTTGTTCAGGAATACAGACAAGAGGAAGGCATAGATTATGACGAAACATTTGCTCCAGTAGCAAGACTAGAATCTATTCGTCTATTCTTAGCATACGCTGTACACAAAGACTTCAAAGTATATCAGATGGATGTTAAGTCAGCGTTTATAAATGGAAAGCTGAATGAGGAAGTCTATGTGGAACAACCTCCAGGATTCTCAGATCCTAAGCGTCCAGGTTATGTTTATAAACTGGATAAGGCACTTTATGGCTTAAAGCAAGCTCCACGTGCATGGTATGACACTCTCTCTACTTATCTCCATATCGAACAATTTGAGCGTGGTAAAATCGATAAGACTCTATTTTTCAGGAAAGTAAAAGGTCATATCATTCTTGTTCAGATATATGTTGATGACATTATATTTGGTTCTACTAACCCTGATCTTTGTACTCGTTTCGCCGATAGAATGAAAGATGAGTATAAAATGAGCATGATGGGTGAACTAACATATTTCCTTGGTCTTCAGATAAAGCAAAATGAAAAAGGAACTTTCATTAATCAGGGAAAGTATGTTAAAGATATGCTGAAGAAATTCGATTTAACTCAAAGTTCAGCTATGAAAACCCCTATGGCACCACTGCTGATACTAGATAAGGATACTAAAGGTATTCCTGTTAATGTCACGTTGTACCGTGGGATGATCGGCTCTCTCTTGTATCTTACAGCTAGCCGACCCGATATTATGTACGCAACCTGTTTGTGTGCACGATATCAAGCTGAACCTAAGGAATCTCATATGACCGCTGTAAAGCGAATTTTTCGATACCTTAAGGGTACTGCGAATCTAGGTCTTTGGTATCCCAAAGACTCAGGGTTCGATCTAATCGCCTATTCAGATAGTGATTTTGCAGGTTGCAAATTGGATAGGAAAAGCACCACAGGAGGCTGTTAGCTCCTGGGTGGAAAGCTGGTGAGTTGGACAAGTAAAAAGCAAATCTCTGTGTCCACCTCCACAGCTGAAGCTGAGTATGTAGCCGCTGGAAGCTGTTGTTCTCAGGTCTTGTGGATGAGAAATCAACTACTGGACTATGACCTACAACTCTCAAATATTCCAATCTATTGCGACAGCACAAGTGCCATCCCCATAGCCAACAATCCAGTGCTACACTCAAAGACAAAACACATCGAAATCAGGTATCATTTTATCAGAGATCATGTGATGAATGGTGATATAGAACTTCACTTTATCCCAACTGATTATCAGTTAGCTGATCTGTTCACCAAACCTCTTGATGAGACAAGATTCAACTTTCTCATCAGCGAGCTTGGAATGCTGAACTATGAAGAGTAAAATCTTCAGCGGTTCACATTTGATCAGCGATAGGATAAAATCATCTTGTATAACCCATTCAATCATTTCTCTCTGAATAAACTTGATTCGCTGATATCAAGGTATGTTTTTCTCTCACTGACAATCGCATGTGAATGCAAGATTTCAAAATAAATTGCATCGCTGAATATCTCTTCCTTAATCAGCGATACTTTGAAATTTCTAAAACCAACACTGATATTTCTATTCAGTGCTTCTTGTTTTCAAAAGTGTCCCTGAGTTTTCAAAACCTCAGAGACATCCTAGAAAATGAAAGGACAGTTGTGACGTCATTGCAACGGATAAGCCCCGACACGTTCTTTTTCTGACACACGTTTGCACGTTTCGTTTACCATCCAATCAAATGCAAACACGTGTCCGTGTCATGATGAAAAACTTTCTCGCTCGAGTTTTTCTCTCTCTCTAAACTCTCTATATAAACACTTTGTGGGTTTATATTTTTTTCCTTTACGCGAAAAACCTCTCCTCCAAGCAAGAAAAAGAAAATTACTGTTGCATTTGTGCTCTCAAGTTTTCAAGAACTTCTTCTTCTTCAACGAACCAGGTTAATATTTCTGTTATTTACCTGTTTCTTAAAACTTGTTAATGTAACGTCCCGAAAATTACAATAAATTTGAACTTTTAAAAATACCATTTTAATTAAATAAACCACAAGTATTTAAAACCGAATAAACATTTTATCCAAAACCCCGTTAAGTTAAACAACCAACTCTTTTAAACAGCGGAAAATAAAGTAACTCTAAACGTGGTGTCTCGAAATAAATAAATAAATAAAAGTCTCCTCAACGCGCCAGTGTGTACCGTCACGCCTTGTTGCCACTCGTACCTGAAACAGTGATTTATAGGGAAAGGGTAAGAATGAAGCTTAGTGAATTCAAACACCACATAAGATAGCAATCATATAGACACTACCCCTATCCACAGATAGATACAAATAATCCACACATGCCAGTTTGAGAACATATCCTAAACAGGCAAACTCATGCAAGAATAATTGCGTACATAACCATTGGTCTCCCCGAATTCATGCAATACCGTGTACGTATTCCTCGGTCTCCCCGAGCTTATACGACACCCGTGTACGTATCTCTCGGTCTCCCCGAGCTCTCGGTCTCCCCGAGTTTTATACGACACCCAAGGTCCATAGTAGACATTACACAACCTAGTACCACACACAACAAAATTAGCTAGCACACACGAGCTACATCAATGCACATATAACCCCTATCATACGCAGTGAGAGAACTCACCTCGAAAAGCAAAGCAGATATCCACAGGCAGCAATACGAGCCCGTTAACTCCAACTCACTCCTTTCCACCTAAAGAAGTGTTAACAAGAGTTAAAGTGCAGCCCCAACCCGAATTTACAACTACAAGTCTAAACGTACGTTTTTCTGGTTTTTAGTCTAAAACTACAGATCTGTTCGTGACTTGTTTAGCCCGCCTTAAACCCATCAAACCAGAAATCTTATTCCATAAATATAAAGTTCTATGTCTTAAGTTTCCAGGGACATATCGCACGCGTTCATACGAGGTTCCTACTAATTTATATGCATTTTACAAAACGGACTACCCGAACAGTGAAATTCGGACCAGTATGTACTAAATGCTAAATTGGCCCTAGCTAGAGGCCTTATTAATTTTTCTGCAAAACATAAGAAACATACTAGACTTAAGTTGGGAGACTTGGGCACTGGTTTCACCTCAATCCGAGTTCTCTAGATTAAACTACGGATTTTACAAAACAGCGGAAGAAAAGGCGTTTTTCACATAAAATGATAACGTCGAATATGGTTTTCGCGATAGGGTTAAGGTTTCGACATTGAGTTTAGGGACTTAGGTTTTGCAACTAGGGCTGGAAAACCTCCGGCAGTGGTGGTTGGCGGCCACCACCAGCGATGGTGGTGATTCGATAAAAGGAAAACGGCGATGCAAAGGGGCGATCTCCCTACCGACTCTCGGGCCACACACACACACACCCTCCCACGTTCTAAACCTCACCCGTCATAGCCACCGGATTGGTGGCGCATGGCGACGGCGAACACCGCCGGCAGCCAAGGCTGCGTCGGCGGTGGTGGTTTTGGTGGTGTTTCGACGACAAAGAAAGAGGAAGCGAGAAGAACTAAGTCTTACCTCTCGGGGAAAAACGCAGCAGCAAAACCCACGACTCGCCGGCTCCTTCCTCTCTCTCGCTGCACTTCTCCTTCTCGCCGGCAGCCGCTAGCGGCGGCTGTGCTGATGGTCTCGCGGTGGCAGCAAAAAGGGAGGGAAGGCGATTAGGGTTTGATGTTTGTTTGCTTGCGGTTTGTTGCGTGGAACACAAAAACGAAACCCAAAAGGGAAGGGGGAGGGGGTCGGTTCTCATGGGCCGATCCCATGCAACCCATGCCAAAAATTACACAAACAGCCCCTGGAGTTAAAGTTTTTCACATTAAGCCCCAAAACACAAACCTTTAACATTTAAGGTCCTTGCCGCCTAATCCCGTTAACAAAGCATCGTTAAGAGAAAAGATATTAAACAATTTAAATGCGTAAAATAAAACCATACCGGCACACAGGTTTTACAACTCTCCCCCGCTTGAATTAGACTTCGTCCTCGAAGTCTACGCCCACAAACAGCTCCGGATAGTTCTCCCGCATCTCAGCCTCGGGTTCCCAAGTCCACTCGGAACCCTTGCGGTGTTGCCATTGGACTTTCACCAAGCCAATTACCTTGTTACACGAGGCCCTCGTCCTCCTTTCAATAATGGCAATCGGCTTCTCCACATAATTAAGCCGCTCATCGATCTGAATATCCTCAAGAGGAATCACCGCAGACTCATCCACCACACACTTCCGCAACTGAGACACGTGGAAAGTGTTGTGGATCAAACTCAGCTTGTCCGGTAGCTCTAAGCGATAAGCTACCTTGCCCACACGCGCAATGACCTTGTAAGGCCCGATGTAACGGGGTCCTAACTTTCCCCGTTTACGGAACCGAATCACCCCTTTCCAGGGCGAAACCTTCAGTAAAACAAAATCCCACACTTGAAACTCCAAGTCTGATCGTCTCTTGTCGGCGTAACTCTTCTGCCGACTCTGAGCAGTAACCAAACGGTCTCACACCATTTGTATCATCTCGGTCGTCTTTAGTACAATATTAGTGCTCCCCAAAACTCGCTGACCAACCTCGCCCCAACAAATGGGCGTCCTGCACTTCCTACCATACAATATCTCGTACGGCGGCATGCCAATACTGGAATGGAAGCTGTTGTTGTAGGAAAACTCCGCCAACGGAAGGTATTGATCCCAACTTCCTCCAAAATCGATAGCACATGCCCGAAGCATATCCTCGAGTGTCTGGATAGTCCTCTCACTCTGCCCGTCGGTCTGTGGATGAAAAGGCGTGCTAAAATGTAACCGCGTACCCATTTCCACCTGAAATCTCTCCCAAAACCGGGAGGTAAAACGAGTGTCCCTGTCAGAGACAATCGAAACTGGCACCCCGTGCCTTGCTACAATCTCTCACACGAAAATCTCTGCGAGTTTCTCCGCCGAGGAGCTCTCCCTGATGGCCAAAAAGTGAGCACTCTTGGTCAGACGATCGACAATCACCCAAATAGCATCATTCCCACGTGGAGTCCTTGGGAGTTTAGTAATGAGATCTATCGTGATCTACTCCCATTTCCACACCGGAATCTCTAAAGGCTGCAACTTCCCATGCGGCCGCTGGTGCTCAGCCTTGACTTTCTGACAAGTCAAGCACACCTCTACACACTTGGCGACATCCCGCTTCATGCCGGGCCACCAATAATTCTCCTGCAGGTCGTGGTACATCTTCGTGGCTTCAGGATGAATTGAAAACTTGGACTTATGTGCCTCGTCCAACAATATCTTCCTGTTCCCGCCAGTGAAGGGAACCCAAACTCGACCATATCGTGTCCATAAACCCCGACTATCACGGACAAAATTCAGAATTTCACCCGAAACTCTCTCGCGTTTGGCATTCTTGTCCCGAACTCCCACTTCCTGAGCACTACCTATCGACTCAAGGAGAGGTGCAACCACTGTTAACCGTTGACACAAACCCCGCAGTGGCTCACCAATCGGATGTCGACTAAGTGCGTCTGCAACAACATTCGCTTTACCCGGGTGGTAACGTATCTCACAATCGTAATCCTTAACTACGTCAAGCCATCTCCTCTGACGCATATTGAGGTTTTGCTGGTCCATCAAGTATTTGAGGCTTTTATGGTCAGTGTATATCGTACACTTGACACCATACAAGTAGTGCCTCCAAATTTTGAGAGCAAACACCACTGCTCCCAACTCTAGGTCATGTGTCGGGTAGTTCGCCTCATGAGGCTTCAACTGCCTCGAAGCGTAAGCTATAACCTTACCGCGCTGCGTGAGCACGGCGCCCAACTCCTGGTGAGAAGCGTCACAGTACACTACCAGATCCTCCATACCCTCGAGCAAAGTTAACACCGGAGCCTCGCATAAGCGTCTGCGCAGCTCTTCGAAAGCCCTCTGCTGCTCCTCACCCCAACTAAAAGCCGCAGTTTTCTTCGTCAATCAGGTCATAGGTAAAGCAATCTTGGAGAAATCCTGAATGAACCTCCGGTAGTACCCTGCTAACCCAAGAAAACCCCGTACTTCTGTGGGAGTTTTCGGCACTTCCCACCGCATTACTGCCGTAACCTTGGCCGGATCAACCATAATACCATTCTGGTTCACGACATGTCCTAGGAATTGGACCTCCCGTAACCAGATCTCACACTTGGAGAATTTGGCATAAATCTTCTCCCGCCTCAAAACCTCCAAAACTTCTCGCAAATGCATCTCGTGCTCTTCCTTCGTCTTCGAATATACGAGAATATCGTCAATGAACACGATCACCGACCGATCCAGCATCAGGCTACATACCCGGTTCATGAGGTCCATGAATGCTGCTGGTGCATTGGTGAGCCCGAAAGGCATCACCACAAACTCGTAGTGGCCGTAACGTGTACGAAATGTCGTCTTCTCCGTATCCTCACTCCTTACCCGCATCTGATGATACCCCGATCTCAAATCAATCTTAGAGAACCACGAGGCTCCCTGAAGCTGGTCGAACAAGTCATCGATCCTTGGCAGAGGATAACGATTCTTCACCGTAAGCTTGTTCAACACACGGTAATCTATACACATCCTTTGGGACCCGTTCTTCTTTTTCACAA
Source organism: Saussurea involucrata (assembly GCA_033807775.1). Taxonomy (NCBI): domain Eukaryota; kingdom Viridiplantae; phylum Streptophyta; class Magnoliopsida; order Asterales; family Asteraceae; genus Saussurea; species Saussurea involucrata. Next base: position 14,464,148 of record CM066318.1, on the reverse strand, counting down.
ACAGAATCGGGGCTCCCCACGGTGAACAACTCGGCTTAATGAACTCCTTTTCGAGAAGTTCCTGCAACTGAGTGTACAACTCCTTCATTTCCGATGGAGCCAGGCGATAAGGTGCCTTGGCCACCGGAGCCGCTCCCGGAATTAAGTCAATGCGGAACTCCACCTGTCGCTCGGGAGGTATCCCCGGTAAATCATCGAAAAACACGTCAGCAAACTCCCATACAACTGGCACATCCTCCGCAGTCTTCTTTTCTTCGACGCCGCGCGTGTCTATCACATACGCTAAATATCCTTGGTCACTGTGCTGCAAGTATCTCCGAGCTCTCGCTGAGGTCCGCCTGGGCGAGTCGCCCTGAACTAGCAGTTCTCCCCCACTTGGGGTTCGAACTCGTACTTGTTTGCGACGACAAACAATCTCGGCATCGAAAGCATGCATCCAGTCCATGCCCACAATCACGCACAACTCCCGTATAGCGATCGGAATCAAATCAATAGGGAATCTCACACCAGAGATTTCCAAAGTACACCCACGATATACGTCAGTAACCGTCAAGGTCCTATCGTCAGCAACCTCCACCATAAGTGGACAGCCTAACCGTCCTACAACTCGGCCCAAACACTCACTAACAGTGTGAGACACGAAAGGATGAGTAGCCCCGCTATCAAACATCACCACAGCAGGCACCGAGTTAACTAAGAACGTACCTGTCACCATTTTATGCGTAGCTTGTGTCTCCTCCACTCTCAGTTGATGAACTCTACCTCGGGCCGCCTCCATCACCGCAGCAAGTGAAGCATACTGCGCAGTACTCACGAACTCCCTGATCTCGGTACGTAACATATCCTTGTACCGCGTCATCTTCATGTCCTCAGAAGTAGCATACTAAGGACAGAATAATGCCATTTCCGTGAACTTCCGGTTCATCTCCTTCACCGTCTCCGTAGTCTGAGTGAGCTCCAAGAACTCTTTAGCAATCCTCTCCATCTCCACTGGAGGTACATACTTTGCACGAAAGCGTACAACGAACTCCTCCCAGGTCAAAGTAGTGCGCTCAGCCAGCGTCAAGGCAGTAGCACACCAATCCTTCGCTCTGTCTCGTAACAGATTCACCGCGAAGCGAACCTTCAGGTTCTCAGGGCAACCACTGGTAAGAAATGCGCACTCCATATCCGAGATCCAGCGCATACTGACGATCGGGTTCGAGTCTCCCTTGAACTCAGGAGGAGAACAAGCAGAGAGATCCCGATACTGAAACTCTCTCGCTCGGGGCTGCCCACCGGCAGGAGGTGGAATCGCCGCGATGCGCTCCTCCATCATCACTACTACCTCATTACGAATGGCGGTAATAATCTCGGGGATCGCCTCCCCAATAGCATGCGTCACCTCGGCCGCAAACATCTCACGAATTTGCTTAGCAGTAATTCCAGTACCAGCATCTGGATCAGCATTGTTGTTCCTCCTTAACGAGCTATTAGCACACATTACATCCTGCTAACTACTCTCCCGCTCAACTCTCGGATTCTCCGTGACTTTCCCCGACTCGAGCACGGATCCTGTGTTTCAGATAGTAGGAGCTCTACTACTACTACCTTCCACAGCTATCCTTACTCGTTTTGAGTCCCGTCCCGAAGTGCCCAAGCAGTTCCTTGCGAAAGTTACACCCATATGCCCGTACCAGCATATGTAACCACTCTTCCTAGCTCACTAGGAATTTCACCCCATCCCACTACCCTTGCTATAACGAAATCCCCACTAGTCATGACGAGTCGCCTCGCGAATGCACAGTTGCATACAGTGTGAAATCAAATAGACTTTCGAATAAAAAATTCTATCCTACAACGGTTGGACTCAAACAAGAGTTGCGCAATAGAACTAAATACAACATTCTAAGGCTATATGGTTCCTACTGCATACAACTTATAAGGCATTCACTTAACAACCTATCACAACTAGCATAAATTTCTACTAGCAAGCAACAAACATGCAGTACAATGTAATAAGCACCAAGCAATCTAGCATACATACTCCTATGTTCTAGAAAGCAGTAAATTACACTAAGTACTCTACCTTTTCCTTTGGCATCGGCTGACTGTACACACTGCGCCTCCGGTCACCGTTTCTAAAACGTACTTCTCCTTTCTTTTACTTCTCAAAAAATTTGAAAGGAAAAAGATAATCCCGAGCCGCAAACTTGAGTTCAAACACACCGAAATGTGTTTGGTTCGCTCAAGCTGTGCTCTGATACCAAGTTGTAACGTCCCGAAAATTACAATAAATTTGAACTTTTAAAAATACCATTTTAATTAAATAAACCACAAGTATTTAAAACCGAATAAACATTTTATCCAAAACCCCGTTAAGTTAAACAACCAACTCTTTTAAACAGCGGAAAATAAAGTAACTCTAAACGTGGTGTCTCGAAATAAACAAATAAATAAAAGTCTCCTCAACGCGCCAGTGTGTACCGTCACGGCTTGTTGCCACTCGTACCTGAAACAGTGATTTATAGGGAAAGGGTAAGCACGAAGCTTAGTGAATTCAAACACCACATAAGATAGCAATCATATAGACACTACCCCTATCCACAGATAGATACAAATAATCCACACATGCCAGTTTGAGAACATATCTTAAACAGGCAAACTCATGCAAGAATAATTGCGTACATAACCATCGGTCTCCCCGAATTCATGCAATACCGTGTACGTATTCCTCGGTCTCCCCGAGCTTATACGACACCCGTGTACGTATCTCTCGGTCTCCCCGAGCTCTCGGTCTCCCCGAGCTCTCGGTCTCCCCGAGTTTTATACGACACCCAAGGTCCATACTAGACATTACACAGCCTAGTACCACACACAACAAAATTAGCTAGCACACACGAGCTACAGCAATGCACATATAACCCCTATCCTATGCAGTGAGAGAACTCACCTCGAAAAGCAAAGCATATATCCACAGGGAGCAATACGAGACCGTCAACTCCAACTCACTCCTTTCCACCAAAAGAAGTGTTAACAAGCGTTAAAGTGCAGCCCTAACCCGAATTTACAACTACAAGTCTAAACGTACGTTTTTCCGGTTTTTAGTCTAAAACTACAGATCTGTTCGTGACCTGTTTATCCCCCCTTAAACCCATCAAACCAGAAATCTTATTCCATAAATATAAAGTTCTATGTCTTAGGTTTCCAGGGACATATCGCACGCGTTCATACGAGGTTCCTACTAATTTATATGCATTTTACAAAACGGACTACCCGAACAGTGAAATTCGGATCAGTATGTACTAAATGCTAAATTGGCCCTAGCTAGAGGCCTTATTAATTTTTCTGTAAAACATAAGAAACATACTAGACTCAATTTGGGAGACTTGGGAACTGGTTTCACCTCAATCCGAGTTCCCTAGATTAAACTACGGATTTTACAAAACAGCGGCAGAAAAGGCGTTTTTCACATAAAATGATAACGTCGAATATGGTTTTTGCGATAGGGTTAAGGTTTTGACATTGAGTTTAGGGACTTAGGTTTTGCAACTAGGGTTGGACAACCCACGCACCACCCACTGCCACCTCCGGCAGTGGTGGCTGGCGGCGGCGGCAGCCACCACCGGCAATGGTGGTGATTCGATAAAAGGAAAACAGCGATGCAAAGGGGCGATCTCCCTACCGACTCTCGGGCCATACACACACACACACACACCCTCCCACGTTCTAAACCTCACCCGTCACAGCCACCGGATTGGTGGCGTACGGCGACGGCGCACACCGCCGGCAGCCAAGGCTGCGTCGGCGGTGGTGGTTTTGTTGGTGTTTCGACGACAAAGAAAGAGGAAGCGAGAAGAACTAAGGTCTTACCTCTCGGGGAAAAACGCAGCAGCAAAACCCACGACTCGCCGGCTCCTTCCTCTCTCTCGCTGCACTTCTCCTTCTCGCCGGCAGCCGCTAGCGGCGGCTGTGCTGATGGTCTCGCGGTGGTTGGCGGTGGCACCAAAAAGGGAGGGAAGGCGATTAGGGTTTGATGTTTGTTTGCTTGCGGTTTGTTGCGTGGAACACAAAAACGAAACACAAAAGGGAAGGGGGAGGGGGTCGGTTCTCATGGGCCGATCCCATGCAACCCATGCCAAAAATTACACAAACAGCCCCTGGAGTTAAAGTTTTTCACATTAAGCCCCAAAACACAAACCTTTAACATTTAAGGTCCTTGCCGCCTAATCCCGTTAACAAACCATCGTTAAGAGAAAAGATATTAAACAATTTAAATGCATAAAATAAAACCATACCGGGACACAGGCTTTACAGTTAATGATCTTCTCATTGTTTTTACAAGATCAAACAAAAGAACTCTTTCAAAAATGAAATCATTTCTTTCATGGTTTTATAAACACAACCTTTCATGGTTGTTCTTCAAGTTTAAACACAAAATCTTAAACTTATTCTTCATACGTTTCTCCAGAATCCTAATTCTCAAAGGAAACTGGAAAACAAGATTTTTTTGGTTTGCATTTCTTTTTCAAAACCAAGAAAAACCCTAATCTTCATTAAGACATTTTTGTCTGAATAAAATGGACAAAATTCGAACCATCTTATTGGAAAATCTTTACACATTAAGATTATTCTTATTTGCTATATCTTTGGTTGAACTGATAATACAGAAATGGCATCCACTGACATTTCCACTGCTAAGAACACCACCACTGAGAACACTGCTGCTGCTGCTACTGAGGAATTGGAAATCATCAAGGCTCCTCAGGTCAAGTTCACTCTTGAAGAACTTGATTGGACAAAAACCAACAACCTCTATGCGCTTCTCGAGTTTCCTCCTCGAAAGCAAGTCACACATCTGAATGATGCTGTGAATTTCCTGAAAAACTGTTGCCTCTCTACAGCCCTGACCATAACACCTCCTGCACATCAGCTACTACTTTCTCAGTTCTGGTACTCTGCCAGACACTCTCAGCTACCATCAACCAAAGACTATTCAAAGACAATTGATTGCATCCTCTATGATACTGATTTTGGCACAATAAAGATCACCCCTGCCATTATCCGCAAAGCCCTGAGCCTTCCCATCGCCACTAAAGAAAAACCGTTTGTTCCCCTCCCTGACCACAAGAAACACTCAGATAGGGAAGCCATCACTGCATTCTTTGATGCAATGGGCTATGTATGGGAAACTGGGAGGGACAAGAAGCCTGAGAAGAAGCTGACCCTCATCAAGAAGTCAAAAATGCCCAGCGAGATGAACTTCATCTTCGCTCACTTAATAAGCTGCATGACTGCAAAGACCGGCTCCTCTGATCAAGCCGCTCAACCTCAGTAAGCAATGGGATATGCATTGCTGAAAGGTCTACATATAGACTGGGCATCGATAATCTACGACGACCTTGTACTCAGAGTAGACTCCGCCGCTGACCGATCTCCATGGGTTCCATATCCTAGATTCATCAGCGCCGTCTTCCAAACAGGCCTGAAGGACAACTACCCAAAAGAGGGTGACCTGAAACTCTCTCAGGTTGGCCCTAAAGTACTCGACTTCAAGCCAGTGGAAAATGAGGTACGTCTCTCTACACTCTTAACTCTTCTCAACCCTACTTCTTCTACTTTTGCAGATCCTTCAGCGGACAAACCCATCGCTGATACCCAAGCTGCAACCTCCATTCCTTCTCATAAAAGGAAACACTCATCTACCCAACTTAGTTCCAAAAGAACTAAGAAAACCAAGGAGCAACCCCAGCAATCTCTTGCTGAACACTCCTCAGCTCATCTTGAAGAGCTGAAGGAACGTTCAGTGGTACGCTCTGCCACAGCTGAACAAGCCACCCATTCCATCCCAGCTTCAGCGTCTCTAAACGCTGAGGTTATAAACTTGGAATCTACCCAACCTCCTTCAGTCTCTCCACAGACTGAAGAAGTGATTCTCAGCGGATCCAACGCTGAAACCCGCACCCAACCAACATTCCCAACCTTCGCTTCTCTCTCTACTCCATTGGACTCTAATCCAGTTGTCACCACTGGAGCACCTATCATTCCTCCAGAAGCTAAAGCTGATACTCCTCAAGGAATGATGGATGTAGGACCTGCAGAGATGACCATGCGTACACGCACTCTAGCCGACGACATGGAACTCTTCTCAGGACACAGAGATTTTGACGAATTCATCAATCCTCCTGCAGGTATACACCAACCCATATACACTGTAACTGAACCCAAACTTCTGAGCTTTCCTCTATTCATAAGTACTTATATGTTACAGGTCCTAATTTGGGAGACATCAACACCTCTCTGAAGAACATTGAGATGAAGCTGGCAGGTCTCACCACTACTCTCTCAGACAACTCTACAGCTGTAACAAACGCTGGAGAGAATCTCAATAAGTTGACAACAGTGGTTGAAGAGAAAGCCTCCAAAGCTGACTTGGAGAAGGTTGATAAAACTCTTGGTGACTTTGCCAAAGTTCTTGCTGACATCTACACAGACTACACCTCTCTCAAAAAATCAGTTGGAAATCGGTTGGAAATCTTCAGTTCAATCTACACAGACTACACCTCCCTCAAAACATCAGTTCAATCCATGTCCAGTGAGTTTAGAACGCTGAAGACATCGGTTGGAAATTTTCAAGGAGAGATGACTGCTGTAAAGACTGAAGTCAGTTCAGTAAAGACTGACATGAATTCTGTGAAGACTGACGTCAATTAAATAAAGACTGACGTGACTTCAATGAAGACAATGATGCAGCAGATCCTGAATAACATGACCGCCCATGTCCCTGCACCGACCCATTTTACTACGGCGGATCGTGCTGAACTCTTGAAGATCAATCCTGCTATTACTGGCCTAGAAGACAGAGTAGCAGCGATTGAAGATTATATGAGGATCCCTGGCCACGAAGACAGGGAACCAAAACCAACTGCTGAGTCATCTCATTCCTCCCCCACTCATCATGAGGAAGGGGGGAGAAGACTAAAGACCTTCCCCATGATGAATCTATCAAGGGGGAGAAGACTGAAGACCTCACCCTTACTAAAGAGGGTGAGAAGACAAATGAAGAAACAACCGCTGGACCTCAGGGAGATGAAAACCCTGAGGGAACCGAGAAGCTTACCTCTGTATCTGAGGGGGAGCAACTCGAAGAAGATGCTGAAGAATCTGAATCTGAAGCTGAAGATGAAGAAGCCATCGACTTATCTGATGATGAACCATCCTCTTCTCCAAAGAATGATGACGATGATGATGATGATGACTCCTTTATCGTCAAGCCTGCTCAGAGGACTACAGCTCTTAAAGGGATCATGATAAACGAACCTTCAGGGGAGCGGACCAAATCAAAGCCTTCAGCGTCTGAAGCTGACAAAGGAAAAAACAAAGGCCTCGCTGAAGAAGACAATCTGGCGATTTTGCTTCCAAAGCCAGTTTGTCAGGTAAACTAAAACTTCCTTACACTACATCCCTCCTCTATCTATACACATTCAGCTCTCCTCTCCACAACTTCTATACACAACCACGTTCTTTCTCTCTCTCTGTTCTACCCAAGTTCTTACTTGTACGATCGCTGTATCTCAGCTAGTCCTCTCCCCTGTCTGAGGATATCGCTGAAGTTCCTACAGCTGCGACTTCACCAACAATAATCCCAGCTCCCAACGCTGAAGAAATAATCCCGGTCTTAGATTTGATCTCTGAGACTAATGAACCTGAAGAACATATGCTCTCTCACAAAAACAGACCTTCCTTGGTTCCTCAAAAACCAAGTGAAGAGGATCAGAAAAGAAGAGAAGAGATAATAAAGAAGTTCGAGGCTCAGCGAATCATTCTGAAGCGTGATCAACTTCCTTCTATTCCTCCAAAGTTCAAACTTTCTCAAAAGGAATACAAGGATCACCTCAGAGCTGAACGTCTAATCGCTGAAAGAAGGGAAGCTGAAGAAAAAGACAGAAAACTCACCATCCGACTTACTCAACAATCAGTGAAAGACCCCAAGCTGAAAAAAACTCCAATCGAAGTTCAACGTCAGCTATGGGAAGACGCCAAAAAGATCGTTGAAGAAAAGAGAACCGTGTCTCAATCTACCTTAATCTGGCGCAAAAAAAGGTACACTTCAGATATCGACCTTCCAGAATCATCAAGGTACTCATCGCTGGAAGATCAACCCTCAAAGTTTCAATCGCTGAAATCGAGATATTCAGAGAGAATGGACAGTACGAAAAAGTCTATGCTGAAGCCATCACGAAGTACCGTCTCTCTGAATGGTTGGAGATCAGATTAGCCATCCAGAAGTCTCAGTCTAAGTACAAGGATCATGTTGAAAAGCAGATAAACAAACAGATCGACTTAGTCTCTTCTTGTGTGGATATTCCTCCTCCTCCTCCTCCTCTCGAAAGTCAGAAAAGAAGGGCCTCTGCAAAGAAAAAGTCTAAATCTTCAGATGATGGTCCTCGTATACGAAACGAAACAGGTATTGGTTTTTCTCTTGATGAATTCATTGGTCCAGAACCTGACCTTTCTACACTTGACACATCTCTTCCTCTTTGTGAGACTTTCATCCCTGGGAAAGTCATATGAAAACCCTATGGGATATTCTTTATTGACTATGATGGACGAAAACGCTTTCAACATATCTCTGAGCTTCACATCACTCCCATCGAACAGCTGAAAGATCTTATCTACTGGTGTGATTTCAAAAATGACATTCAGGCACGGCATCTTAAACCCTTGATTTTTGAAGAAGCGCTGAATAAAAGGAATCAAGGAGTAAATGTCCCTGACTGGATGATTCCCACATCAAAGACCCTTGATGAACTTCTCATTAAGGAAGAACCTTTATAAACTGATAGGATCGCCTCATTCTTCTATTGTATCAGTTATTCTTTTGTACATGTAATTTATTTCGCTTGTACTTGTAATCTTTCCACTTCCTTTTGTAATCTGATTCGAAGTTTAAAGAAAGATTTCAGCGAAAGTACTTTTCTCCATCAGTACAGAAAAGATCCCAGAAAACAGTAAAAGGGACAAATATTTTATGAGTTCTTTTTATCCTTATATTTTCATTATATAGCAATTTTCTCTGTTGCTATGTCATAATCAAATAGGGGGAGATTGTTGATCCAAACCCTCAGTGATTTGATAATGACCCTCTATTAAATACTTAGTGAAAATTGTAAGTAAACAATATGTATCAGAGTTTCACTATCGCTGATAAGTACTAAGATCTTACAATACCGCTGATAGGAACTCCCGCTCTTTAGATTAAACATTCAGCGAACACTGTTCACCATAATGCTCTGAGTCTGTTCAGTCCTTATGGTGATCGCTGATAAGTTAGTTGTTTACTTATGATCCCTGAAGACAAGTTTCACGTCAACATAGGTTCTACGCTGAAGTCGAAGATCAAGCTCAAGAACCAGCGACAAGTCTTCTAATGAACTGATGCGGATCAGCGAAGACTCAGATTTGTCCACTCAACGTGAAGTATCAAGTACAAGACTTCAGCTATCGCTGAACTTTATCATTCGCTGATAAACAATGGTAAAGCGCTGAATCAACGAAAAGCTGATCATGAAGTCCTCCGTACAACGTACTTTTGTCTTAACCACCCTTGCACGACTCCGTACGATATGTCAGAAAAGTACCTCCTTATTGTCTGAAATCGTACAACCACTCTGATACTACACTGTTCAAACATGCGGCTACTAAGGTTGTCTACAAAGGTCAATGACATGCAACCAATCAGCTGCTGCCACGTGTAAAGTATAAACTGTCATGCATTAAATGCATGCAGTATATAAGAAGGATCCCAGCTTCATTTTTCAAGCACTTGCTAACTCAGGACAAGTCATCTTTCTTATCTTGAGATAGGTTATTATTAGTAATTTCCTTCTCTTTCTTAGTGCAAGAAACTTAGTGTTCCAACTTGTTTAGATTTAGGTTTATCCTTAATCTTGTTCTGCAACAAGCTGTAAATTGTTAATGATTTATCAATAAACAATTTAGAAAAGTAAAATCTGTGTTTGTATTCAACCCCCCCCCCCCCCCTTCTACAAACTTGTATAGCCCTTCGGGACCAACAATACTAGTGACACCGTGAAGAGTTGAGTGCTAATTAGATGCACGAGAAATGTCTTCCACAACTTGGAAATAACGATAGTTATTGGGTTTTAGTTTATATATAAATCATTCGGGTTCATATATGAATCTTATCTTCCGCCTATTTATAAAAGTTATGAAACTACCCCTCTATATTCTGCATAGTTGTTACCATGCGGCCAAATTATTTGGTTGCTTCACTGTCAAAGCTGAAAATCTTGATAATTGTTTTAAATGAAGGCTATGATCACTTCTCTACTTCTCACACATTTAAGCCTTCTCAAATGAACCTATGGCTATACATATACACATACACACAGACATTTATATATATATATATATGGCATGTTCAAATGAGAAGTTAAACATTTTACGAGAAGGCGAGAAGTCTCAGTATCATATATGATTACACTCATGGTACACAAGCTTAATTATATATGATTAAACACACCGATAGGAGTTTAATCATATATGATATTGAGACTTTCCACACTCTCACAAAATGTTTAACTTCTAGCATGATCCTCTCTCTCTCTATGTATATATATATATATATACACACATATATATAGAGGTCCAGTATTTTGTAGACCTAAATAATGGTGTGAACTTGTACACCAAGGTTATCTGAGTCTTTTTCCCCAATTTCGTAATTTTAGGAATAATTCATATTTTTAATTACCACAACAATTTTCCTTAATTTTCTCAATTATCTTCATCTCTCTCTCTCTCTCTCTCTCTCTCTCTCTCTCTCTCTCTCTCTCTCTCTCTCTCTCTCTCTCTCTCTCTCTCTCTCTCCAGCGACCTCCCACTTCCGGCGACCTCCTCCCACTCCGGCGACCTCCCCCATTTCCGACGAGTTTAATAATTTTCACATTTCATATGAGAATAACATATGAAACTTCGAAATTTTCACGTTTCATATGAGAAAAAACATATGAAACTTCGAAAATATATGATGATTTCGACAAAATCTGAATATTCATATAGAAGAAAAGATATGAAACTTAAGAAATTGATTGTTCATATGAGAGACAAATATATGAAACTTCGAAAATATATGATTATTTCATATGGGAGAAGATATATGAAACCGTTTATGAAACTTGAAATTTTTGAAAAAACAGTTTATGAAACTTAAAAATTTTAAAATTTCGAAAACATATTTTACCAAAAAACAGATTATTAAACTCGCCGGAATTGGGGGGAGGTCGCCGCTAGTGGGAGGAGGTCACTGCCAAGGGGAGGAGGTCGTCGGAGAGGGAGTAGTGGAGAGAGAGAGAGAGAGAGAGAGAGAGAGAGAGAGAGAGAGAGAGAGAGAGAGAGAGAGAGAGAGAGAGAGAGAGAGATGGAGGTTAAGGGAAAACCTCAAAAAATGAAGCACTAATGGACACTCTGGTAACATTTCATCTACACGGTATGCACCATCATGCAGCAATCACACGAAGTTTCTTTGACTCTCTGGAGTATTTGCATTATCTTGTTGGTTTTTGATTGAAAATGGCATAATTGTGTGGAACACAAAACGTGAGAAAGTTGTATATCGATTTTCTTTATCCTTTTACATCTTTAATCGCCTCCATCTGATCTTGTACGAGTGAGCTATGATCAAAATACCACATCAACCGAAAGTATTTTAACAAGTTTTTTTTGTCATTTTGCTAAATTCAATCCTTGTGCACATCAAGGGAAGTTTGGTTCTTCTATATACTCGAAACTCACCATTTAATCATCTCAAAGATGCTATTGTTCCATTTCGCTTCATGCCTCTCTATCCTGTCCAAAAATAAAATGATAACAAATCTACTTAATCGACATTTAATGTTGGAAGTCTTTGACTTTAGGAGCTCTAATCACATAACTTTTTTCCCCAAAATATGGTACTTTTATACGATTAAACCCAAGCTCCCTAAACTTTGTCCACGTGTTGACTATTGCCCCATTAACTAAATTTTCAAAGGGTAATTCATGAATTTTATTTAAAAATCATTCAGTGAAATCAATTACATTGCATCTTATAGCCATTTTTGCATACTTGTAAACTTCTGTCAAGCTAACATACATGTAAAGATTTCTGATCTCAAATCGATATGCTTGACAATGATGATGTGTTTCCTTAACGAAAGTAAGCTTAGGGGTTGTTTACTTTCAACTTAATGAGTTTAATGATCTGGACGGTTTATTTGCTCCGCTATAGAGGAGTGTTTCTTTACGGTTTAATCGTGAAGTCATTAAGCTAAAATGGTTATACGGAATAAGCCAGAACCCTTGACTTGTCCCCATTACGCCACCAAACAAATTAATACTAGAATGTCTAGAAAGAATTCAACCCTCTCTGTTTGCCTCTTTCAAATCCATTAATATCATGTCCTTCAGACAAATGGATTTATTCAAACAGCCAATTTAACTCATATAACTTTAATGTAAAAAAAAGTAAAAAATGGGTATTGGTTTTGAGCTATGCATATGACCATGGATGGATATCGAATTCACTTTTTAACGGATTGATATCAAAGTTAAATGTGATATGAGAATAAATGTACTTGACATGTAGGAAAAGGAGCAATGGAAAGAAACAAACATATAGAGGGCACAAGGAAAGTGGTTGGTGCAATTTGAAAAGTGATTGGGGGACCCTTTGGAGGTTTTCTAAATGTTGACAGCACGTGTGACATACAAACATACCCCACACAAGAAAAAAGGAAAAAACCCTTGTGCTTATGGTTTTGGACTATATATCACAAAATATTTATGTCGCATTTTTTTAAAGTTTAAAATTATTAGATTGTTATGTAATTTCTTAAACTTTTATCTTTAAATCTTAAAAACTAAGTGCAAAATACGTTCACTTTAATTTATAACTTTATTGGATAAAGTTATATTAATTGCTTATTTTTTATTTATAGTAGAATTTTATATCACGCCTCATTATATGGTATACAACAAGCCATAATTTAAGTGTATATCATCATAAAGTCTATCATGGATGTTCTATTTCACACACACACATATACATATATATATATATATATATATATAGAGAGAGAGAGAGAGAGAGAGAGTCAGGTTTATAGGAAAATCTCAAAAAACCGGAAAACTGAGACACGCTGGTTGTCATCCCAAAAATCCACAGGACAAACATAGCAATAAATCATACTCTTTACAATAAAACTGGGTCCCAACATTACATTACATTAATCATAAACTAAGGTTGGCGGAAACAACCTATACACAACTGAGAATATTCTAGCTTCTACGGGTGGCACTTGCACTGCCTCTATGCTGCAATTGTACTCTATCTTGTTCTTGCTCACTTACTACGTGCATACCTGAAAATGGTTTAGTTTGAAAAGCGAGGGCTACTTCGATCGGGGCCTAACGGACACCCTCTCGTTTACACCGGAATCCAAGTGGACCCCCTGTTCCTTCATGTAGGAGGAAACGAATTCCAACCTACAAGCTAACCTCCATATGCCCAAGGGATTAGAAATCCCATGGTACCCTGACCCCACTGTGCAACCGATTCCACATAGCATACACATACATTTGAAAACATATTCATGAAAACCTTAAACATCACTTCATTTGCGAATAAACATGCAAAACATGGAAACAAGCATAACTTTTATAAATCAGTTCATGCTCGAAAAAGGAACCATATTCAGTAAAACATAGTACGTCATAAAAAGGTTGAGAGAACTCACCTTTGGTTAACGTAGAATGCACTTCTTAAATGTCTCCAGGCTAAACCAAACGAACACCTAAGGGCAATAGATTCATATCAGATTAAACCGTTCAATCCCACTGACCAAATGACACTGTCAGGACATAACACAATCAGGATGTTCTAACTGTCCGGATGACCCACTTCCCGGATACCCCGACATTCCGGATACAAGGACCTTCCGGGCACACCTGTTTACCGGATACTGACACCCGGAAACCTCTTATCCGGGGAGACATACGTCCGGAAACTACCAAGGCAACACTATCCGGAAACCGGCATCCTATCCGGAAACTACCGAAACCACAAGAACTCCCTCGTCCGGAAACCACGAACTGGCCGAAACCCTCAACTCCAAAACTGATTAAAACTCAGTTTTCTGATAACATCTCGATTAGACAAACCTAAGGGTTCATCCACTAGTCATAATCACTCAATTAATTCCATTTTAAACCACCAAAATCGACATGAAGACAACAAAACCCAAAATGCTCAACATAAGGGTTATTTAGGTGAAGAACCCATTAAACCCTACTGATTCTAGCCCCAAATCCTAGACAACAGAGGATAAGAAACTTGAAATCAACAGAATAAGATGTCTTAGATGATTACCTTGGCAATTTCTTCCTTAACAAGAGTTTTCCCACTTTAGCTTTCTTCTTCCTTTCTCTTCTTAGCCACCAAACACACACAAGGACCAAAACACTGATTTCTAAAATGAAAACCCTAAGGAATTGGGGCTTTAAATACTTCCCAATAATTGCCAAAAGGCCCCTTATCCTAACTTGCATTCTTTAGACTTCGGCCACCAAACTTTCAATACATACTTAAAATTTCGGGTTGTTACAACACTCCCCCCTTAAAAGAATTCCGTCCCCGGAATTCCTTATTGGGAAAAGATGCGGGTATCTTGCCCACACCAAAACTGACACTTCCCCCAAGTTAAAACCACTTCTGACTCAGTCAACCACCTCATTAAATTCGAAACAAGAAACCTTGTGTGCACTTCCTTCAGTTCTTACGGTACTTCTAACTCGTAGGCTACTGTTCCCACTCGATCAGTCTTGAGAACAGAAGATTAACTAAGGCTTCTCAAGCATCTATACTTCCTTTAAGAAGGAACTTGGCTAAATCCTCCGCCACCACACGAGGTTCAGTTACCAAGATACAAACACCCACTTGACAGCTTGGCACCTGGCCAACTCTATACACCTCGACAACTCACCACCCAGAGTTCCTTCATCGTATCATAACTCTCAACCCTGTACCACCCAACAATCGTCTATGCAGATAATATTTCTCCTTCTTGGACCACCTAGACCACGGTTCGTCAACCATTACACATATCCTCAACACTACACCACTCCATACTTACACGTAACTAAGAGTAGGAGCCTCCAACCCATTGCCGAAGTGTCCACCAACTCGAATTAAATCTATCCTGAAACACGGCCATTTCTCGTTGACTGCCACGTTCGTTCAATCATAAAAACATAACTCCGACTATCCTCACCCAACTGGGAGGAGTAACCATGGTCACATCATACTATTCTCATTAGCTTAATCACTGTACGATCAATACGTTTAAACACTTCTCACAAAGTCACTAACTTAACTCATTCAGCTGTCTTATCCACTCCTTTCCTGCACAAACTCATACACACTTCCCTTCCTCAAAACCCTTTTCCAACGGTTCGCACACTTATCAATGACAATCTACACAACACTGTACCCTTCGGCATCACTGTCAGGTTTACTACTTCCAACTTACTCACTTATTCCGACATACTATCTTCACCTCCCCATGTTAGCGTGGAGCACTGTCCCCCAAACATTACTTGCCCCTCTCTCCCGACCTTTCCACATGCTGATATCACTTTCTCATTACTTACATAACCAAACAGTTGCACTAAAATTCTAACTTAAGGCTTTAAACCAAATTACCTCGAACTGACACCAGTGTTTGCTGTTACTACACATTCTTTAATCTCCAACTTTTACTTTCTCAGACAAATCCTTCACCCATAAGCAACAACTCACACTCTTTAAGGATTTCGCATCTATTCCACCACATTTTGACTAACACATCCATCATCTTCTTTAAACTTCCAATGATCCTAAAATATGCTTACTTAGCGATTCTTACAACTAACAACACTTAGCTTCTCCTTCCGGTAATCACCCACCTCACTCCGTCATTCTATCCCGAACATAATCATACCACAACGTCAAATTACACTCTGCGTGCTCCAACGATCTGGTTAACAATTCTCACACCTTATCCGAACCCCCAAAAAGGCTTTTATCTGATGCTTTCTCTCTCGCTAATCATCACATCACTACGACACTAGCTGGCACATTTAACTTGACAGTTACTGTCATTACACATCCGCACACTCTATGCCCATAACGTCACACTGCAGACCAGATCTCTCATGATCATTCACACAATTAGAACTTGCCTTCATATCCTCCCGAATACATAATTGAGTCTATCTCGCTACTTAGTCCTTTCCCAACGTGTTGAACTATAACTTACGAGTTCTTAATTAGCTCAAACACAAACATTCTAGCTAGCTCTTAACGATCCGAGCTTTTACGTAAGCTGGACACAGTCCTTCACTAAACGATAAGATCTACACACTCGCTTCGCTCGTGCTACTTACCTCATCATTCTATGAACCCTCCATACTTCGCAAATAGAACGCTTATTCAAAACAATAACTTCTCCTCCTCTTAACACCCCTACAAGGTGTTCTATCAACTTCTAACCTTCTGGTTCAAGACTTCCGTCTCGGCCACCTTACACAACTGTCGACTTCTACAACAACAGATAACCTGTAACTACTTTCTTAACTTATTCTTTAACAAGGGTTCCTTACGGAACTTAATCCTACCAATATATAATAATCACCTCATAATACGTCTCCCTCTTTTCTGAACTTACCCCTGTAACATCAATATTACAAACTCACCTCAAAACTCATATCCAACACCGTGGACATTTCGCTTCTGCCTCTCAACACTACTCAACGAGTTGCTAATACCAACACCTCGATGACTTCTACTCCTTCCCTTGGACACAACCGTCCCTCGATAACCGTACTTCCATTTACCGAACCAGGGTATAGACCCTCATACAACCGACACTATAATTCACTTCTGACTCTTCCACTGTCCAACCCTCTTCTCGAACACATACCGAACTACAAACGTCCTTCCTGATTTGACCAACGCCTCTCCCCTCTCGGAGTTCTTCCTTAGCTTAAAATGTAATACTCTATGTCCTAGTGAGTTCATAGCCTTCATGCATGACAACGCAGTAAATAAATCACTTCGTACATTTATCATTTTAAATAGACAACATTTGAAAACAACTTGGGTACACATGACCCCATCACTCTTATAACTTCAACGCCCTGCACAACGATTCGAGAATCGTTTGCATGCATCTTTCAATGAACCTTAATCTTACTCAATTCCGAACGATGTTATTACAACAGTAATACGTTGAATGAAAATCCTTTCATACGACACAATTTCGAAAGAAATTACTGACACCAAGTAAACCAGTCGGTTCTCACACTCTTTTATATGATATCAATCGGTTAAAATTCATTTGATTGTAAAAGTTTTGCTGGCACACGTCTTCTCGACCTTTTGTAATAATTTAACTTATCATGAAAAGTGTGAAATACTTTGCAATCGTTAGGCTCAAAATTTCATTGTGCAATGTGAATGAAATCACCTTTTCTTTAAACATACGCTTGCACATTCTGACTCCTTTTCGATCAAAATTGATATTTACACATTTAATTTAAATCGTGAAAATTTTCATGTTACACAAAAGAACGCCATGCATGAGACTCTACCTGCAGTTGAAGGCTACTCACTCTAACAAGGTCAACCGCTTTACTCACGCAACTTATTCTTGACAGTTTACCTTCGACTAATGGTCGCCCTCCCGACCATGCAATAACTTGCTGAATCTGCGTTCCACGTCTCACTTACTCAACCATTTCATACGATTTTGTTTTGATCAACTATCTCACTTTCTACTCCTACAAGCTTTCATTTTACTATAGGTATCTTATTTCATTTACCCTGCCATTGAAAAGCTTGATTAAAATTTTCAGAGCTCCAATGACACTTTCAAGATTTCGAAACTGTCCTTTCTTACCATCCTGACTGATCTATTCCATGATTTCTAGAACTGAGACTCTCTCGAAACAGGAGCCCTACCCAAACTCAAACATTCATCCTCTCCGAATCCACGAAGAGCTACCTCTAGAAGACTCATAACATTCTATACAACATTCCTTCTCTACAATGTATACATACATCACATCATAAGTGACCTCTCAAGAAACTTCCCCAACAAGGGGTCTCAGTCTTCCCCTCAGGGACCTCGTTGACATTCTAACGTACTGGAACACGACATAAACACTAGGTAGGTTAATAAGGTAGGTTAAGCACATACATGTACCTGTAAGTTCGCAATTACACTGGCCAGGTGAAATCGCAAACTTACCTTACATGGCATTCCTCAGTACCCTATTAGTCCTATCTCTATAATAGTGTCCTCCTAACGCATTTCATGTGTCTACATTAGTGCCCTTTTAACGCATTTCCTGATTCTCAGTTGTGATTTTCTACTCCCAAGTTTAAGTTTAGGCCCGTCCGGTCACCTAAATCCCTTAAACAATGGCTCTGATAACATTTGCAAAAATCCACAGGACAAACATAGCAATAAATCATACTCTTTACAATAAAACTGGGTCCCAACATTACATTACATTACATTAATCATAAACTAAGGTTGGCGGAAACAACCTATACACAACTGAGAATATTCTAGGTTCTACGGGTGGCACTTGCACTGCCTCTATGCTGCAACTGTACTCTATCTTGTTCTTGCTCACTTACTTGAGCTTCTTACTACGTGCATACTTGAAAATGGTTTAGTTTGAAAAGCGAGGGTTAGACCAAAAGGTCTAGTGAATTCCCTCCATAAAACATTTATCACAGTATAAAGTCATTTTATTGAAAATACATTCACATCTTTCTCATAAACATCATCCAAGGTTCAACACAGGGTTCAGGGATCGCATAAGCTACTCCGATCGGGGCCTAACAGACACCCTCTAGTCTACACCGGAATCCAAGTGGACCCCCTGTTCCTTCATGTAGGAGGAAACGAATTCCAACCTACAAGCTAACCTCCATATGCCCAAGGGATTAGAAATCCCAAGGTACCCTGACCCCACTGTGCAACCGACTCCACATAGCATACACATACATTTGAAAACATATTCATGAAAACCTTAAACATCACTTCATTTGCGAATAAACATGCAAAACATGGAAGCATGCATAACTTTTATAAATCAGTTCATGCTCGAAAAAGGAACCATATTCAGTAAAACATAGTACGTCATAAAAAGGTTGAGAGAACTCACCTTTGGTTAACGTAGAATGCACTTCTTAAATGTCTCCAGGCTAAACCAAACGAACACCTAAGGGCATTAGATTCATATCATATTAAACCGTTCAATCCCACTGACCAAATGACATTGTCCGGACATAACACAATCCGGATGTTCTAACTGTCCGGATGACCCATTTCCCGGATACCCCGACATTCCGGATACAAGGACCTTCCGGACACACCTGTTTACCGGATACTGACACCCGGAAACCTCTTATCCGGGGAGACATACGTTCGGAAACTACCAAGGCAACACTATCCGGAAACCGACATCCTATCCGAAAACTACCGAAACCACAAGAACTCCCTCGTCCGGAAACCATGAACTGGCCGAAACCCTCAACTCCAAAACTGATTAAAACTCAGTTTTCTGATAACATCTCGATTAGACAAACCTAAGGGTTCATCCACTAGTCATAATCACTCAATTAATTCCATTTTAAACAACCAAAATCGACATGAAGACAACAAAACCCAAAATGCTCAACATAAGGGTTATTTAGGTGAAGAACCCATTAAACCCTACTGATTCTAGCCCCAAATCCTAGACAACAGAGGATAAGAAACTTGAAATCAACAGAATAAGATGTCTTAGATGATTACCTTGGCAATTTCTTCCTTAACAAGAGTTTTCCCACTTTAGCTTTCTTCTTCCTTTCTCTTCTTAGCCACCAAACACACACAAGGACCAAAACACTGATTTCTAAAATGAAAACCCTAAGGAATTGGGGCTTTAAATACTTCCCAATAATTGGCAAAAGGCCCCTTATCCTAACTTGCATTCTTTAGACTTCGGCCACCAAACTTTCAATACATACTTAAAATTTCGGGTTGTTACAGTTATAATTGTCATTTAACAAATCTGGGTAACAATCAGATAAGGAAACTATTGACCCAATCGCTACATTCAAGGAACTGATAAGTTATCTCTCCTTGATTTAGAAACGAAAATACCAAACACGTACTCTCTCTCCAATCTCGATTCAAAAGAAAATCAACCAAAGAAATCAGTGGGCAAAAATCAACAGGTTTCTCCCAATCGATTCAAAAAAATAGTGGGATACCATCGACAAGTTCATTCCAATCGATTGCAAAGAAGATACAAATCGGGGATTTCAAATTCGTGTGCAAATCGATCCCATATTTTGCAAACCCAAATTGATTCCAATCGATTCCAGAAAAGCCGATTACAAATCGATTCTTACCAGAGCCGAAACCCTACGAACTCTCTCAAGAAAGCAGTAGTCTTCGAAGTAAAGATTCAAGTTAATGGCAGAAATCAAAGGTAAAAGTTTCAAGTTATAGGGTCTTGAAATGGGTTTATGTGCACAATTACATCTCATGTTTTTTGTTCAGTTCAAAGGAAGAGCGATAGGATTGCAGATATTGTTGTTACTAGTGAAGTGGTTGAACAAGAAGTGGTTGAACAAGAATCAAACAAGAATATGCTTATATCCGGTTGTAATTTGTGCATATATGCAAGTTTGATATGTGCATATATGCTTTTGTGAAGTGATGCATATATGTTTTGGGTGTAAAGTATGCATATATGCAATTTTGATATGTGTATATATGCTGCATGTGTAAAATTTACATATATGCAGTTTTAATAAGTGCATATATGCAATTCTCTAATGTGCATATATGCTATTCTCTGATATGCATGTTGTGGGTGTAAAAATATGCATATATGCAATTTTGATATGTGCATATATGTTGCAGGTGTAAAGTGTAAGTATATGCAATTGTAATATGTGCATATATGCAATTCTCTGATGTGCATGTTGTAGGTGTAAAATATGCATATATGCAATTTTGATATGTGCATATATGTTTCAGATGTAAAGTGTAAATACATGCAATTTTGATATGTGCATATATGCAATTATCTGATGTGCATATATGCAATTTCATTTCAAGCATATGTGAAAATTTGAGTATATGCATTCTGTGAACGTAAGTACATATTGGAAAAACATATATGAGAACCGACGACAAATCATCCACATACTGAAAAGAACCATCTTCAACCCCATATACGGAAGACGGAAACAATGAGACAACACTTTCGTCTTTAGTGAGATGCATAATCGAATACAAGAAAAATAATTGTATAAGAAATCGTGGACAAAAATTACAGAAATGATATCAGTTAACTGTTAGATAGGCGTGAAGGAATTAAATAAATGATAAAATACTAGAATAATAAGATAAAGATTGAGATGAATATTAAAAATTAATATATCAATAAGTAATAAATCTGGCTGGCGTGAATGTGATACTGGAATATAAAAATGAAGATTAATATGAATATTAAAAATTAATATATCAATAACTACCAAATTTAACTAGGCGTGATATTAGGAAAGTTTAGTTACTGCATATAACAAAAGATTTAAATTCCAATAATGCCCTTGAATGAAACGTCCAAGTAATGTTAAAACCACCCATGTATCTTGCTTCCTATTGGTCCAAAATAAGTTAACAAGGTTAACATTAATTGAGTGGTTAACAAAAGAAGGGGGCCCTATATATATATATACAAGGCTGGGTTCTTTTATTAACTCAATATTTGGTATTAACTTTATGAACCAATCACCGCCATCAATTTTATAAATCGATGGTTGAAATCACTCATGACATGAATGTAACTTATTGATCACATAAGGTTATAATAGTGAACCTTATTAAGTAGGGTTATTTTAGTAAAAAGTCACATAGATTCCATTCCAAATATAAGCGGCTGAAAATTACTCCTCCACCATTCATATCCGACATCCATCAATGTAAGGATAAATATTCATATATGAAATACATCAAAAATCATAAAATTACCATTAATACATAACGCATTAACCATTTCAGATTTATATCACAATATACACATCATGTTCATGTTCAAACATGAACTTCATCAAGTTTAGTAAACTAAACACATGTTTGAAATTTATATTGAATGAACATGTACGGACTAGGATTTTTGAAATTGTATGAACATGTTCTTACGCATGACTGTACATGTATGAAATGAGTTTGAATTGGACTAAACATGCATGAACATGTATGAACATATATTCACATTTGGACGAACATAGAGGCAAGAACTATTATGGATTGTTTTGTTCACTTATAAATAAATCGGTGAACATTTTGTTCAAGTACATTCTTTAGATGTCACCAATTCAGGTCCCCTCAGGATAACCGATGAGTTTGTCTATTTGTTAATTTTAGGACTCACAGGATTAGTCGTGTGCGCAAGTTGGCCCAAAAACTCAAGGTTACCAAAAAAAGGTTGCCAACACTATAAAATTTTCATCGAGGTTCACTGAACATGCCGAACACATATGCAGTTAAGAGGAACAATGGATGGTGAGGTTCATTAACATTTAAGAAATATACAACTCGTTTTATTTAACAAAAGATTATGAATACAGAAAAATATAAACTCTAGTTACATAAGAACTTACAAAGTATAACCTAACTAGAGAGAGAGAAACGAGAGCTAATATTAAGAATTTCAGATGAGAGAACTCGTATATCTAATATGGAAATGAACGACTTCAACTTTAAATATGTAAATCTTGAATTTACACATTCAGTCCTCCAGTAATTACTCTTCCAGCCCTTATACTTTCAGCAATGACTCCGCTAACCTTTCACTTTCCAGTAACATGAGGCGCAGTCCTTTATGTCCTCAACAATCAGCCTTTAAACACTCCAGTCCGTCTTTATTTGTATCTTACACATAATACCCTAAAACCATAAAACATTTTAAGTTAGTGAACTCTTAACTTCCAAATGTCAAGATTGATTAAAGTAATAACATCTTTTAACACCCGCCCTCAATCTTGATTTTGGAATAAGTCAATCATTCTTAATTTCTCGCACAAATAATCATGTTGAAATGAAGAGAGGGACTTAGTGAAGATGTCAGCAGTGTTTTCCAAAGACTCAACCTTAACAGTTTTCAAAACTCCACTAGCAATTTTATTTCTTACTTGGTGAACATCAATTTCAATATGTTTTATTTTTTCATGAAAGACTGGATTGTTTGCAATTTGAATTGCAGATTTATTATCACACAAAAGATTTATAGGAAGTAAATCTTTGATATTAAGACTTGATAACATTTCTACAATCCAAAGTATTTCACAGGTAGCAACTGCCATAGCTCGATATTCAGATTATGTCGAAGATCGAGACACAACAGTTTGTTTTTTACTTTTCCAGGAAATAAGACAATTACCCAGAAATATACAATACCCAGTTACAGACCTTCTGGTGGATAAACATTTTCCCCAGTCAGCATCCACATATGCAGATAATTTGAAACAATCAGAAACAGTAAATGAAATGCCCTTACCTGGAGCTCTCTTTAGATATCGTAGAACTCTAAAAACTAAGTTCAAATGAGACCGACGAGGTGCGTGCATAAATTGGCTAAGACAATGTACTGTAAATGCAATATCAGGTCTTGTACCCAACAGATAAATGAGTCTTCCAATTAACCGTTGAAAACCAGAAATATCAGTTAATGGAGGATCAGAAGAAGAACCTGACGACTCAGTTACTATCATATTCATGTCCATTGGAGTACTGATAGGTTTACATCCTAAGTAACCAAAATCATTCAACAGTTCTAAGCAATACTTCCTTTGGCTCATACACAACCCATCCTTAGTTTTTAAGATTTCTATACCTAAGAAATACTGTAAATTTCCAAGATCTTTAATCATAAAATTTGTTTGCAAATGTTTTTTAACTCTGTGAATTTCACTATTACTATTTCCAGTTATAACAATATCATCTACATACACAAGCAGAATAATAAAAACTTTCCCAGATTTAAGAGTAAACAGAGAGTAATCACTACTATTTTGATCAAACCCAAACTCAAATAAGCAATTTGACAGCTTTTCATACCACTGGCGGGGAGCTTGTTTTAAACCATACAAAGGTTTTACTAATTTACAAACTTGATTATCATCTATAGAAAAATACCCTTCAGGTAAAGTCATATAAACCTCTTCTGTTAAATCACCGTAAAGAAAAGCATTATTCACGTCAAGTTGATATAAAGGCCAATTAAACTGAACAGATAATGCAACAACACATCTAACAGTTATCATTTTAACTACAGGAGAGAAGGTTTCTTCATAATCAAGACCTTCTCTCTGACTATAGCCCTTGGCAACCAGCCTAGCCTTGTACCTCTCTATTTCCCCAGTAGACTTATATTTAACCTTATAAATCCATTTGCACCCTATAGGTTTTCTTCCTGGTGGAAGATCAGTAACAACCCACGTACCATTCCTATTAAGAGCTTCCATTTCATTATTCATTGCAATTACCCAATTAGGATCCTTACAAGCCTCAGAATAACTACTTGGTTCAATTGATTTATTTAGGTTTGACACAAAACAAAAATTATTATTTGTGAGATGAGAGTAATTTACTACTCTTTCAATACCATACTTTACTTTGCCTTCAACAACAAAGTCATCAAGTTTTCGAGGAAACTGAGAAATTCTACTAGACTGTCTTATTGACGGAGAAGAAGAAGAATCAACATGAAGATTATTAGGATCATGACCCTCAGGAGGGGGATCTACAACATCATGAGTATCATGCTCATTATGAGTTTCTAAACTTCCTTGATTCCTAGCAGACAAGATAGTGTTGGTACCAATTGATTGGTTGTCAACATTACCCATACTACCAGAGGAATCAGGACAATTATTTTGAGTTGTAGATCGAGCCCTAGATTCCTCATTGGGTAGATTTTCAGAAAGATCATTAGTAGAACTAGTAATAATATCAAAAAAATTCAAAGTATTCAGATTTTCAACATAAGACTCCACATTTTCACTCATTTTGAAAGGGAAAACAGTTTCATAAAAAGTTACATCTCTAGATACCAAAAATTGTTTAGTATCAAGACTATACAGCCTATAGCCTTTCTTAGAATTTGAAAATCCAAATAAGACACACTTTTCAGTTATAGAGCTGAACTTATCAAAATTGTTTTGTTTAACTGCAAAGCATAGACACCCAAAATTTCTTAAATGAGTGAGAACAGGAGGGAATCCGTAGATAACTTCATAAGGACTTTTACCATTTAGGATGGATGATGGAGTTCTATTTATCAAATAAGTGGCTGTGAGAATACACTCAGTCCACAAGTACAAAGGAATCCCAGCCTGAAACATTAAAGCCCTTGCTACATTCAGTAAATGCCTGTGTTTATGTTCCACAACACCATTCTGTTGTGGAGTGTAAGTACAGGAAGTTTGATGTATAATTCCACGAGAATTAAAAAAAGCTGAAACCTTTTTATTTGAAAATTCTGTTCCATTCTCACTTCTAACTATCTTAATATTTTTGTTAAACTGGGTTTGAATGAGGTTAGAAAAATTTACAATGTTGTCAAAAACCTCATCTTTCCCTTTTAAAAGATAAACCCAAACTGATCTCGAAAAATCATCAACAATAGTGAGAAAATATTTGAAACCATCCTTACTAGAAACCTTATATGGACCCCAAACATCTAAATGTATCAATTCCCCTATTTCCTTTGATTTATGATCACTTAAATCAAACTTTTTTCGTGTCTGTTTAGCTTGATGACAGATTTCACACGGAGGGGAAGAAGAGTCTAGTTTTATATTTAATCTTTCTTTCAAAACATTCAGAACAGGATCAACAGGGTGTCCTAATCTACTATGCCATAGCTGATATGACACATGACAGCTAATGGTAGTATTATAACAAGAAGACTTACCCTTACAAGAAGGATTGAGAAAATACAGACCACCTGCCTCATTACCAGTCCCCATCAACCTCATTCGTTGACAGTCCTGGATGTATCATTTGTGTTCATCAAACCCAATAAACACTTTATTATCTCTAGCTAACTTATGAACAGATAACAGATCCACGTTAAATTCTGGCACAACCAAAACATCAAATAAACCCAATTCATCAGTAAGTTTCATATCTCCTATTTTATTTATCTTTGCTTTAGATACATTAGGGTGATTAACAATAAGATTCAAATCTGACACATCTACCACATTACTAAGGCTACTGAGAGAAGAGGTCATATGTTGAGTAGCCCCAGAATCTATAATCCAATTAGGGATAGATGAGGAAGAGAGAGACATACCTGCCATATTGGCTGATGCCACATTTGAGGAGTTGGAGTTAAGCAGAGTCAAAAGTTTGGAGACTTTCTCTTGAGTCAGAGATGGACTTGGAGTGCTAGAAGACTGACCAGTATTATGAGTATTGGATGCATCAGCATTGTTAGATGATGGTCTAAAGTTTCCATTTACATTTGGTTTTCTTTGAAAGTCTTTTGGTGGAAAACCTATTAACTTGTAACACCTTTCTATTGTATGACCAATCATCCCACAATGCTTACATAACAGATTTGGATTTGGAGGTCTTATAGGTTTTCGTTTAGGTTCAAAAGTCTTACCAAAGAAAGCAGAAGATTGAGTTTTATTAGAAGAGTTAGAGGTTCCCCTGTGAGATTCTTCTCTTGATATAATAGAGAAGGTAGTTTTAACAGATGGAAGGGGGTCAGTTGTAAGAATAGTGCTACTTACAGGCTGGTAAAAATCATCTAACCCCATTAGAAATTGCATAAGCTTTAAAAGTTGGTTATGTTTAGAGAAATCTTGGGAAGCATTACAGGTGCAAGCAGGCAATTTTACTAACGCATCAAACTGTTTCCAAAGAGAGTTTAACCTATGATAGTAATCAGAAACAGATGACCCGTTTTGTGTTAATGAGTTAATTTTCTTATGCAGATTAAAGGTAACGGAGCCATCCACCTTATCATAGGTTTCCTTAAGTTCAAGCCAAACATGAGAAGCTATTTTAGAAAAGACTTGGCCAAGAAATAGCTCCTCTGTAACTGAACTTAAGATCCAACATAGAACCACTGAGTTACACCTGCCCCATTGTTTAGCCAGGACAGAATCAGTGGTAGGTCTGATGCATGATCCATCTATAAATCCTAGTTTATTTTTTGTTTCAAGGGCTAGAATCATTGCACAGGACCATACCTTGTAATTGTCAGTCCCATTTAGCTTTAAGTGAAGAAGAGAAGCTCCAGTGGTATCACTGGGATGTAGATTTAGTGGATCACCAAAGTCGAGCTTGGCGATCTGAGATATCCTAGTGTTACCATTGTTATTTAAAACAGCTTCTTCTTCTTCGCCAGACATTATACTAAACAAAAACATAAGAGAAACAACACACAAAGAGTTCTGAGGTGGTAAAGAGGGTAAGGAGCAGGATTCCTAAAACACTCGAGGTGCTAGGTCAAGCCACACCTCAAATCTCTTTAATGTATGTTTTTCACAGAAGAAGAGATAATAGCGGAAGCAAAACAAATAATATTTCAGACAAGTAAAAAAAGAACGAGGCCTGAGAGGGGCCACAGATCTCACCTGAACAGAAGAAACAGAGAAGTATAAGTGCAATATTATGAAACAATGAGACAAAATTATAAACAGATTTCACACATTATAACAAGTCTAAATGATCTATTACAGGTCTAAATGATCTGTTAAGGATCAATAGATCCACAAACGAGAAATGTTTCAGATCAAGAAGATTTTATAAGAATGCAAATAAGAAAGCACTTCAGATCTGTTACAAGTCTAAATGATCTGTTAAGGATCAACTGATCCACAAACGAAAAACCGATTCAGATCAAGAAGATAAAAACACAGAATCTGAAGAGAGAGAAGACTTAGGCTAACGAATACTTCACACGATCCAGACCGTGAGATATGATGAATCTTAGATCTGAAAGATGCGTGAGAGCTTAGTAGATCCTAACAGATCTGTGATATAGAAGATCAAGAAGAAGCAAACACTAAAGTTTTCTTGGAAAAGAGGACGAGTCAAATCAGGAGATATAATAGATCTCGGATCCGAACAACGTCTAGACCTCAACAGATATCCAAAAAAAATAATAGCAGATTTTCAGAAGAAGAAGAGTTCAGATCTGAATCATAGATTTGTGAACTTGACAAAAAAAGGGAACAAACTCAGATCTATAGAGATATGAGCCTGATCACCGATAAACCTCAACGAGATCACACTCAGTTCTAAAGAGATATGAGTATGAACCTTGCTTAGAGGAGAACAAACACAAATATAAACGGATCTGAAACAGATCTAAGAACATATGCATTTTTTAAAGAACAGTTCACAGATTGTCGAAAAAAGTGGTATTAATTTTGCAGATCTACACTCGATGAGAACCAAGGCCTCAACGATTTTTTGCAGTAAACAAGAACAGATACAAAAACTTTAATGAAGAACAGATCTACACAGACCTGAGGTTTGAAAGAAGATCAACAATATTTGCAACTCAAGATCTTCTCAAGAACACCAGATCTCAGAGTACAAAAAACAAAGATTTTGAAGAAGAAAAGTATCTAAACAGTTCTAAAAACAGACCAGTTCAAAAACGTAGAGATGATCGTCTTCATCGATGAGAATGTGTCTCATCGAACCA
Source organism: Saussurea involucrata (assembly GCA_033807775.1). Taxonomy (NCBI): domain Eukaryota; kingdom Viridiplantae; phylum Streptophyta; class Magnoliopsida; order Asterales; family Asteraceae; genus Saussurea; species Saussurea involucrata. Next base: position 14,435,324 of record CM066318.1, on the reverse strand, counting down.
TCCTTGTTACTAATGTAACTCCGGTAATGAATAGGAAAACACATAATCAGATTGATAAGATACCGATAATGGATCGAGCCTTTAGCTCTGATACCATCAAGAAATATACAACTCGTTTTATTTAACAAAAGATTATGAATACAGAAAAATATAAACTCTAGTTACATAAGAACTTACAAAGTATAACCTAACTAGAGAGAGAAACGAGAGCTAATATTAAGAATTTCAGATAAGAGAACTCGTATATCTAATATGGAAATGAACGACTTCAACTTTAAATATGTAAAGCTTGAATTTACACATTCAGTCCTCCAGTAATTACTCTTCCAGCCCTTATACTTTCAGCAATGACTCCGCTAACCTTTCACTTTCCAGTAACATGAGGCGCAGTCCTTTATGTCCTCAACAATCAGCCTTTAAACACTTCAGTCCCTCTTTTTTTATATCTTACACATAATACCCTTGTTGATCCAAACCCTCAGTGATTTGATAATGACCCTCTCTTATATACTTAGTGAAAATTGTAAGTAAACAATATGTATCAGAGTTTCACTATCGCTGATAAGTACTAAGATCTTACAGTACCGCTGATAGGAACTCTCGCTCTTTAGATTAAATATTCAGCGAACACTGTTCACCATAATGCTCTGAGTCTGTTCAGTCCTTATGGTGATCGCTGATAAGTTAGTTGTTTACTTATGATCCATGAAGACAAGTTTCACGTCAACATAGGTTCTACGCTGAAGTCGAAGATCAAGCTCAAGAACCAGCGACAAGTCTCCTAATGAACTGATGCGGATCAACGAAGACTCAGATTTGTCCACTCAACGTGAAGTATCAAGTACAAGACTTCAGCTATCGCTGAACTTCGTCATTCGCTGATAAAGAATGATAAAGCGCTGAATCAACGAAAAGATGATCATGAAGTCCTCCGTACAAAGTACTTTTGTCTTAACCACCCTTGCACGTCTCCGTACGATATGTCAGAAAAAGAACCTCCTTATTGTCTGAAATCGTACAACCACTCTGATACTACACTGTTCAAACATGTGGCTACTAAGGTTGTCAACAAAGGTCAATGACGTACAACCAATGAGCTGCTGCCACGTGTAAAGTGTAAACTGCCATGCAATAAATGCATGCAGTATATAAGAAGAAGAACTCACTTCATTTTGAAGTAACTTGCTAACTCTAGACAAGTTCATCCTTCTTATCTTGAGATAGGTTATTATTAGTAATTTCCTTCTCTTTCTTAGTGCAAGAAACTTAGTGTTCCAACTTGTTTAGATTTAGGTTTATCCTTAATCTTGTTTCCGCAACAATCTGTAAATTGTTAATGATTTATCAATAAACAATTTAGAAAAGTAAAATCTTAGTGTTTGTATTCAACCCCCCCACCCCCCCCCCCCCCCCCCCCTTCTACAAACTTGTATAGCCCTTCGGGACCAACAAGTGGTATCAGAGCAGATTTGTTTAATCTAATAAACAAGATCTAATCTATACTAAGATTTCTCTTCCTTGCTATTTCTAAAAATGGCCACCAACACAAACACAAACTATATCGACAATGGTTCTCTTGCTAAACCCCCTAGATTCTCCAGAGATAATTTTAATCTACGGAAAAATAGGATCATTCTCTTCTTAGAATGTGTAGACCCCACTATGCCTTACTATCTTGAAAACGACCCATATATTCCTGTAAGAATTGATGCTGCAGTACCAGCCGCTGAGAATAGACCTGCTATTCCAGAAAGGCTGATACCCAAGGAAGTTCATATGTGGACTGACGAAGATAAGAAGAATGTGGCTATCGACACAAAAGCCAGATCCATACTATCCATGGCTCTTCCTGACGAAGTCTACCATTCCGTCATGAACCTGAAAACCTCAAAAGCTATGTGGGACACAATATGTGTTCAGTATGAAGGTACGTCTGAAGTCCAGGACTCTCGAAAGATCAACCTGGTAAGACAATACGAAAGTTTCATTTGTGGTAAGAATGAAACTCTCTCTGAAGTTCACCAACATTTTAATTGCTTAATAATAGATCTGAAAACTGTTGGTAAGGAATATTCTAACTTTGAAGTGCTGACAAAGTTTCTAGAATGTTTACCTGAAAGCTGGGACAGTTATTCTATGTGTCTCAAGCTGTCAAAGGATCTAAGATCAATGACCCTTGCTACCTTATATGGCACGATGCTGAATCATGAGCAATCGAGTCATCTTAAGAATAATCTTGTAAAAGATTCCAAAAGCACCCCTGTTGCTTTAATCTCAGAGGAACCTTCTACTCAGCGACCCTTGGTCACTATCACTGAGTTAGAAAGTAACTCTGAAAGGTCATCAGAATCTGACTCTTCAGATGATGATGAATCTTTGGCTCTCCTCACTAAAAAGTTCAGGAGATTCGCCAAAAAGAAAATGTTCAGAAAGAACAAACCCCTTTCTATTACTGATAAGCCAAGATCATCAGTTCTTGTTGATAAGGCTACTGTTACTTGTTTTAACTGCGAAAATCTAGGACATTTCGCTAACGAGTGCAGGTCTAAGAAAGTTTCGAGAAACTCAGCGTTTCCCAAGAAATCCTTTATTCCTAGGAATAAAGATGACAAATACGCTAAGCTGAAAGAAAAGTATGTGAAGCTGAAAAGCTTTAAGAAGAAAGGCAAAGGCCTGATGGCTTATGATTGGGCTTCCTCTGATGAAGAAGAATCATCATCTGACTCTGAAGATGATGAAGCCAATCTATGTCTTATGCCTAAGATTGAAGATGAGGAAGAAAGCTCAGACATTCCCTCAACTTCAACGTCTGCTATTCAGGTATCACCTTCCTTCTTTACACATATTGCAAATATTGATGAAGCTGATAGTCTTCGTAAAATCGATCTCTTGACTAGAAGTTTATATAAAGCCATGAATGGAAAAACTGTAGTTGAAAATCAAAACCTTGATCTCGCTGAACAGCTCAAAAACTGTCACCTTCAAATAGAAAAGCTTTCAAAACTTGAAGAAGATTTTAAAGATCAAGTGCATTTAAATCAGCTAGTCAAAATCGAGCGAGAAGAAGCTATCTCTACTTTAAGAGCTGAAAAAGCTACTGTTGAAGGATGGTGTAATTCTTCAACAAAGATCACTAAGATAATTAAGTCTCAGATTCCCCTGAGTGATAAACGTGGTCTTGGTTACAAAGCTGATAATCTAGAACCAACCATAGATCGTTCCATGCTCTTGTTTGGAACTTTCGTATCCTCAGTCACTGATACTTCATCCTCTCAGTGTTCCTCGTCCCGACCGCCTATCCCTAAGAAATTTCTACCTCTTCAAAAGGTAAAGAGAAAATGGTTTATCCAAAACCTACCTCTGTCTTTAAAGATAAAGGTAAAGGAATTGCTTTTAACAAAAATCCTCAGAAGGGTACCTTAGTACCTAAGCTGAATGCTTCTAAAGCTTTAGTGATTCATTCCTCTGGATCAAGGAATCAGATCTCTGGATCTACTCAGCGTGGATCTATTCAGCGATCTACTCTAAGAATCAGAGTGGATGTCTCTGGTAAGAAATCCGAAGAACTGAATGTTCCTCCCATTTCAAAAGCCATCAGCTTACTTGGTGCTGGTACTTCTAATTCAAAATCTAAAGCTCAGCATTCAAATGGTCCTAGAACTACTTTTAGTTATAGGAAATGTTATCACTGTGGACTCACTGATCATATTGCTAGTAAGTGCCCCACATCCACCAAAGCTGAAAAGATAGCTAAGGTGAAGATTTCCCCCAAGGCAAAGAAGACCACTGAGGTTAAGAAATTAACCAAAGTGAAGACTGACAAAGCTGAATCTTCAAATGCTGCGAAGATTGCTGAACCTTCCATTCCAACTACTTCCACTGACAAACGTATACACATGGTTAAGTGGGTACCCAAGAAAAACTAATCTTCCTTTGTGATGCAGGTTAAGAAGGGTATCTGGTATCTCGATAGCGGATGCTCTAGACACATGACTGGAAAGAAAATCCTGCTCGCTGAATACAAGGAAGAGAAGGGTCCCTCTGTGACTTTTGGAGGAAATGGAAAAGGACATACCCGAGGGTTTGGTGTACTCTCTAATGGTACAACCACCTTCAGAAGAGTCGCATATGTTGAAGGGCTGAAGCATAATCTTTTAAGCATCAGTCAGCTTTGCGACAAGGATAACAAGGTAATCTTTACCAAGGAATCCTGCTTTGTCACTGACAAAAAGGAGAAGATAGCTCTCAGCGGTTATCGTTTGGAAAATGTTTATGTAATAAACATGGACTCAACAACCACTGAGAACTCCTGTTTCTTCTCAAAAGCCTCATCTGATGTCAACTGGCTATGGCATAAGAGGCTCTCTCATCTGAATTTCAAGACACTGAACACTCTTTCTTCAAAAGAGTTAGTCACTGGTCTACCTCATCACTCATACGCCAAAGAGTCTTTATGTTGAGTGTGTGAGAAAGGGAAGCAGACCAAAGCAAGCTTTAAGTCAAAGCAAGTCTACTTCTCCATATGGATTTGTTTGGCCCTATTAACAAACAATCCATCGCTGGAAAGAAATATACACTGGTCATAGTTGATGAATTCTCTCGTTATACATAGTTTATGTTTCTCCGTTCCAAGAGTGACACCCCTGAAGAACTCATCACTTTTGTTCAGAAGATGGAAACCCTGAACAACCTTACCGTTCGCTCAATAAGGAGTGATCATGGGACTGAATTCAAAAACAGTTCTCTTGATTCCTTCTTTGAGAGTAAGGGTATTTCTCACAACTTTTCTTCAGTGATAACACCGCAACAAAATGGAGTCGCTGAAAGAAGAAATAGAACAATTATTGAAGCTGCACGTTCAATGCTCAGCGATTCTCACCTGCCTACTCAGTTTTGGGCAGAAGCTGTCAACACTGCTTGTTTTACGCAAAACAGGTCGCTGATAGTCAAAAGATTCAATAAAACAGCCTATGAACTTTTTCATGGGAGAAATCCTTCAATCAGCTTTCTTCACATCTTTGGATGTCAGTGTTTCATACTGAACAACAGAGATGCCCTTTGAAAGTTTGATCCTAAGGCTGATGATGGAATCTTTCTTGGATACTCCTCAGTCTCCAAAGCCTTCAGAGTCTTCAATCGAAGAAGACAAACTGTAGAAGAAACAATTCACGTCACGTTTGACGAATCCCGTTCAGCGAACTCTAAACCGTCCGCTGATACTGAAGAACTGAATCAATGGATGTTTTCTCATCTTGGTGATTCAGAAGATATTCCCACTCATACTCATACAGTTGAAAATGATAGTCCTACTATCATTCCAAATATGCAGAATAGTGAAGCTGAAACATCATGGGTCTCAGTTGTTCTTTTAAACACTATACCTGCTTCTGAACCCAATGTCTCAGACATTCCATCTTCTTCTCAGCAATCAGTGAATATAATGACAACTGCACCCATTCCTCTCTTAGCTGATACTCCAGAAGTTGTCGAAGCCTAATCTTCAGCTACTCCAGTTCAGGTTGAGTCAACGTCTCACGCTCCGGCTCGGCGATGGACTGTAAATCATCCAATCGATCAAATTCTAGGTGATCCAAACGCTGGTGTTCAGACTCGACGAAGTGCAGGTAATATTTGTTTATTTGTTAACTTTATTTCTCTGACTGAACCAAAGAAAGTAGATGATGCCCTAAAAGATCCAAACTGGGTCAGCGCCATGCAAGAAGAGCTTACTGAATTCGAAAGAAATAAAGTTTGGAAACTTGTTTGAAGACCAACTGACAAAACAGTGATAGGCACTAAATGGGTCTATCGAAACAAGTTGGACGAACATGGAACTGTAACCCGCAACAAGGCTCGTCTTGTTGCTCAGGGATACAGACAAGAGGAAGGCATAGATTATGACGAAACATTTGCTCCAGTTGCAAGACTAGAATCTATTCGTCTATTCTTAGCATACGCTGTACACAAAGACTTCAAAGTATATCAGATGGATGTTAAGTCAGCGTTTCTAAATGGAAAGCTGAATGAGGAAGTCTATGTGGAACAACCTCCAGGATTCTCAGATCCTAAGCGTTCAGGTTATGTTTATAAACTGGATAAGGCACTTTATGGCTTGAAGCAAGATCCACGTGCATGGTATGACACTCTATCTACTTATCTCCATATTGAACAATTTGAGCGAGGTAAAATCGACAAAACTCTATTTTTTAGGAAAGTAAAAGGTCATATCATTCTTGTTCAGATATATGTTGATGACATTATATTTGGCTCTACTAACCCTGATCTTTGTACTCGTTTCGCTGATAGAATGAAAGATGAATATAAAATGAGCATGATGGGTGAACTAACATATTTCCTTGGTCTTCAGATAAAGCAAAATGAAAAAGGAACTTTCATTAATCAAGGAAAATATGTTAAAGATATGTTGAAGAAATTCGACTTAACTCAAAGTTCAGCTATGAAAACCCCTATGGCTCCACCGCTGACACTAGATAAGGATACTAAGGGTATTCCTGTTAATGTCACGCTGTACCGTGGGATGATTGGCTCTCTCTTGTATCTTACAGCTAGCCGACCCGATATTATGTACGCAACCTGTTTGTGTGCACGATATCAAGCTGAACCCAAGATATTTCATATGACCGCTGTAAAGCGAATTTTTCGATACCTTAAGGGTACTGCGAATCTAGGTCTTTGGTATCCCAAAGACTCAGGGTTCGATCTAATCGCCTATTCAGATAGTGATTTTGCAGGTTGCAAATTGGATAGGAAAAGCACCACAGGAGGCTGTCAGGTCCTGGGTGGAAAGTTGGTAAGTTGGACAACTAAAAAGCAAAACTCAGTGTCCACCTCCACAGCTGAAGCTGAGTATGTAGCCGCTGGAAGCTGTTGTTCTCAGGTCTTGTGGATGAGAAATCAACTACTGGACTATGATCTACAACTATCAAATATTCCAATCTATTGCGACAGCACAAGTGCCATCGCTATAGCCAACAATCCAGTGCTACACTCAAAGACAAAACACATCAAAATCAGGTATCATTTTATCAGAGATCATGTGATGAATGGTGATATAGAATTTCACTTTATCCCAACTGATTATCAGTTAGCTGATCTGTTCACCAAACCTTTTGATGAGACAAGATTCAACTTTCTCATCAGCGAGCTTGGAATGCTGAACTTTGAAGAGTAAAATCTTCAGCGGTTCATATTTGATCAAATATAGGATAAAATCGACTTGTATAACCCATTCTATCATCTTCTCTCTTAATAAACTTGATTCGCTGATATCAAGGTATGTTTTTCTCTCTGACAATCGCATGTAAATGCAAGATTTCAAAATAAATTGCATCGCTGAATATCTCTTCCTTATCAGCGATACTTTGAAATTTCTAAAACCAACTGATATTTCTATTCAGTGCTTCATTTTTTTTAAAAGTGTCCCTGAGTCTTCAAAACCTCAGAGACATCTTGAATATGAAATGACAGTTGTGACATCATTGCAACGGATAAGCCCCGACACGTTCTTTTTCTGACACACGTTTGCACGTTTCGTTTACCATCCAATCAAATGCAAACACGTGTCCGTGTCATGATGAAAAACTTTCCCGCTCAAGTTTTTCTCTCTCTCTAACCTCTCTATATAAACACATTCTGGGTTTATATTTCTCTTTTACGCGAAAAACTTCTCCTCCAAGCAAAAAAAAATTACTGTTGCATTTGTGCTCTCAAGTTTTTCAAGAACTCAAGAACTTCATCTTCTTCAACGAACCAGATTAATAATTCTGTTATTTACCTGTTTCTTAAATTTGTTAATGATCATCTCTTTGTTTTTAAAAGATCAAACAAAAGAACTTTTTCAAATGAAATCATTTCTTTCATGGTTTTATGAACACAACCTTTCATGGTTGTTCTTCAAGTTTAAACGCAAAATCTTAAACTTGTTCTTCACACATTCGTTTTTCCAGAATCCTTATTTTCAAAAGAAACTAGAAAACAAGATTTTCATTGGGTTTGCATTTCGTTTTTCAAAAACAAGAAAAACCCTAATCTTCATTAAGACATTTTTGTCTGAATGAAATGGACAAAATTCGAACCATCTTATTGGAAAATCTTTCCACATTAAGATTATTCTTATTTGTTAATCTTTGGTTGAACTAATATACAGAAATGGCATCTTCTGACATTTCCTCTGCCAAGAACACCATCGTTGAGAACACTGCTGCTGATAATACTACTGAGGAATTGGAAATCATCAAGGCTCCTCAGGTTAAGTTCTCTCTTGAAGAACTGGATTGGACAAAGTCAAATAACCTCTATGCGCTTCTCGAGTTTCCTCCTCGAAAGCAAGTCACACATCTGGATGATGCCGTGAAATTCCTGAAAAATTGTTGTCTATCTACAGCCCTGACCATAACACCTCCTGCACATCAGTTACTGCTATCCCAATTCTGGTATTCTGCCAGACACTCTCAGCTACCATCAACCAAAGACTCCTAAAAAACAATCGACTGTATCCTCTGTGATACTGATTATGGCACAATGAAGATCACACGAACCATTATCCGCAAAGCCCTGAGCCTTCCCATCGCAACCAAAGAAAAACCTTTTGTTCCCCTCCCTGACCACAAGAAACACTCAGATAGGGAAGCCATCACTGCATTCTTCGATGCAATGGGCTATGTTTGGGAAACTGGGAGGGACAAGAAGCCTAAGAAGAAGCTGACCCTCATTAAGAAATCTAAAATGCCCAGCGAGATGAATTTCATCTTCGCTCACTTAATCAGCTGCATGACTGCAAAGACCGACTCCTCTGATCAAGCCGCTCAACCTCAGCAAGCAATGGGGTATGCTTTGCTGAAAGGTCTACATATAGACTGGGCATCGATAATCTACGATGATCTGGTACTCAGAGTAGACTCCGCCGCTGACAGATCTCCATGGGTTCCTTATCATCGATTCATCAGCGCCGTCTTCCAAACAGGCCTGAAGGACAGCTACCTAAAAGAAGGTGACCTGAAACTCTCTCAGGTTGGCCCTAAGGTTCTCGACTTCAAACCTGTGGAAAACGAGGTACGTCTTTCTACACTTTTAACTCTTCTCAACCCCACTTCTTCTACTTCTACAGCTCCTTCAGTGGACAAACCCACCGCTGATACCCAGGCTGCAACCTCCATTCCTTCTCTTAAAAGGAAACACTCTAATACCCAACTTAGTTCCAAAAGAACTAAGAAAACCAAGGAGCAACCCCAGCAATCTATTGTTGAAGACTCCTCAGCTCATCTCGAAGAGCTGAAGGAACGTTCAGTGGTATGCTCTGCCACAGCTGATCAAGACACCCATTCTATCCCAGCCTCAGCGTCTCTAAACGTTGAGGTTATAAACTTGGAACCTAACCAACCTCCCTCAGTCTCTCCATAGACTGAAGAAGTAATTCTCAGCGAATCCAACGCTGAACTCCGCACCCAACCAACATTCTCAACCTTCGCTCCTCCCTCTACTCAATTGGACTCTACTCCAGTTGTCACTAAAGCACCTGTCATTCCTCCAGAAGCTAAAGCTGATACTCTTCAAGGAATGATGGATGTAGGACCTGCAGAGCTGACCATGCGTACACGCACTCTCGCTGACGACATGGAACTTTTCTCAGGACACCGAGATTTTGATGAATTTACCAATCCTCCTGCAGGTATACACCAACCCCTATACACTGTAACTGAACCCCAAACTTCTGAGCTTTCCTCTGTTCACAAGTTCTTATATGTTACAGGTCCTAATTTGGGAGACATCAACACCTCTCTGAAGACAATAGAGACGAAGCTGACAGGTCTCACCATTACTCTTTCCGACAACTCTTCAGTTGTAACAAACGCTGGAGAGAATCTTTCAAAGCTGACAACAGTGGTGGAAAAGAATGCCTCCAAAGCTGACTTGGAGAAGGTTGATAAATCTCTCAGCGACTTTGCCAAAGTTCTCTCTGACATCTACACCGACTACCTTGCCATCAAAACATCAGTTCACACCATGTCCAGCGAAGTCACAACGCTGAAGACATCGGTTGGAAAATTCGAAGGAGATATGTCTGATGTAAAGACCGACGTGAGTTCCTTGAAGACTGACGTAAGTTCCTTAAAAACTGACGTTAGTTCTATAAAGACGGACGTAGGTTCGATGAAGACAATGATGCAGCAGATCCTACACAACATGACCGCCCCTCCTCCTGCACCTGAGCACTTTACTACGGCGGATCGTGCTGAACTCGTGAAGATCAATCCTGCTATTTCTGGTCTAGAAAACAGATAAACAGCGATTGAAATTTGTGTGGGGATCCCTGGCCAAGAAGACAGGGAACCCAAACCTACTGCTGAATCCTCACATTCCTCCCCCACTCATCATGAGGAAGGGGGGAGAAGGGCGCTGAATACCTTCTCCATGATGAATCTATCAGGGGGGAGAAGACTGAAGACCTTACCCTTGCTGAAGAGGGTGAGAAGACAATTGAAGAAGCAACCGCTGGACCTCAGGGAGATGAAAACCCTGAGGGAACCGAGAAGCTTACGTCTGTATCTGAGGGGGAGCAACTCGAAGAAGAAGCTGAAGAATCTGAGTCTGAAGCTGAAGATGAAGAAGCCATCGACTTATCTGATGATGAACCATCTTATTCTCCAAAGAATGATGATGATGAAGATGATGATGATGATGATGATGACTCTTTTATCGTCAAGCCTGCTCAGAGGTCTAAAGTTCTTAAAGGGATCGTGATAAACGAACCTTCAGGGGAGCGGACCAAATCAAAGCCTTCAACGTCTGAAGTTGACAACGGCAAAGGAAAAGGTGTCGCTGAAGACAATGACAATCTGATGATCTCGCTTCCAAAGCCAGTTTGTCGGGTACACTAAATCTTACTTACACCCACCCCTCCTCTATCTATCTATCTATACACATTATCAGTTCTACTCTCCTCAGCCTATACACTTAAACCAATTTTCTCTCTCTATGTTCTACCCAAGTTCTTACTCGTACGATCGTTGTGTTTCAGCTAGTCCTCTCCCCTGTTTGAGGATATCGCTGAAGTTCCTACAGCTGCGACTTCACCAACAATAATCCCAGCTCCCAAAGCTGAATAAATAATCCCGGTCTTAGATTTGATCTCTGAGACTAATGAACCTGAAGAACAGATGCTCTCTCACAAAAACAGACCTTCCTTGGTTCCTCAAAAACCAAGTGAAGAGGAGCAGAAAAGAAGAGATGAGATAATAAAGAAGTTCGAGGCTCAGCGAATCATTCTGAAGTGTGATCAACTTCCTTCCGTTCCTCCAAAGTTCAGAATTTCTCAAAAGGAATACAAGGAACACCTCAGAGCTGAACGCCTAATCGCTGAAAGAAGAGAAGTTGAATAAAAAGACAGAGAACTCGCCATCCATCTTACTCAAAAATCGGTGAAAGACCCCAAGCTGAAAAGAGCTCCAATTGAAGTTCAACGTCAGCTATGGGAAGAAACCAAGAAGATCGTTGAAGAAAAGAGAATTGTGTCTCAATCTACCTTAGCCTGGTGCAAAGAAAAGGTACACTTCAGACATCGACCTTCCAGAATAATCAAGGTACTCATCACTGGAAGATCAACCCTCAAAGTTTCTATCGCTGAAATCGAGATATTCAGAGAGAATGATCAGTACGAAAAATTCTATGCTGAAGCCATCACGAAGTACGGTCTCTCTGAATGGTTGGAGATCAGATTAGCCATCCAGAAGTCTCAGTCTAAGTACAAGGATCATTTTGAAAAGATGATAAACAAGCAGATCGACTTAGTCTATTCTTGTGTGGATATTCCTCCTCCTCCTCCTCCTCTCGAAAGTCAGAAAAGAAAGACATTTGCAAAGAAAAAGTCTAAATCTTCAGAAGATGGTCCTCAGATACGAAACGAAACAGGTATTGGTTTTTCTCTAGCTGAAGTCCTTGGTCCAGAACCTGACCTTTCTGCACTTGACACATCTCTTCCTCCTGATGAGACTTTCATCCCTGGGAAAGTCTTAAGCAAACCCTATGGGATATTCTTCATTGACTGGGATGGACGAAAACGTTTTCAACGTATCTCTGAACTTCACATCACTCCCATCGAACAGCTGAAAGATCTCATCTACTGGTGTGATTTCAAAAACGACATTCAGGAACGGCATCTTAAACCCTTGATTTTTGAAGAAGCGCTGAACAAAAGGAATCAAGGAGTAAATGTCCCTGACTGGATGATTCCCACATCAAAGACCCTTGATGAACTTCTCATTAAGGAAGAACCTATATAAACTGATAGGATCGCCTCATTCTTCTATTGTATCAGTTATTCTTTTGTACCTGTAATTGTATTCGCTGTACTTGTAATTTTTCCACTTCCCTCTGTAATCTTTACAAAGTTTAAAGAAAAATTTCAGCGAATGTACTTTACTCCATCAGTACAGAAAAGATCCCAGAAAACAGTAAAAGGGACAAATATTTTATGAGTTCTTTTTATCCTTATGTTTTCATTAAATAGCAATTTTATCTGTTGCTATGTCATAATCAAATAGGGGGAGATTGTTGATCCAAACCCTCAGTGATTTGATAATGACCCTCTCTTATATACTTAGTGAAAATTGTAAGTAAACAATATGTATCAGAGTTTCACTATCGCTGATAAGTACTAAGATCTTACAGTACCGCTGATAGGAACTCTCGCACTTTAGATTAAACATTCAGCGAACAATGTTCACCATAATGCTCTGAGTCTGTTCAGTCCTTATGGTGATCGTTGATAAGTTAGTTGTTTACTTATGATCCCTGAAGACAAGTTTGACGTCAACATAGGTTCTACGCTGAAGTAGAAGATCAAGATCAAGAACCAGCGACAAGTCTCCTAATGAACTGATGCGGATCAGCGAAGACTCAGATTTGTCCACTCAACGTGAAGTATCAAGTACAAGACTTCAGCTATCGCTGAACTTCGTCATTCGCTGATAAAGAATGATAAAGCGCTGAATTAACGAAAAGCTGATCATGAAGTCCTCCGTACAAAGTACTTTTGTCTTAACCACCCTTGCACGTCTCCGTACGATATGTCAGAAAAAGAACCTCCTTATTGTCTGAAATCGTACAACCACTCTGATACTACACTGTTCAAATATGCGGCTACTAAGGTTGTCAACAAAGGTCAATGACGTACAACCAATGAGCTGCTGCCACGTGTAAAGTGTAAACTGCCATGCATTAAATGCATGCAGTATATAAGAAGAAGAACTCACTTCATTTTGAAGTAACTTGCTAACTCTGGACAAGTTCATCCTTCTTATCTTGAGATAGGTTATTATTAGTAATTTCCTTCTCTTTCTTAGTGCAAGAAACTTAGTGTTCCAACTTGTTTAGATTTAGGTTTATCCTTAATCTTGTTTCCGCAACAAGCTGTAAATCGTTAATGATTTATCAATAAACAATTTAGAAAAGTAAAATCTTAGTGTTTGTATTCAACCCCCCCCCCCCCCCCCCCCCCTTCTACAAACTTGTATAGCCCTTCGGGACCAACAACCGTAAAACCATAAAACATTTTAAGTTAGTGAACTCTTAACTTCCAAATGTCAAGATTGATTAAAGTAATTACTTCTTTTAACAAACATGCCGATTCATTGAACATGTCGAACACATATGCACTTAAGAGGAACCGAACAATGGATGATGATGCAGAAAAAAACAATATGAATCAAAACGTAGCCTTGAATTAGGATCATAATTGACTACTACTATGACCTTATAAGAACATCCCAGGAACCAATATACCGAAATTTAATGGACGATCAAGATAAAACAATATAGATGAATATTATGGCATTTGTTTCACAAAATGGAATATGTTGGACTTGGAATAAGTTAATGGGATTGGAATATGAAGAAACTGAAATAAAGTTTTATCAGATTTAGGCATCCATTTTGTTGGTAGGATTTAGAATGGAATTTGTCAAATGAAATGAAATTGGTCTTAATACAACTTCATAACTTTAATAAAATAATGATAAATGATGAAAATACCCTTTATGGTATTTTTATATTTTACTGCTTAAATTATAAATACTATATAATGATAAATTCATAATAATATTAATTGGTGATGTGGTAAAGAAAGGCGACGACAATGGTGGTAGTGATGGTGGTACCATTGGTGACAACAGTGACAATGGTACTGTCGACGATGGTGGCGGTAATGGTGGTGGTGCGAAAATAGCTATGGTGGCAAACAGAGCAATGGTAGTGGTAGTGGCAGTGAAGAGAGTAATGGTAGTGGCGGCGACGACGGGGATGGTGGTGGTGACGGTAGTGGTGAAAAGAGTGGTGGTGGTGACAGTGTGATGGTGATGGTAGTGGTAGTGGTAGTGGTAGCAGTAATTGTGATGACCGTAATGGTGGGACGGAACGGATTAAAGTACATATAGTGGCATATTAGTCCATTTCAAAAGGTGAGATAAAAATTGGAATTCTTTACTAAGAACCCCAAGAATTTAAATTTGTGCCATACTTAGAATTGAAAGCTCTCATTAAAACTCAAATAATGAATTAAATGCATGAACGAAATTAACCATCCAATTCCTTCAAAATATTATATGTACTTTATTCCATTTCTAAAAAGCTTCATTTTGATATTTACGACAACAAATCTCAAACAATGAATTTTGTAAGGAGTCAAGAAATGTACTTTGTTTACAAAGTTACAATATGCTTCTTTTCCAAATTAAAATTGAAAATAAGGTACGTTTTATTTAGTTAAATAATTGTTTTAAATTATAATCTTTAAAGTGTGACAACAATTTTATAAATTATCTAGAAATTATTCTTCACTACAGTGATCTCTTACAAAATAATTATTATAAAGTAAAACTAATTAATTATATAAAATGTTTTATTTTAATTTTATAAAAATTTAATTCTATAATATACGTTTTTATTTATGCTTTAACTTTTTAAAATTAGCTTATAATGTTACGTATAATGTTAGCTCCAACTTATGGTTCGATGAAGTATTGAAAAATATGCTAAGTATAAATCATCGACAGAGCCTCTGCCAAGACACCAAGAGAAGATCGTTCAACAGAAGACTTTCAGAGGACAAGGCCGCAGAGTCTCTGTCATCCTTGACAGAGCCTCTGTGGTATGAAGACTTGAAGTTTGAAGACACTTGAAGATGAAGACAAAAGACAATCGTGCCTTTCACGTGCCTCTGCTGTACGAAGATTCTGAAGATCATTCGTACAAGGCGTGTCCTACACATTCCACGTGTCATCCTCTGATGGGTTACAACCTTTGCTGAATCCGGCGCACTACATTAAAGTTGTACAAATTTCAGTCCCACGATGTTGTCTTTGTACCTTAGTACTTCCTGTCTCCAACTTGTCCCCTGTAAAGTAGTATAAATAGAAGGGTTCTACCAGACCCTTAATTGTAACTTTGCACTACACACACACCAGATTAGAGCATACTATCTTGTATCACACACACTTACGGTATTCTTGGTGTTTTTGAAGAATCTATTGAAAGTGAATCATTGAGCTAAACTCTTGTGTTATTACTGTTTCACTTAGTTGATTATGTGTGTTTTTCTACCGAGCATTTCTCTTTAGTTCTGTTAAAAACGCTTCCGCATATAAATTTGTTTGAACTATCGAGATTAATATCATTGTTGAGTCTATATTGGGATCAACAATTGGTATCAGAGCCTGCTTTGATTTTCAATATCAAAGGATCCACTCTAACAATGATCTCGACTCATCTTGGTAGATCTTTGGACTGATTTTAACCTGTTTTTCACTCATTTTAAACAGCCCCTGTTTTCTGCTACTTCCGACCTTTTCGATCTTAGCAAACTAATAGGCACTGTTTCTTTGGTTAAATCTTTCCATTTAAGTGCATTGTTCAAGTTGTTAAAGCTTTAAACTCATTTCGAAGAGTCTGTCCCATCATCTGAAGAACATATCTCCATACTCTGTTTTAAGATATCTTTCAAAACTGCCCAAAAATGGCGAATGCTGCCAATTTCTTCACTGCTGGTTCTTTAACCAACTCTGCTCAGAGATGAATACCTCCAATGGAAAATACGAATGATTCATTTCTTTGAGGGTACTGACAGATAACTCCTCACTTATATCCACAATCCTCCTTATGTTCCTATGGTCACAGTACCACGGGTACCCGCCACAGATGATACTCCAGATGTAACGACCCGGTATCCCAAAACATACATAATATACATCAATTAACATGTTATACATAACGTCGTTACATTCATAACAAAAGATACATAATAATTCACATACGGTCCCATAGTCTCAAAATTATACAATACAAAACATAAGCATTTCCTAATCTTCGTCAGCTATCAACCGCATCCTACACTTTATCCTTCCCTTTGCTATTAAAAGTTCCTCGACCTGGAATACATATTTTTGAAAACAAAATGAGGGTTAGACCAAACGGTCTAGTGAGATAATCCCTGTCAGTTTAGTAAACCTTTTGTAAAACACAAATATACAACAAGTCATTAAATACCAAGCAAGACTCGTGCACCGTGTACCTCTCCTCATTTTCCTGGCCATATTAGTTGGTTGCGAGCCAACTAATCAGTTACTCCACTGTACTAAAATTACAGCCAACACCGCTGTCCCTCCGTACAGCCAAAACTCCACCGGTCCTAAGCCCGGTCAACGTGCTCTCGTGTAGTGTAATGCTCATATAAATAAATATAATATACACCTCAATATATCATACTTTATTTATAAACACGTCGTCACATTCCTACCACATATTCATCTCATATATATATATATATATATATATATATATATATATATATATATATATATATATATATATTCCAGTTTTGAAAACAGTTTGAAGTAAAAACTCACCTGATTGCTTATCAAAAATCCTTCCAAGCTTTTCTCCGAGCTATCCGATCTTTTACCCAAAATTCCCAGAATCTGAAACAATTTACATACAAATATCTCTTCACCAAAAGAACTCATAAGACTTACTAACAAGCTAAGAACTCTAGACAAATCTATCTAACTCTTATCCTAAAAAATGACCAAACAGCCAATGTTCCGGATACCAAGAACTATCCGGACAACATGAACTTTCCGGACAACAAGACCAATCCGGACAACCCAACTTCCCGGACAGCATCAATAATCCGGACGACATCCGGAAACCAAAGTAACCCGGATACCACCCGGTATCTTGATTCATCCGGAAACTATAGGAAAAGAGAACTTACCGGATAATCGACTCGTCCGGATACCGTCGAAAGGAACTACCGGACACTAACAACAAGACTACCGGACACCACCAAAAGAAACTACCGGACACATTCATATTGTGTCCGAAAACCTCTGTCGGTTTGCCTATTTTTAACCCAGAATCGACATATTTTAATACCAGTTATGAAATCGGTGATTCTACTCCGATAGGAACTATCTACTAGCAATTACAAACATAAATTGTAAAGGAAACATACCTCAATAGCACTTTCAAGCAAACCAAGTGAATCCCTAGCCTTATTTCTTCTTCTTCTTCTTTTCTTCCCAAAACACACACACACACTCGCTGATTTCTAATTCTGAAAATATCTGGATACTCAAGGTGATAATATCAAAACTAATTTTACAATTAAGGCTTGAACTATCCACTAATGACCAAAACACCCCTAAACTTATAAATTACCCAAACTTACCCTAAACATCAAATTTTAAAGTTAACTAATTTTAACGAAAAGGAAATTAACTAACGAACTTACCCGGGGTATTACATCATCTCCCCCTTAAAAGAATTCCGTCCCAGAATTCGGTTAAACGAAAAGGTATGAATACTTATCACTACTACTTCGAACTCAATCAAAGCCATAGAAACTAACTGAATAAACACCCCACACTCATCTATATCTCTAACACAGATAAGCAACAAAAGAACAGAAATATCAATGATCATTTTGCACCGAAGTCAGATGACACCTTAGCACGTATAGGGTTTGTTAGAAATGTACCTGTAACCTCATCCGGAATTTCCTCTGCTTCTTGTACTGTCATTTGGAAGGCTCGACCCTTTGCTTTCGTTACTTCAGGCCTTTGTATCCCTCCTGGCCTAACGCCCGTTGGTCTCACAGTCATACTACCCTGCTGTGCTTTCCATTGTGGACAATCTGACTGAATATGATCAGGGGAGTTGCAGGAGAAACAAAATCGAGTTACCCAATAATCTTTAGCAATGTGACTAGTCTTCCCACACTTGTAACAACTTCGGGACTCCACATAATAGTTTCCTTGATGAACACGATTGCATCTTGAACATGGTCTTTCAACTGGTCTGAAAAGTGAATGACTATCAAACCTCGGGGATTCGTACTCCTCCAAATCGTACGTTGTTTCTTCCAATTTTCTTTTCCCAAAACTTCTATCACCAGCATCCCTCCCTTTATCTCTTTCTACATTTTCCGCGGCATCTACTGCGGCTGAGAAAGTATCGGTTCCCTTAGCAATCACTAAACCTCTGATTTCCGAATTTAACCCAAAGATAAACCTTTCCATTTTGAGTGCTTCAGTAGCCACATAGTATTCTGCAAAACGGGACTTCTCTAGAAAGCGCGCAGTGTAATCCCGAACTGATAGCTTACCCTGTTGAAAATTCACGAATTCTTCTTCCAACTGTCTTACGGCAGCTTGAGGATAGAATTACCTTTTAAAAACACTAGCAAATTCTTCCCAGGAGAAAGTAGAATACACGTCCGGTCCCCTTGAAATAATAAGAGCTTCCCACCAGTACAGCGCATCGGCCTTTAACATCGCGGTCCCATATAGTACTCTATCTTCATCGGCACATTTGCTAGTCTTAAAGATGGCTTCTATTTCCTTCAGCCACCTCATAGCCTTTACCGGACCTCTTTCTCTGGAGTAGGTTGGAGGTTTGCAGCTTAAAAACATTTTGTAATCACACTTCCTTGGCACCGGTATGACTGTAGGTGTAATGGGCATCTCGTCTTCCAGACCAGGATCTGGTATTTCAGTCTCAGTGTGACGAGTTCGGTCGAACATAGCTTGTATATTGTCTTGTAGTCTTCCCATTTCAGCCGTCAAATCGTCTCTTGTAACAAATTCTGTACCTCGCGACTGAACTCTGCCTCATGTTCTGCCCCTACCTCGTTCTCCCCCTCTTCCCTTTGTCCCAACTATTGGATTTGTTTTATTAGGATTTCCTCCTCCCTCTCTATTCGTATTTCGAGTACCGCTTGCCACTCTGTTGATTCAGACAAGATTAACATACACATAAGCACATACCCAATATATTAAGGTATTCCGGTTCAAACATGTACTTGTAAGTTCACAATTACACTGGCCAAATGTAATTTGAAATTACCTTACATGATGTTCCTTCTACCTTTTTATATTTAACATCCCAAGGTTCTAATATATCAAGGACATCCTACTTCACATGCAGTTTAAGTCTAGGTATAGATCCGAATACCTAAATCCCTTAAACTAAGGCTCTGATACTCTGTAACGACCCGGTATCCCAAAACATACATAATATACATCAATTAACATGTTATACATAACGTCGTTACATTCATAACAAAAGATACATAATAATTCACGTACGGTCCCATAGTCTCAAAACTATACAATACAAAACATAAGCATTTCCTAATCTTCGTCAGCTATCAACCGCATCCTACACTTTATCCTTTCCTTTGCTATTAAAAGTTCCTCGACCTGGAATACATATTTTTGAAAACAAAATGAGGGTTAGACCAAACGGTCTAGTGAGATAATCCCTGTCAGTTTAGTAAACCTTTTGTAAAACACAAATATACAACAAGTAATTAAATACCAAGCAAGACTCGTGCACCGTGTACCTCTTCTCATTTTCCTGGCCATATTAGTTGGTTGCGAGCCAACTAATCAGTTACTCCGTTGTACTAAAATTACAGCCAACACCGCTGTCCCTCCGTACAGCCAAAACTCCACCGGTCCTAAGCCCGGTCAACGTGCTCTCGTGTAGTGTAATGCTCATATAAATAAATATAATATACACCTCAATATATCATACTTTATTTATAAACACGCCGTCACATTCCTACCACATATTCATCTCATATATATATATATATGTATTCCAGTTTTGAAAACAGTTTTAAGTAAAAACTCACCTGATTGCTTATCAAAAACCCTTCCAAGCTTTTCTCCGAGCTATCCGACCTTTTACCCAAAATTCCCAGAATCTGAAACAATTTACATACAAATATCTCTGCACCAAAAGAACTCATAAGACTTACTAACAGGCTAAGAACTCTAGACAAATCTATCTAACTCTTATCCTAAAAAATGACCAAACAGCCAATGTTCCGGATACCAAGAACTATCCGGACAACATGAACTTTCCGGACAACCCAACTTCCCGGACAGCATCAATAATCCGGACGACATCCGGAAACCAAAGTAACCCGGATACCACCCGGTATCTTGATTCATCCGGAAACTATAGGAAAAGAGAACTTACCGGATAATCGACTCGTCCGGATACCATCGAAAGGAACTACCGGACACTATCAACAAGACTACCGGACACCACCAAAAGAAACTACCGGACACATTCATATTGTATCCGGAAACCTCTGTCGGTTTGCCTATTTTTAACCCAGAATCGACAGATTTTAATACCAGTTATGAAATCGGTGATTCTACTCCGATATGAACTATCTACTAGCAATTACAAACATAAATTGTAAAGGAAACATACCTCAATAGCACTTTCAAGCAAACCAAGTGAATCCCTAGCCTTATTTCTTCTTCTTCTTCTTTTCTTCCCAAAACACACACACACACTCACTGATTTCTAATTCTGAAAATATCTGGATACTCAAGGTGATAATATCAAAACTAATTTTACAATTAAGGCTTGAACTATCCACTAATGACCAAAACACCCCTAAACTTATAAATTACCCAAACTTACCCTAAACATCAAATTTTAAAGTTAACTAATTTTAACGAATAGGAAATTTAACTAACGAACTTACCCGGGGTATTACACCAAAGGTTGCTGAGCACAAACTTTGAATATGTAGCACAACACCAAACCTTTCTCAAACATCATTTTCACGACTCAAATGATTTTGTTTTACATTTAAAAGACTATGAGCAGTGGAAGACAAACAAAATCTGAGTAAAAGAGAGTCCAATCTTGGATTTAAATAAAGGTCAGATCAAAGATCAACAACCTTACTACCAAGATGCCAAAAAATGCTATGGACTTAAGCACACATAAGGATGAGATCATAGATCAACCATCTACTTAGTGCTATCAAATATTAGACCAATGAATGAGAAAGAATCAAAACACACACATATATTAAATCAGATCAGATTTAACCCAAATAGAATCAAATCTTCACTCAGACATTTCATCAAACATGTGGTGTGCAGAATCTGATTTTGTGAAGAAACAACAAAGTTTTCTATGAAAGATCATCCAAATGTCATATAAATGAAGAAATGGGTTTCCAATAAGCACAAAAACAGAGAATAAACCGATAGAATGATATTTGTGTTTAGGCTCATGTGATTGAATCAATCTAATCACCAAAACAACAAATAAATCATCTAATAACTTCTATTGTTGCATAGATGACCGATTTTGAAGAAAAGTTTCTTCAAACGGCTCAGATACCAAATGTTGATCCCATTTTAAAGCAAACAATAGAAGATAAAAAGCTCCATATAAATGTAGAGATGATAAACATGAAGAACAATCATAAAAGAAATCATCTAATATTCATTAATTGATAATATGGAGGGGGAAATGGAAGAACACCACACTTGGAATTTAATTGACTCTCATGAGAGGCTCACTTAGTCTATGTGTGGAAAGTGTGTTCTTTCAAATGACCTAAAGAAAATGAAACCCTAAACTTCTTTATAAATGGTCCATTTACAAGATAAAAAGGGTTAAGCCATATAACTAGCTAAAAGCCCATAAGCTAATTATAAAGCCCTATTACAATAATTTTTTATAAAACATTCAATTAAATTAGGGGCTAATTTAATCTAACAGTAAGCTTAACCGAAAAAGTACCTATGGGAGTTGCCAATTCCTGGGTGGTAAATTAGTCAGCTGGACTTCAAAGAAACAAAATTGTGTGTCGACATCTACAGCAGAAGCCGAATATGTTGCTGCTGCTAGTTGTTGCTCCTAGGTTCTGTGGATGCGAACTCAGCTAAATAACTATGGTCTTGACATACAGAAGATCCCCATCCTCTGTGACTCAAAGAGTGCCATTGATATCTCTGCCAATCCTGTACAACACTCTAAAACGAAGCACATTGATATCCGGTACCACTTCTTGAAGCATCATGTTGAACAAGGCACAATCGATATGTACTTTGTATCCACTGAATTCCAGCTTGCAGACTTATTCACCAAGGCGCTAGATGAAAAAATATTTCTTTTCTTGGTGGGTAAGTTAGGTATGCTAAACATGAGTTGATTCCTCTGTAAGTGAGACTTACTCTTCATGTACATATGTATATATTGTAATCCTTCAGTATGTAAATTCTTAATCATTAAAAGTTATGTACCCGACAGAGCTTTTGTGGAATTTCTCAGAACCTCTGTCAATTTCCACAGAACCTCTGGTGAGTTTGACCTATGTTTTATGTTTTACTTATCACATATGATCCAAGCATAGGTCAAGGGGGAGCAGAAGGAGACCTTGAATTGATCTACAGAGGCTGATCATTCAAGGGGGAGCCGAAGAAGAGTATTGATTGAACATATCTACAGAAGTCAGGTACTTTGCCGAACAAAGGAGAATCCATGAGTAAGTATCTCGCACAAAACCACTTTCCAAAACAGTTTTCTAGGACATCAATTTCCAAATATGTCCTAGAAACACAGTTTAAAACATTCAAAACCTTGGATGATAAAAAAGTTTTATGAGCTCTCCGTTATTAGAAATTTTCAGTCATAAAGCCTCTACTGAGCTCAACAGTGCCTCTGTAAGACAAAGCCTCTGTAACTTCAAATTTAACACGGAGACTCTATCGATCATTTCCACTATCTTTTCAAATGTTTTTGGTAAAGGTGCAAGCTCAGAGGTAATGGAAGAAGATTTCAGGTCACAGAGCTCCTTCCACTACAGAGCTTCTGTCGATTTGATACTTGTGCACAGAAACGGGTTCTGTAGGTGCGGGTTATTTAATACAGTGACAATCATCTGTAAATAGAGATGCCCACACGCTCAGCATTAATGGTTGCCACACGACGTCTAATCGTGCTCTAACACTTCTGACGTGGCACACCTTTATTGGTCGTGTCAGTCAAACGACGGTACAGAGGCGTGGTAACAACTGTAATAAACTCGAGTGCGGACCCCAAATCTCATTAAATTCACTTTTACTATTGAATTATATCCGTTTCTACCCCCACCTATATAACCCCGTTTACACCTTTCTTCTTCCTTTACGAATATCTCTCTCTCCTCCTTACTCCGGCGAACCTTTGCAAACCTACAACTCTTATTTTCTACTCATTTCTTCAAAGAAATCATACATGGCTTCCACCAGAAACTCTCCGGCGAACTCACCTGCTCGATCTGAGCACTCCCAACACCAATCCATGGCTAGAACTCAGGAACAAGAACAAGGAGGTGAATCTGTGGATTTTACTCCGTCCACACTTGGAATTTAATTGACTCTCATGAGAGGCTCACTTAGTCTATGTGTGGAAAGTGTGTTCTTTCAAATGACCTAAAGAAAATGAAACCCTAAACTTCTTTATAAATGGTCCATTTACAAGATAAAAAGGGCTAAGCCCATATAACTAGCTAAAAGCCCATAAGCTAATTATAAATCCCTATTACAATAATTTTTTATAAAACATTCAATTAAATTAGGGGCTAATTTAATCTAACAGTAAGCTTGACCGAAAAAGTACCTATGGGAGTTGCCAATTCCTGGGTGGTAAATTAGTCAGCTGGACTTCAAAGAAACAAAATTGTGTGTCGACATCTACAGCAGAAGCCGAATATGTTGCTGCTGCTAGTTGTTGCTCCCAGGTTATGTGGATGCGAACTCAGCTAAAGGACTATGGTCTTGACATACAGAAGATCCCCATCCTCTGTGACTCAAAGAGTGCCATTGCGATCTCTGCCAATCCTGTACAACACTCTAAAACGAAGCACATTGATATCCGGGACCACTTCTTGAAGCATCATGTTGAACAAGGCACAATCGAGATGTACTTTGTGTCCACTGAATTCCAGCTTGCAGACTTATTCACCAAGGCGCTAGATGAAAAAATATTTCTTTTCTTGGTGGGTAAGTTAGGTATGCTAAACATGAGTTGATTCCTCTGTAAGTGAGACTTACTCTTCCTGTACATATGTATATATTGTAATCCTTCAGTGTGTAAATTCTTAATCATTAAAAGTTCTGTACCCGACAGAGCTTCTGTGGAATTGCTCAGAACCATTGTCAATTTCCACAGAACCTCTGGTGAGTTTGACCTATGTCTTATGTTTTACTTATCACATATGATCCAAGCATAGGTCAAAGGGGGAGCAGAAGGAGGCCTTGAATTGATCTACAGAGGCTGATCATTCAAGGGGGAGCCGAAGAAGAGTATTGATCGAACATATCTACAGAAGTCAGGTACTTTGCCGAACAAAGGAGAATCCATGAGTAAGTATCTCGCACAAAACCACTTTCCAAAACAGTTTTCTAGGACATCAATTTCCAAATATGTCCTAGAAACACAGTTTAAAACATTCAAAACCTTGGATGATAAAAACGTTTTATGAGCTCTCCGTTGTTAGAAATTTTCAGTCATAGAGACTCTACTGAGCTCAACAGTGCCTCTGTAAGCCAAAGCCTCTGTAACTTCAAATTTAACACAGACACTCTATCGATCATTTCCACTATCTTTTCAAATGTTTTTGGTAAAGGTGCAAGCTCAGAGGTAATGGAAGAAGATTTCAGGTCACAGAGCTCCTTCCACTACAGAGCTTATGTCGATTTGATACTTGTGCACAGAAACGGGTTCTGTAGGTGCGGGTTATTTACTACAGTGACAGTCATCTGTAAATAGAGATGCCCACGGGCTCAGCATTAATGGTTGCCACACGACGTCTAATCGTGCTCTAACACTTCTGACGTGGCATACCTCTATTGGTCGTGTCAGTCAAACGACAGTACAGAGGCGTGGTAACAACTGTAATAAAGTCGAGTGCGGACCCCAAATCTCATTAAATTCACTTTTACTGTGGAATTCTATCCGTTTCTACCCCCACCTATATAACCCCGTTGACCCCTTTCTTCTTCCTTTACGAATATCTCTCTCTCTCCTCCTTACTCCGGCAAACCTTTGCAAACCTACAACTCTTATTTTCTACTCATTTCTTCAAAGAAATCATACATGGCTTCCACCAGAAACTCTCCGGCGAACTCACCTACTCGATCTGAGCACTCCCAACACCAATCCATGGCTAGAACTCAGGAACAAGAACAAGGAGGTGAATCTGTGGATTTTACTCCGTCCACACTTGGAATTTAATTGACTCTCATGAGAGGCTCACTTAGTCTATGTGTGGAAAGTGTGTTCTTTCAAATGACCTAAAGAAAATGAAACCCTAAACTTCTTTATAAATGGTCCATTTACAAGATAAAAATGGCTAAGCCCATATAACTAGCTAAAAGCCTATAAGCTAATTATAAAGCCCTATTACAATAATTTTTTATAAAACATTCAATTAAATTATGGGCTAATTTAATCTAACAGTAAGATTGACCGGAAAAGTACCTATGGGAGTTGCCAATTCCTGGGTGGTAAATTAGTCAGCTGGACTTCAAAGAAACAAAATTGTGTGTCAACATCTACAGCAGAAGCCGAATATGTTGCTGCTGCTAGTTGTTGCTCCCAGGTTCTGTGGATGCGAACTCAACTAAATGACTATCGTCTTGACATACAGAAGATCCCCATCCTCTGTGACTCAAAGAGTGCCATTGCGATCTCTGCCAATCCTGTACAACACTCTAAAACGAAGCACATTGATATCCGGTACCAGTTCTTGAAGCATCATGTTGAACAAGGCACAATCGATATGTACTTTGTGTCCACTGAATTCCAGCTTGCAAACTTATTCACCAAGGCCCTAGATGAAAAAATATTTCTTTTCTTGGTGGGTAAGTTAGGTATGCTAAACATGAGTTAATTCCTCTGTAAGTGAGACTTACTCTTCCTGTACATATGTATATATTGTAATCCTTCAGTATGTAAATTCTTAATCATTAAAAGTTCTATACCCGACAGAGCTTCTGTGGAATTGCTCAGAACCTCTGTCAATTTCCACAGAACCTCTGGTGAGTTTGACCTATGTATTATGTTTTACTTATCACATATGATCCAAGCATAGGTCAAAGGGGGAGCAGAAGGAGACCTTGAATTGATCTACAGAGGCTGATCATTCAAGGGGGAGCCGAAGAAGAGTATTGATCGAACATATCTACAGAAGTCAGGTACTTTGCTGAACAAAGGAGAATCCATGAGTAAGTATCTCGCACAAAACCACTTTACAAAACAGTTTTCTAGGACATCAATTTCCAAATATGTCCTAGAAACACAGTTTAAAACATTCAAAACCTTGGATGATAAAAACGTTTTATGAGCTCTCCGTTATTAGAAATTTTCAGTCATAGAGACTCTACTGAGCTCAACAGTGCCTCTGTAAGCCAAAGCCTCTGTAACTTCAAATTTAACACGGAGACTCTATCGATCATTTCCACTGTCTTTTCAAATGTTTTTGGTAAAGGTGCAAGCTCAGAGGTAATGGAAGAAGATTTCAGGTCACAGAGCTCCTTCCACTACAGAGCTTCTGTCGATTTGATACTTGTGCACAGAAACGGGTTCTGTAGGTGCGGGTTATTTACTACAGTGACAGTCATCTGTAAATAGAGATGCCCACGCGCTCAGCATTAATGGTTGCCACACGACGTCGAATCGTGCACTAACACATCTGACGTGGCACACCTCTATTGGTCGTGTCAGTCAAACGACGGTACAGAGGCGTGGTAACAACTGTAATAAACTCGAGTGCGGACCCCAAATCTCATTAAATTCACTTTTACTGTGGAAGTCTATCCGTTTCTACCCCCACCTATATAACCCCGTTTACCCCTTTCTTCTTCCTTTACGAATATCTCTCTCTCTCCTCCTTACTCTGGCAAACCTTTGCAAACCTACAACTCTTATTTTCTACTCATTTCTTAAAAGAAATCATAAATGGGTTCCACCAGAAACTCTCCGGCGAACTCACCTGCTCGATCTGAGCACTCCCAACACCAATCCATGGCTGGAACTCAGGAACAAGAACAAGGAAGTGAATCTGTGGATTTTACTCCGTCCACACTTGGAATTTAATTGACTCTCATGAGAGGCTCACTTAGTCTATGTGTGGAAAGTGTGTTCTTTCAAATGACCTAAAGAAAATGAAACCCTAAACTTCTTTATAAATGGTCCATTTACAAGATAAAAAGGGTTAAGCCCATATAACTAGCTAAAAGCCCATAAGCTAATTATAAAGCCCTATTACAATAATTTTTTATAAAACATTCAATTAAATTAGGGGCTAATTTAATCTAACAGTAAGCTTGACCGAAAAAGTACCTATGGGAGTTGCCAATTCCTGGGTGGTAAATTAGTCAGCTGGACTTCAAAGAAACAAAATTATGTGTCGACATCTACAGCAGAAGCCGAATATGTTGCTGCTGCTAGTTGTTGCTCCTAGGTTCTGTGGATGCGAACTCAGCTAAAGGACTATGGTCTTGACATACAGAAGATCCCCATCCTCTGTGACACAAAGAGTGCCATTGCGATCTCTGCCAATCCTGTACAACACTCTAAAACGAAGCACATTGATATCCGGTACCACTTCTTGAAGCATCATGTTGAACAAGGCACAATCGATATGTACTTTGTGTCCACTGAATTCCAGCTTGCAGACTTATTCACCAAGGCACTAGATGAAAAAATATTTCTTTTCTTGGTGGGTAAGTTAGGTATGCTAAACATGAGTTGATTCCTCTGTAAGTGAGACTTACTCTTCCTGTACATATGTATATATTGTAATCCTTCAGTATGTAAATTCTTAATCATTAAAAGTTTTGTACCCGACAGAGCTTCTGTGGAATTGCTCAGAACCTCTATCAATTTCCACAGAACCTCTGGTGAGTTTGACCTATGTTTTATGTTTTACTTATCACATATGATCCAAGCATAGGTCAAGGGGGAGCAGAAGGAGACCTTGAATTGATCTACAGAGGCTGATCATTCAAGGCGGAGCCGAAGAAGAGTATTGATCAAACATATCTACAGAAGTCAGGTACTTTGCCGAACAAAGGAGAATCCATGAGTAAGTATCTCGCACAAAACCACTTTCCAAAACAGTTTTCTAGGACATCAATTTCCAAATATGTCCTAGAAACACAGTTTAAAACATTCAAAACCTTGGATGATAAAAAAGTTTTATGAGCTCTCCGTTATTAGAAAATTTCAGTCATAGAGCCTCTACTGAGCTCAACAGTGCCTCTGTAAGCCAAAGCCTCTGTAACTTCAAATTTAACACGGAGACTCTATCGATCATTTCCACTTTCTTTTCAATTGTTTTTGGTAGAGGTGCAAGCTCAGAGGTAATGGAAGAAGATTTCAGGTCACAGAGCTCCTTCCACTACAGAGCTTCTGTCGATTTGATACTTGTGCACAGAAACGGGTTCTGTAGGTGCGGGTTATTTAATACAGTGACAGTCATCTGTAAATAGAGATGCCCACGTGCTCAGCATTAATGGTTGCCACACTGTAACGTCCCAAAATTTACAAGGAATTTAAAAAAATTTAAAACATACATTTCATTATAAAAATTCCCCCAATCTAATAATTTGCAAACCAAATTGAAATACTTCGTTTACCAACCATCCAAAAAGTTATGCAGCGGAAAATGTTATAAACAAAGTCTAGAGGTTTAAAAGTAAAAATAAAAAACATCATCATCACCCCGCGCTTGTGTGTACCGTCAAGCCTGTCTGCCCCTCGCACCTGAGATCACAACATAAGGGAAAAGGGTAAGCTGAAGCTTAGTGAATTCAAACACACACGTAGGTAGTAACCCACGTATATCGCCCCTACTCGCAAGTAGGCCACATCACTATCACCTTGAATACAGCCACAATCAATTATCATATAAAGACAAACCTCGGTCCCACCGAGCAACTAGATAAATTAATTATAAGCTCAGTCCCACCGAGCCCCCGGTCCCACCGAGTAAAACAAAATATAACTAAGCTTAGTCCCACTAAGCCCTCGGTCCCACCGAGTAAACAATACAAATAAGCTTAGTCCCACCAAGCCCTCGGTCCCACCGAGTGAGCAAAATATAAATATACAAATCGCCAATCATTAACAGTTACCACATACCAATTATCTCATGCAACCACATAATTACACGTAACAACCAATAACACAAAAACAACATACATGAAATTCCTAACTACGCGGTGAAAGAACTCACCTCAAAAGCGCGTCTAGCTCGTAATCAAAAGTCCAAGCTCCACAATCCAAACATCACTTCCCAATACCTAAACGAACGTTAACATGCATTAATACGAGACCCGGACCTAAAGACGCGACGCACGCTACAACCGTCACTAAAATGACTTTTTCACCTAACTAAACGGGTCTGTTCGGGACCTGATTCGACCCCCCTTAAACCCAGAAAATCCTCAAACATTTTACATCACCAGAAAGTGCTCTGAGTTACGGTTCCAAGGACATATCGCACGCGCTCTAACGATTTTTCTACAATTTATTATAGATTTTACAAGTCCGGTTAACTGCACAGCGAAAAACCGCACTGTTCGATATAAAACAGCAATTCGACCCTATTTACAGTCCGAACTGGGTTTTGCACAAAACACAGAAAAGTTGCTAGACTCGAAAAGGGAACTTTTGGCACCAATTTCACCCCAAACCGAGCTACGAGTAAAAAGTTATAAGCTACGCAAGAACAGGGCAGATTCCAGAATCCTTCACATGAAATGACGAACCGCTGAACTTGCGGCCACTTTTTCTCCTAGCTCGAGGCCGAACCAGTTTTCCGCTAAAACACAGAAAACGTGCCCGGTCCCGAGCTCGAAGCGTGGACGCCAGTTTCGGCTCAATCGGAGTTATGATGGAAAAGTTACGCGCGAGACAAAACTGATCAGGAAGCTAATATTCACATAAAATGACGATCTAAAGAAAAACGGTCTACGCGTTTGATTTAAACGATCCGAGTTACGGTTTAACTAACAAGCGTTAAAGACTACGATACAACCCCCAAACACCACCCACTGCCGCCTCCGGCAGTGGTGGCAGGCGGCGGCGGCAACCACCGCCGTTGATGGCGATCGGAACGACCACGAAAAAGAAAAAGAAAGAAACGCTTACCTCTCGCGATCGCCACCGCCACACCCCGAACCTCTGCTCTCTCTCTCTTCCCGGCGACAACAGCCAGAACTCCGGCGGCACAGCACAATTCCGGCGACACAGCAACTGCTCCGGCGAAGCAGCAGCAATTTTCCGGCGAGGTAGCAGCAATTTCGGCGTCTCTTTCTCTCGATCACTTCTATCTCTCTCGATTATGCTCTCTCTCTCTCTCGTATACTGCTCTCTCTCTCTCTCTCTCGTATACTGCTCTCTCTCTCTCTCTTGATGATGCTGCCAGAAACCAAGTCGACAAAACAGAAAAAGGGGTAGGGGAAGGGGTCACCGGCGGTAGGAGGGACCTCTCACTTTTCTCTCTCGGTTTCAAAAAATTTCAAACTTAATTCCCTTTTTTTTTGTATGATTTTGCTATTCTCCAAATACTAAC
This sequence comes from Saussurea involucrata, assembly GCA_033807775.1. Lineage (NCBI taxonomy): Eukaryota > Viridiplantae > Streptophyta > Magnoliopsida > Asterales > Asteraceae > Saussurea > Saussurea involucrata. Next base: position 14,404,366 of record CM066318.1, on the reverse strand, counting down.
TCCAAAACACAAATGTGGGTTTACTTCCCGGACACGTATGATTTGCTATCCTCAAAAACAATTCCAAAAACACAAAAGTGTTTGGTTTACTTGCATGGGCCGGCCCCACCCATGCCAACTTAGCCCAAAACAGATTTGGTCCCTCGAGAACCCATAATAGTTCCCTAAGCTCCCTACCAGAAAAAATTTTACAGTTAGGTTCGACTCTTCTAACCCCGCTAACAAAAAAATCACACTTAAATAAATTTAAGGGAAAATAGATAATAACAGAAAATACCTACTGAAATACGGGCTTTACAACTCTCCCCCGCTTGGATTAGACTTCGTCCTCGAAGTCCACACCTACAAATAGTTCCGGGTAGTTCTCTCGCATCTCGGCCTCGGGTTCCCAGGTCCATTCTGAACCTTTACGGTGTTGCCACTGGACTTTCACCAACCCAATGACTTTGTTCCGCAGAGTCTTTGTCTTTCTCCTAACAATGGCTATCGGCTTCTCCACGTAATTGAGTCTTTCGTCGATCTGAATGTCCTCGAGAGGAATCACGGCAGACTCATCTACTACACACTTCCGTAACTGAGAAACATGGAAGGTGTTGTGGATCAAACTTAACTCATCCGGTAGTTCTAATCGGTAAGCTACTTTCCCCACACGGGCGATGATCCGGTAAGGTCCAATATAACGAGGCCCTAGCTTCCCTCGCTTACGAAACCGGATCACCCCTTTCCAGGGTGAAACCTTCAATAACACATAGTCGCCTATCTGAAACTCCAAGTCTGATCGCCTTTTATCGGCGTAGCTCTTCTGTCGACTCTGAGCAGTAACCAAACGATCCCGCACGATCTGTATCATCTCGGTCGTCCTCAACACAATGTCAGTGCTCCCTAGCACCCGATGACCCACTTCGCCCCAACAAACGGGCGTCCTGCACTTCCTACCGTACAACAACTCGTACGGCGGCATGCCAATACTAGAGTGATAGCTGTTGTTGTAGGAAAATTCAGCTAGAGGAAGGTGCTGATCCCAACTACCTCCAAAGTCGATGACACAAGCTCGTAGCATATCCTCGAGGGTCTGAATGGTTCGCTCGCTCTGACCGTCCGTCTGTGGATGGAAAGCCGTACTAAAGTGTAACCGTGTTCCCATCTCTGACTGGAACTTCTCCCAAAACCGGGAGGTAAAACGAGTGTCCCTGTCGGAGACAATTGAAACTGGCACCCCGTGCCTGGCCACGATTTCACGGACAAACACCTCCGCAAGCTTCTCCGCCGAGGAGCTCTCCCTAATAGCCAAGAAGTGGGCACTCTTGGTCAGACGGTCAACGATCACCCATATCGCATCGTTCCCACGGGGAGTCCTGGGGAGTTTCGTTATGAAGTCCATAGTAATCTTTTCCCATTTCCAAACCGGGACCTCCAACGGTTGCACCTTCCCATGTGGTCGTTGATGTTCCGCTTTGACCTTCCGACAGGTCATACAAACCTCAACACACCTAGCAACATCCCGCTTCATGCCGGGCCACCAGTAACCTTCACGCAAGTCTCTGTACATCTTTGTAGCTCCCGGGTGAATCGAGAACTTTGACTTATGCGCCTCATCCATCAGCACCTGACGGTTCCCACCGAGGAGTGGAACCCAAACCCTACCATGTCGAGTTAACAACCCACGACTATCACGAATAAAATTCGGGATTTCCCCCGACACTCTTTCCCGCTTCGCATTCTCCTCTAAGACAGCCACCTCCTGAGCGCTTCTTATTGACTCCAAGATAGGGGCAACCACTGTCAATCGCTGACATAAACCCCTCAATGGCTCACCGGCCGGGTGTCGGCTGAGTGCGTCCGCGACCACGTTCGCTTTTCCCGGGTGGTAAAGTATCTCGCAGTCATAATCCTTCACTACATCGAGCCACCTTCGCTGGCGCATATTAAGATTCTGCTGATCCATCAAGTACTTGAGACTTTTATGGTCAGTGTAGATCGTACACTTGACACCATAGAGATAGTGCCTCCAAATTTTAAGGGCAAACACCACCGCTCCCAGCTCCAAGTCGTGAGTCGGGTAATTTGCTTCGTGAGGTTTCAGCTGCCTAGAAGCATAGGCTATGACTTTGCCGCGCTGCATAAGTACGGCACCCAAACCTTGATGTGATGCGTCGCAGTATACCACCAAATCCTCCATTCCCTCAGGCAAGGTTAGCACAGGAGCCTCGCACAACCGCCTGCGTAGCTCCTCAAACGCCTTCTGTTGCTCTTCACCCCAGCTGAAAGCCGCAGACTTCCTCGTCAACCGCGTCATCGGCAACGCGATCTTGGAGAAATCCTGAATAAACCTTCGGTAATACCCCGCCAAACCTAAGAAGCTCCGCACCTCGGTAGGAGTCTTCGGTACCTCCCACCGTAACACTGCTGAGATTTTAGCTGGGTCAACCATGATACCATCCTGGTTCACGACATGTCCTAAGAACTGGACCTCTCGTAACCAGAATTCGCACTTAGAAAACTTTGCGTATAACTTCTCTCGCCTCAAAACCTCCAACACTTCTCGAAGATGTAGCTCATGCTCCTCCTTGGACTTGGAATACACCAGAATGTCGTCGATGAATACAATCACCGATCTGTCCAACATCGGACTACACACACGGTTCATGAGGTCCATGAATGCTGCCGGTGCATTGGTGAGCCCAAAAGGCATCACCACGAACTCGTAATGACCGTACCGTGTACGGAAGGCCGTCTTCTCCGTGTCTTCACTCCGGACCCGCATCTGGTGGTACCCTGACCGTAAGTCGATCTTAGAGAACCACGAGGCTCCCTGAAGCTGGTCGAAAAGATCGTCAATCCTCGGCAACGGATAACGATTCTTTACCGTAAGCTTATTCAGCTCCCGGTAATCTATACACATTCGCTGTGACCCATCCTTCTTCTTCACAAATAAAATAGGTGCTCCCCACGGCGAACAGCTCGGTCTGATGAACTCCTTTTCGAGTAGTTCCTGTAACTGGGCGTGCAGTTCTTTCATTTCCGGTGGGGCCAGGCGATAGGGTGCCTTGGCCACCGGAGCAGCACCCGGGATCAGATCGATCCGAAACTCTACCTGTCGTTCGGGAGGTATCCCCGGCAAATCCTCAGGGAATACGTCGATGAACTCCCGTACAACTGGCACATCTTCCGCAGACTCCTTCACCTCCCCAACTCTCGTGTCTAACACATATGCCAGGAACCCCTGACCACTATGCTGAAGGTACCTTCGAGCTCTCGTAGCCGAACATATAGCCGTCGTCCGCCTAGACGAATCTCCCTGCACTAACAGTTCTCCCCCGCTTGGGGTTCGAACTCGCACTTGCTTGTGGCGACAAACAATCTCTGCATCGAACTTATCCATCCAATCCATACCCACAATCACACAAAGCTCCCGCATGGCAATCGGGATCAGGTCGATGGGAAACCGCACTCCTGAGATCTCTAAAATGCATCCGCGAAACACGTCCGTGACTGTCAAAGTCCTATCATCGGCCACCTCAACAACAAGAGGATGACTCAAACGTCCTACCACTCGGCCCAAACCCTCGCTAAAAGTGTGTGACACAAATGAGTGAGTAGCCCCGCTATCAAACATCACAACCGCAGGCACCGAGTTAACTAGGAACGTACCTAACATATAATTCCGACACAAATAAATAAATAACATGCAAAGGAAAAACAAGAAGAGGGAAACAAGAGAATATACCTGTAACCACTTTAGGCGTCGCCTGCGCCTCATCCACCGTCAACTGGTGGACTCTGCCTCGCGCCGCTCCTGCCCCCGACGGGCCTGTTCGACCATCGGTAATACGTAACGGGGCATTCCCAGGCGCCCTCTGTGCTCCACCCCCAGTAGCTACCCCTGCTCTAGGACAGTTGGCCTTTACATGGCCCGCCTGATTACAGTTGAAGCAAACCACTAACGGTACCTTACAATCCCGACTAAGGTGACCGGATTGGCCACACTTGAAACACCCCTCAACTCTCCTCACTCCGGTATCTCGGGGTTTAAACCCGCCACTTCTAGAACCCGTGCGCGTATCTGTGAACCTCGATCTCTTCGGTACTGCCGAGATGGGCGTCACCGGCTGTGCTGCCTTCCGTTTCTTGGCTTGGGTCTCCAGCTCAATCTCCCTCCTCCGAGCAGCGTCCATCATGGCAGACAGCGAAGCATACTGAGCCGTACTAACAAATTCCCGGATCTCCGTGCGCAACATATCCTTATACCGTGACATCTTCATCTCTTCCGAGGCAGCATACTGTGGGCAAAATAATGACATCTCAGTGAATTTCTTGTTCATTTCCTTTACCGTCTCTGATGTCTGTGTGAGTTCTAAAAATTCCTTCGCGAGTCGTTCCATTTCTACCGGCGGTACATACTCTGCACGGAAACGAGTGACAAACTCGTCCCAAGTCAAGGTAGTGCGCTCGGCAGGCGTCAATGCCGTGGCGCACCAATCCTTCGCGCCGTCACGAAGTAGGTTTACTGCGAAACGGACCTTTAGGTTGTCCGGGCAGCCACTGGTCAGGAAAGCAAATTCCATGTCGGACACCCACCGCATGCTGGTAATAGGATTCGGGTCTCCTTTAAATTCTGGCGGGGAACAGGCAGAGAGATCCCGATACTGGAACTCTCGAGTACGAGGCTGGCCCTCCGCAGGCAGGGGAATAGCCGCAATACGCTCCTCTAGAAGAGTCACCACCTCATCTCGAATAGCGGTGATGATCTCGGGAATCGCCTCCCCGATCGCGTGGGATACCTCCTCGGCAATCAGCTCCCTAATACGCTCCTCAGTAAGTCCTGCCTCAGCCTGCGGCGCAGCCGCGCGGTTCCTTCTAGTGTTGACCATTCTAAAAAAAATTCAGAGAGTTATTAACACAACTAACTCACCCTACCACTCTCACGTTCCACTCCTTGGCTTCCTAGCGACTCTCCCCGACTCGAGCATGGATCCTGTGCTTCAGATAGTAGGAGCTCGGCTACTACCCTTCACACCTATCCTTACTCGTTTCGAGTCCTGTCCCGGGACGTCCAAGTAGTTGGTTACCACAAACAACACGTATACACATTCCAGTAATTGCTAACACTTTACCTAGCTCTCTAGAATAGTCATATCACCCCACTACCCTTGCTAAGACGGAAATCCCACTAACCCTGACGAGTCGCCTCGTGAATGCACAGTCGTATACAGTGTAAAACCAGATAGGCGTTCGAATAAAAGATTCTACCCTAGAACGGTTAGACTCAAACAAGAGCTGCGCAATAGAACTAAATCCAATATTCTAAGGCTATTCAGTTCCTACCGCATACAACCTAAAGTGCATTCGCTTAACCACCTATCAGAGCTAGCATGATTTCCAATAAGCAAGTAATAAGCATACAGTACCATACAGTTCACATAAGCAATCTAGCATGCATACCCTATGCCTAGAAAGCGATATTTACACTAAGCTCCTTACCTTCCCAGCTGGCATCGGCTGACTGTACACACTGCGCCCACGATCACCGTTTCCCAAACGGGTTTTCTCTTTTCATTTAATTTTAAAAAGATCAAATAAAAGAATTTAAAATCTCTTAGCCGCAACTTGAGACCAAACACACCGAGATGTGCTTGATTCACTCAAGCTGTGCTCTGATACCAAGTTGTAACGTCCCAAAATTTACAAGGAATTTAAAAAAATTTAAAACATACATTTCATTATAAAAATTCCCCCAATCTAATAATTTGCAAACCAAATTGAAATACTTCGTTTACCAACCATCCAAAAAGTTATGCAGCGGAAAATGTTATAAACAAAGTCTAGAGGTTTAAAAGTAAAAATAAAAAACATCATCATCACCCCGCGCTTGTGTGTACCGTCAAGCCTGTCTGCCCCTCGCACCTGAGATCACAACATAAGGGAAAAGGGTAAGCTGAAGCTTAGTGAATTCAAACACACACGTAGGTAGTAACCCACGTATATCGCCCCTACTCGCAAGTAGGCCACATCACTATCACCTTGAATACAGCCACAATCAATTATCATATAAAGACAAACCTCGGTCCCACCGAGCAACTAGATAAATTAATTATAAGCTCAGTCCCACCGAGCCCCCGGTCCCACCGAGTAAAACAAAATATAACTAAGCTTAGTCCCACTAAGCCCTCGGTCCCACCGAGTAAACAATACAAATAAGCTTAGTCCCACCAAGCCCTCGGTCCCACCGAGTGAGCAAAATATAAATATACAAATCGCCAATCATTAACAGTTACCACATACCAATTATCTCATGCAACCACATAATTACACGTAACAACCAATAACACAAAAACAACATACATGAAATTCCTAACTACGCGGTGAAAGAACTCACCTCAAAAGCGCGTCTAGCTCGTAATCAAAAGTCCAAGCTCCACAATCCAAACATCACTTCCCAATACCTAAACGAACGTTAACATGCATTAATACGAGACCCGGACCTAAAGACGCGACGCACGCTACAACCGTCACTAAAATGACTTTTTCACCTAACTAAACGGGTCTGTTCGGGACCTGATTCGACCCCCCTTAAACCCAGAAAATCCTCAAACATTTTACATCACCAGAAAGTGCTCTGAGTTACGGTTCCAAGGACATATCGCACGCGCTCTAACGAATTTTCTACATTTTATTATAGATTTTACAAGTCCGGTTAACTGCACAGCGAAAAACCGCACTGTTCGATATAAAACAGCAATTCGACCCTATTTACAGTCCGAACTGGGTTTTGCACAAAACACAGAAAAGTTGCTAGACTCGAAAAGGGAACTTTTGGCACCAATTTCACCCCAAACCGAGCTACGAGTAAAAAGTTATAAGCTACGCAAGAACAGGGCAGATTCCAGAATCCTTCACATGAAATGACGAACCGCTGAACTTGCGGCCACTTTTTCTCCTAGCTCGAGGCCGAACCAGTTTTCCGCTAAAACACAGAAAACGTGCCCGGTCCCGAGCTCGAAGCGTGGACGCCAGTTTCGGCTCAATCGGAGTTATGATGGAAAAGTTACGCGCGAGACAAAACTGATCAGGAAGCTAATATTCACATAAAATGACGATCTAAAGAAAAACGGTCTACGCGTTTGATTTAAACGATCCGAGTTACGGTTTAACTAACAAGCGTTAAAGACTACGATACAACCCCCAAACACCACCCACTGCCGCCTCCGGCAGTGGTGGCAGGCGGCGGCGGCAACCACCGCCGTTGATGGCGATCGGAACGACCACGAAAAAGAAAAAGAAAGAAACGCTTACCTCTCGCGATCGCCACCGCCACACCCCGAACCTCTGCTCTCTCTCTCTTCCCGGCGACAACAGCCAGAACTCCGGCGGCACAGCACAATTCCGGCGACACAGCAACTGCTCCGGCGAAGCAGCAGCAATTTTCCGGCGAGGTAGCAGCAGTTTCGGCGTCTCTTTCTCTCGATCACTTCTATCTCTCTCGATTATGCTCTCTCTCTCTCTCTCGTATACTGCTCTCTCTCTCTCTCTCGTATACTGCTCTCTCTCTCTCTTGATGATGCTGCCAGAAACCAAGTCGACAAAACAGAAAAAGGGGTAGGGGAAGGGGTCACCGGCGGTAGGAGGGACCTCTCACTTTTCTCTCTCGGTTTCAAAAAATTTCAAACTTAATTCCCTTTTTTTTTGTATGATTTTGCTATTCTCCAAATACTAACTCCAAAACACAAATGTGGGTTTACTTCCCGGACACGTATGATTTGCTATCCTCAAAAACAATTCCAAAAACACAAAAGTGTTTGGTTTACTTGCATGGGCCGGCCCCACCCATGCCAACTTAGCCCAAAACAGATTTGGTCCCTCGAGAACCCATAATAGTTCCCTAAGCTCCCTACCAGAAAAAATTTTACAGTTAGGTTCGACTCTTCTAACCCCGCTAACAAAAAAATCACACTTAAATAAATTTAAGGGAAAATAGATAATAACAGAAAATACCTACTGAAATACGGGCTTTACACACACGACGTCTAATCGTGCTCTAACACTTTTGACGTGGCACACCTCTATTGGTCGTATCAGTCAAACGACGGTACAGAAGCGTGGTAACAACTGTAATAAACTCGAGTGCGGACCCCAAATCTCATTAAATTCACTTTTACTGTGGAATTCTATCCGTTTCTACCCCCACCTATATAACCCCGTTTACCCCTTTCTTCTTCCTTTACGAATATGTCTCTCTCTCCTCCTTACTCCGGCGAACCTTTGCAAACCTACAACTCTTATTTTCTACTCATTTCTTCAAATAAATCATACATGGCTTCCACCAGAAACTCTCCGGCGAACTCACCTGCTCGATCTGAGCACTCCCAACACCAATCCATGGCTAGAACTCAGGAACAAGAACAAGGAGGTCAATCTGTGGATTTTACTCCGTCCACACACCTATAGTATTTCTTAGCCAATGACCACTTCGAAAACTCCCTTCCCCTTAAACCAAATAACCATTATTTGGTTCCCTCAAAAACTGCTTTTGGGGACGAACATGTCGTTTTGTTGAACATCCTAGAAAACCACCCTCTGAATACTCTGCTTACCAAGAATGTCACCCAAATCCCTGCCAGATACATGAACCAGTTCTGGCAGAGCTGCTACTACAATGAAGAAGACAGGAAAATCATGGGTTATGTCTCCAGACCAGACAGATCCGAAAACCTTAAGCTAAAGTTCAACAGAACTATGCTCTCTTTAGAGTTCAACCTACCTACCAGAGGTCTCTTAGGGATAAAGGAATACGCAAAGATCCATTCTGACGGAGAGCTCTGTGATTTCGCAGAGATGCTAGGCTACAACACCCACCTAAACAAAAGGAATGAATTCAGGAGGAACCGCTTCCCTCCTTTGTGGAACACCCTATTCTCTATACTCAACAGATGCCTCACAGGCAAAGTGGGCAGCCCTGACCAAACCTCTCATCAAATCCTAGCAATCATGTTTGGGGTGTACTATGATTTGCCCCTTGATTTTGCTACCCTTATGATGCAAGAGCTTGTAAATACCGTTGACCACCGAATATCCACACAAAAAGAAAAGGGCCCCAAAGCAAAAGAACTCCCTGCCTTACAGTTCCAGAGGACTATCGGAGTCATTTTGGAACCTTTGCTGACCCTGACTGGATGGCCAATGGAAGGGCCCATTGTAAAGACTTATCCCCTGAACAAAATGACCCCAACAAGGCATGTAGACGGATACCAGTTCTGCCGACCTCTACCATCCAAACTTCTGACATATGCGAGAGATGAATAACTTAGGTTAACTTATATACGCGATAAACAGAACTCCAGCATCGAGTCCTGTGACACCCCCGCGTCTAGGAGCTCCTATAGGATCTATAGTTGTGGAAGGGTTAAGTGCAGGTGTATGGGCAGAAGCAGTGGCCAAGCATGAGCAGAAACTGGAGAAGATTCGACTTCAGAGAGAAAGGATTGGATCCTCTGCATCCAAGAGCAAAACTGCTTCAACCCCCTCCAAAACAAAGAAGGCTACCAAGGCCAAGAAACCATCAGAGGGTACCTCTACAAGTGCTGCACAAACCTCCCAACCACCAAAAGAAACAACAGTTATTGCATCCTCTGCACCCAAAACCCAAAAGAAAGAAGGCAACAAAACCAAGAACTCCTCTGCAGACCATCGCAGAGGAAGTAGCAGCAGAAGAGTAGCCCCTGAACATCCTCTTAAATCCCCCACTCCAATCTACTACGCAGAGCAAGTTGATTTCTCTGCATTTCTTGAGCGCCCTGACATAGCCAACACCTTGGATACCTCTGGGTGGACAGCAGAAAATCTCCCGGAGTGGAACACCACAAACCCCAATGTCATCGTCTCAGAAGTTGACTCCGATCTGGAGGTCAGTGACAGAACCCCTGAAAATCTTCAAGCTGACACCCTAGAGGGCAGAATGAACTCAGACCTGTTTGCCTCTCCTCCCAGCTACGACCCAGAGCTTGATCTTACAGAGGAGATGGTAGAATCAGAGGACACTTGGGTGGAAATAGAGTCTAAGTTAGAATCCCCTGTCTTAGGGTGCATGACAGATGAAGAAGCCAGAAAAAATGTCGAAGAGCGAAGAGGCACACAACCACAACCCCATCCCAGTGCAACCCACACTTCTAGCTCTGCCAGTCTAGTGGCAGAAAAAGATATTGAACAAGAGCCACACAGCTCGATCCCAACCCCATCAAACCAGACAGAGGAACCTCTTTCCTCCTCTGTGCCACTAATATCCGGGGAAACCATTCAGAGGGAGTCCTCTCCAAAGGACTCTCCTCTTGTTCATGATCAATTGCCCCAGATCACATCTGACGTCCTAATAGAGGAATTTGTTTCCTCTGCCACACGCCCACACATAGGACCCCAAGGCTCTTCAGAGGAGGCTAGAGAGCACAGAGACGAAGGGACTCTAGACAAGTCCCCAAGTCAACTCAGAGATACTGATGTCCCCACCTCTGGAGTGGATCAGTATCAGGTCTCTGACAGAACCTTTGTAGAGTCTGAGGCTCAAAAGGCCTCTGCTCAAGGATCAGAGGGAAGTCCTTCCGCTCTCAACGACCAAACAGGAGTGAAAGAAGGCGTCTCAGGAACATAGACATACTCTTGGGAAGAATGTGTTCCCCCAGAGGTTACACCAGGTACATATGTCGCAAGGGGTGAGTTCCAAACCCTTGTCACCTCTATGACCAACTCGTTGAAAGAGTTGAAAAGCTTTTTTGACTCTCTTGCAGAATCAACTTCCAGAGAACTAACCGATTTCTCCACCAAAGTTGAGAAGTTATCAACAGAGGTGAAAACTGCCAGCGCTCAAATGAAAAACACTGCAACAACCTCTGCTGCTACAGCCGCCTCTGCATCTGAAAAAGCCTCAACTTCGCACTTGAGGCCTCTGTCAAAGAATTAACCGAACAATTAAAGAAAGCTCGAACCCCTACTTCTACAGGCCTTACACCAGAAGATCTCAAAAGGGCCCTAGAGCAAGTCCAAGAACAAACCACCAGAGAGACTCAAGCCATGAAGCCCTCTGACTACATGACAAGAGCACAACTCACAGATCTTGGCCACGGGATACTAAACGAGATGACAGAGTTCATCAAGTCCTTCACCACCGCAAATACCAACTACGTGAAATACTTCCAGGCAAGCGTGGGAAAGCTAAGGTTCAACACTGAGGCAGAGGTTGCCTATCTGCTCGGCGTATGTGATGACCTCTGCGCAAAGATGGTTGCTGCAGGGGCCACTCAGCCGAAGAAGCCATCCTCCACATGTCGAGAAGAAGGGACTTCAGATAGAGGACAGGATGACTCTGATGATGATTCAGAGGGACCATCAGGTCATCCTAAGGGGGAGAAACGAGGAAGAGCAACCATCAGAGGTCTACCAGTTCCACCACCACTAAGTGCCAAACCACTAACACAAGTACCACCGTCCTTTAAAACCCAAACCAAGAAGAAGACCACAGAGGAAGTACCCACTTCTGTGGAAACAACTGAGCAGGCAGAAAAATCACCCTTATCTAAACCAAAGACAAAAACAGCCTCAGGGCAGATCTAGATACTCACGTCTTCTGAAGAAGACCTTCCCTCACCAACACCAAAACCAACAGAAGAAACCAAGTTGCCATCCCCCACACCCAAAACAACTGAAGAGCCCAAATCGAAACCCAGAACAAAAATACTTGCTCAAAAACATAGAAAATATCTTAGCAAAACCACAGAAGCATCCCCAACCAAACCCTAAACATCAGAGACAACCCCTACAAAACCAACTGCAGAAGCACCATCAACCAAGTCCTCTGTCAAACCAACAGAGGCAACCCCACCAAAAATAACAGAAAAAGCACCATCAGCAAATTCCTCAAAATCTTAACCGTCAAAACCAACAGAGGCATCCCAACCCAAACCAACAGAGGAAACTGAGCCTAAGGCAAAGGACAAGGGAAAGTCCATCCTAACAGAGGAACCGAAATCCAAGAAACCAAGGCATCAACCTTCTGAGAAACTGCTAAAAAGCTCATTTGATGCTTTTGTGACTCCAAAGCCAGAAGAAGAAGATTGGGCCTACGGAATTCCTCCTCTGTCAACCAACCCTACTCTGGATCCAAAGGCGAAGCCAACAGAAGACCGAGTGGCCGCACTGATCAGCAACTTGGAGCCTCTGCAAAAACCAATGCCTCCATGTAATACCCCGGGTAAGTCCGTTAGTTAAAAATATTATTTTCGTTAAATTATTTAACTTTAAAGTTACTATTTTGGGTAAGTTGAGATGAATTATTAAGTTAAGGGTACTTTGCATATTATTGAATAGATTAGGGTCTAAAAGGGTAACATTAGTTGATAATATCTGAATTAGGGATACAGATGTCTTCATAATAACAAAACTCAGATTAAGGTGTGTGTGTGTGTGTTGGGAGCAAAAAGAAGAAGAAAGAAAGGAGAAAGAAGGGTAAAGGCTCAAATTGGAGTTATTGGAACTGATTAAGGTATGTTTCTAGTACAATTTATGTTTATAATGGTTAGTAGGAAGTATCTATCGGATTAGAATCATCACATCTAGTCTAGGGTTGATTTCTGTCGGATTTCTGGGCAAATTGGAACATACGGACAGTAGTGTCCGGACACAGTATGATGTGTCTGGATAGTTTTGTTGTTGGTGTCCGGATGATAGTTGAAGGTGTCCGGACAAGTCTTTTTCCAGGTAAGTTCTATTTTCTTGATTGTCCGGATGAAGTATGTTTCCGGATAGTGTCCGGATTACTTATGTTGTCCGGAAAAGGCATGCTGTCCGGATTATTAGTGTTGTCCGGAAAACTCTGTTGTGTCCGGATACTTTTGCTGGTTGGCCAATTTTGAGAGTTTAGATGTTGTCAAGTATCCAGTAACCTGTATTTTGTTAACCATTAGATAGTGAGTGAATGAGGACTGACTATCCTATGATCTTGACTTGAGTACGGGTTTGGGGGCAACATTTGAGGGTTTGAGTTCTTTAGAGTTGTTAGCCTTAGTAAGACTTATGTGTTTTATGTGGTAAAGAGATGTCTGTATCTATGTGTTACAGATCCTGTGAATTCTGGGTAAAGGGCTGAACCGGTTAAGAAGGCTTGGAAACGTGTTAATAAGCAATCAGGTGAGTTTTGCTTTAAAACGTTTTTGAACTGGGATACATATATATGTGTATATATATATGAGATGATTATGTGGTAGGAATATGATTATGTGTATATAAATGACGATATGATGTAATGAGATATATATTGTATTTATATTGCACGAAACGAGTATAGGTGAGCCGAATTATTATTTGGCGGGGCTGTATTGAAATACAGCGGGGCTGCATGAAATTGCAGTGGAGCTGTAGGTAATTGCAGCGGGGCTGTATGTAATTACAGTGGAGTCGACTGTATTGTACAGTGACGATAATTAGTTGGCTTGCTACCGACTAATGTGGCCAGGGGAAAGAAGAAGAGATGAGGAGAGATACACGGTGTACGAGTCCAAATGTGGTATTTATATATGTGTGGTATATGCGTGTTTATACGAAAGGTTTCATGTAAATTATTTTGATACAAAGTATTATGTGAAAAGAGTTTTATATTGATTTTGGAAAAGACTAGGATTAACTCACTAGACCCGTTTGGTCTAACCCTCATTTTGTTTTCAAAAATATGTTTTCCAGGTCGAGGATCCAATAGCGGCAAAGGAAAGAATAAGGTGTAGACTGCCTTCGTGGACCGACGATGATTAGGAAGATATTATATATTTTGTAATTTCGAGACTAAAAGAGACCGTACTTGGTTTGCTATGTAACTTTTGTTGTAAATCAATGATATGTATGCATGTTATGTATTATGATGTATGTTATGGGAATTGGGTTGTTACAAATGGTATCAGAGCCCTAGTTTAAGGGATTTAGGTATACGGATCTATACCTAGACTTAAACTGCATGTGAAGTAGGATGTCCTTGATATATTAGAACCTTGGGATGCTAAGTATAAAAGGTAGAAGGAACATCATGTAAGGTAATTTTAGATTACACCTGGCCAGTGTAACTGTGATCTTATAGGTGCATGTTTGAACCGGAAAACCTTATTATATGGGGTATGTGCTTATGTGTATATTAATCTTGTTTGAATCTACAGAATGGAAAGCGGTACTAGACGCACGAATCGGAGAGGGGGAAATCCGAATAGTACAAATCCGCCGATAGGAACGGGGGAAAGGGGAGGCAGAACTGGAGGCAGAACTGGAGATAGAACTGGAGGTAGAACAGGAGGTAGAGCCGGGGGCAGAATTCAGCCACAAGGAACTGAGTTTGTCACGAGGGATGATTTGATGGCAGAGATGGGAAGGCTACAAGCTAGTATACAAGCAATGTTTGACCAGAATCTTCACGGTGAAGCCGAAACACCGGGCCCTGAACCGGAAGCAGAGATGCCAATTACACCAACTATTATACCAGTACCAAGGAGGTGCGACTACAAAATGTTCTTAACTTGTAGACCTCCAACCTACTCAGGAGACAGGGATCCAGTGAAAGCAATGAGATGGATGAAGGAAATAGAAGCTATCTTCAAGACGAGTAAGTGCGCTGACGAAGATAGAGTATTGTATGGAGCAGCAATGTTAAAGGGGGATGCTTTGTATTGGTGGGAATCCTTTATTCATTCTAAGGGATCTGATGTTTATTCTACCCTCTCTTGGGAAGAATTTGTGATAGCCTACAGGAACGCATTTTGTCCCCAAGAAGCCGTCAAACATCTGGAAGGGGAATTTATGAACTTACAACAAGGAAACTTATCCGTTCGAGACTACACCGCTAGCTTCCTGGAAATGTCTCGGTTCGCAGAATACTACGTTGCTACGGAGGCGATGAAGACGGAAAGGTTTATCTTCGGGTTAAATTCGGAAGTCAGAAAGTTAGTGACTGCAACAGGACCTGATAACTTCTCAGCCGCGGTAAATGTCGCGGAAAATGTAGAGCGAGATATTAAGAGAGATGCAAATGATAAGAGTGCTGGGAAAAGAAAATCGGAAGAGATGACGCATGATTCAACGGAGTACGAAATTCATAGGTTCAATAGTCGCCTACCTTTTATATCAAATGAAAAACTATGTCCAAAATGCAACCGCGTACATCAAGGAAATTGTTATATTGATCCTAGAAGTTGT
This sequence comes from Saussurea involucrata, assembly GCA_033807775.1. NCBI lineage: Eukaryota > Viridiplantae > Streptophyta > Magnoliopsida > Asterales > Asteraceae > Saussurea > Saussurea involucrata. Next base: position 14,389,153 of record CM066318.1, on the reverse strand, counting down.
TACAAGTGTGGAAGAGCTGGACACGTCGCTAAGAATTGTCGCGCAAATCGATTCTGTTTTGTTTGCAATTCCCCTGATCATATTCAGTCAGACTGTCCACAAAGGAAAATACAACAGGGTAGTACGACGGGGAAACCAATAAGCGTCAGGACGGGAGAGATACAAGGGTCTGATGAACCGAAAGCAAAGGGACGAGTATTCCAAATGACAATGCAAGATGAGGAGGAAATTCCGGATGAGGATACAGGTACATTTCTAATAAACTCTATACGTGCTAAGGTGTTATCTGACTTCGGTACGAAGTGGTTTTTGGTATTTCCGTGCTTTTATTGCTTATCTGTGTTAGGGATATAGGTGGGTGTGGGGTGGCTATTCATTTAGTTTCTATGGTTTTGATTGAGTTCGAAGTAGTAGAGATAAGTATTCATACCTTTTCGCTTAACCAAATTCCGGGACGGAATTCTTTTGAGGGGGAGATGATGTAATACCCCGGTAAGTCCGTTAGTTAAAAATATTATTTCCGTTAAATTATTTAACTTTAAAGTTACTATTTTGGGTAAGTTGAGATGAATTATTAAGTTAAGGGTACTTTGCATATTATTGAATAGATTAGGGTCTAAAAGGGTAACATTAGTTGATAATATCTGAATTAGGGATACAGATGTCTTCATAATAACAAAACTCAGATTAAGGTGTGTGTGTGTGTTGGGAGCAAAAAGAAGAAGAAAGAAAGGAGAAAGAAGGGTAAAGGCTCAAATTGGAGTTATTGGAACTGATTAAGGTATGTTTCTAGTACAATTTATGTTTATAATGGTTAGTAGGAAGTATCTATCGGATTAGAATCATCACATCTAGTCTAGGGTTGATTTCTGTCGGATTTCTGGGCAAATTGGAACAAACCGACAGTAGTGTCCGGACACAGTATGAATGTGTCCGGATAGTTTTGTTGTTGGTGTCCGTATGATAGTTGAAGGTGTCCGGACAAGTCTTTTTCCGGGTAAGTTCTATTTTCTTGATTGTCCGGATGAAGTATGTTTCCGGATAGTGTCCGGATTACTTATGTTGTCCGGAAAAGGCATGCTGTCCGGATTATTAGTGTTGTCCGGAAAACTCTGTTGTGTCCGGATACTTTTGCTGGTTGGCCAATTTTGAGAGTTTAGATGCTGTCGAGTATCCAGTAACTTGTATTTTGTTAACCATTAGATAGGGAGTGAATGAGGACTGACTATCCTGTGATCTTGACTTGAGTACGGGTTTGGGGGCAACATTTGAGGGTTTGAGTTCTTTAGAGTTGTTAGCCTTAGTAAGACTTATGTGTTTTATGTGGTAAAGAGATGTTTGTATCTATGTGTTACAGATCCTGTGAATTCTGGGTAAAGGGCTGAACCGGTTAAGAAGGCTTGGAAACGTGTTAATAAGCAATCAGGTGAGTTTTGCTTTAAAACGTTTTTGAACTGGGATACATATATATGTGTATATATATGAGATGATTATGTGGTAGGAGTATGATTATGTGTATATAAATGACGATATGATGTAATGAGATATATATTGTATTTATATTGCACGAAACGAGTATAGGTGAGCCGAATTATTATTTGGCGGGGCTGTATTGAAATACAACGGGGCTGCATGAAATTGCAGTGGAGCTGTAGGTAATTGCAGCGGGGCTGTATGTAATTACAGTGGAGTCGACTGTATTGTACAGTGACGATAATTAGTTGGCTTGCTACCGACTAATGTGGCCAAGGGAAAGAAGAAGAGATGAGGAGAGATACACGGTGTACGAGTCCAAATATGGTATTTATATATGTGTGGTATATGCGTGTTTATACGAAAGTTTCATGTAAATTATTTTGATACAAAGTATTATGTGAAAAGAGTTTTATATTGATTTTGGAAAAGACCAGGATTAACTCACTAGACCCGTTTGGTCTAACCCTCATTTTGTTTTCAAAAATATGTTTTCCAGGTCGAGGATCCAATAGCGGCAAAGGAAAGAATAAGGTGTAGACTGCCTTCGTGGACCGACGATGATTAGGAAGATATTATATATTTTGTAATTTCAAGACTAAAAGAGACCGTACTTGGTTTGCTATGTAACTTTTGTTGTAAATCAATGATATGTATGCATGTTATGTATTATGATGTATGTTATGGGAATTGGGTTGTTACAAATGGTATCAGATCCCTGGTTTAAGGGATTTAGGTATACGGATCTATACCTAGACTTAAACTGCATGTGAAGTAGGATGTCCTTGATATATTAGAACCTTGTGATGCTAAGTATAAAAGGTAGAAGGAACATCATGTAAGGTAATTTCATATTACACCTGGCCAGTGTAACTGTGATCTTACAGGTGCATGTTTGAACCGGAAAACCTTATTATATGGGGTATGTGCTTATGTGTATATTAATCTTGTTTGAATCTACAGAATGGCAAGCGGTACTAGACGCACGAATCGGAGGTGCGACTACAAAATGTTCTTAAACTGTAGACCTCCAACCTACTCAGGAGACAGGGATCCAGTGAAAGCAATGAGATGGATGAAGGAAATAGAAGCTATCTTCAAGACGAGTAAGTGCGCTGACGAAGATAGAGTATTGTATGGAGCAGCAATGTTAAAGGGGGATGCTTTGTATTGGTGGGAATCCTTTATTCATTCTAAGGGATCTGATGTTTATTCTACCCTCTCTTGGGAAGAATTTGTGATAGCCTACAGGAACGCATTTTGTCCCCATGCAGCCGTCAAACATCTGGAAGGGGAATTTATGAACTTACAACAAGGAAACTTATCCGTTCGAGACTACACCGCTAGCTTCCTGGAAAAGTCTCGGTTCGCAGAATACTACGTTGCTACGGAGGCGATGAAGACGGAAAGGTTTATCTTCGGGTTAAATTCGGAAGTCAGAAAGTTAGTGACTGCAACAGGACCTGATAACTTCTCAGCCGCAGTAAATGCCGCGGAAAATGTAGAGCGAGATATTAAGAGAGATGCAAATGATAAGAGTGCTGGGAAAAGAAAATCGTAAGAGATGACGCATGATTCAACGGAGTACGAAATTCAGAGGTTCAATAGTCGCCTACCTTTTATATCAAATGAAAAACTATGTCCAAAATGTAACCGCGTACATCAAGGAAATTGTAATAAGCAATCAGGTGAGTTTTGCTTTAAAACGTTTTTGAACTGGGATACATATATATGTGTATATATATATGAGATGATTATGTGGTAGGAGTATGATTATGTGTATATAAATGACGATATGATGTAATGAGATGTATATTGTATTTATATTGCACGAAACGAGTATAGGTGAGCCGAATTATTATTTGGCGGGGCTGTATTGAAATACAGCGGGGCTGCATGAAATTGCAGTGGAGCTGTAGGTAATTGCAGCGGGGCTGTATGTAATTACAGTGGAGTCGACTGTATTGTACAGTGACGATAATTAGTTGGCTTGCTACCGACTAATGTGGCCAGGGGAAAGAAGAAGAGATGAGGAGAGATACACGGTGTACAAGTCCAAATGTGGTATTTATATATGTGTGGTATATGCGCGTTTATACGAAAGGTTTCATGTAAATTATTTTGATACAAAGTATTATGTGAAAAGAGTTTTATATTGATTTTGGAAAAGACCAGGATTAACTCACTAGACCCGTTTGGTCTAACCCTCATTTTGTTTTCAAAAATATGTTTTCCAGGTCGAGGATCTAATAGCGGCAAAGGAAAGAATAAGGTGTAGACTGCCTTCGTGGACCGACGATGATTAGGAAGATATTATATATTTTGTAATTTCGAGACTAAAAGAGACCGTACTTGGTTTGCTATGTAACTTTTGTTGTAAATCAATGATATGTATGCATGTTATGTATTATGATGTATGTTATGGGAATTGGGTTGTTACACTCCACCCTCTGTTCCTCAAAGACAAATGGAAGAGGTGGTGTACAAATACCTATACAGCAGAGCCGTCAACAATCCTCTGCCAGCTCCTATTCTCAAAACCTGATATGCTTCAGCAGATGCGAGAAGACTTCTATAGAGATAAATCCAAACCTATCCACCAAGTCTTCTCAAACTCAAAGATCACACAAGTCATCTACTGCAAGCTTTCACATACCAGAGGCACACAAATTTACTACAACCTCTACCACATCAAAAGGGCCGACAGATCTGAGAACAAATTCTCAGATGCAGATCTGAGAAACCTGAGCCCCTATGACCCACCTGAACTTCTGAGCTGGGCAAGAAAGAACTACGGTCACCGACTTGAAGTCCAAAGAGCGTACGATGAAATCAAGAAGGCCATGTTCGAAAAGCTTCTGTTATATAGCCTGACAGACTTCCAAGTGGGACTCGACCTTGGAGTAAGAAGAATAAATCTCCCACCACCAGAAGACGACTGCCCCTCCTCTGCTGACATCAAACCGAACACCATCATCACATGTCCAAAGGTCGGGTATGTCTTTCGTGATCTTGCTGGAAAATTGAAGTTGTTCCTAGAGATTGATTGCCAGAAGTATGCAACAAGTACTCTGCTCGAGTTCAGAGCCAACCTCTTGGAACACAGAGGATCAGAGTTCATGGATCTAACCCACGTCAACAGATTAATAGAAGTCATCGACTCTGTCATCAACTTCAGAAACCTCTGCATCAACATGTAATAGCGAACTCAGGGATGGAGGACTCACCAGGAAAATCAATGACTTCCCAAACGCCAGAGTCTGACATCCACCACTATCTTACTTCTGCTTACTTTTCATGCTCTGCAATATAATCAAATGTAAGTGCCTCAGGCATAACCATAAATGAAAAAAAATATACAGAGGTCAAATGTTCACCTCTTGTCGTACTTAGCTTAGAAAAACACGCAACTTCCAAATATTTAAATTTCAATACTTAGGGGGAGATTGTTAGCTCCAACTTCTGGTTCGATGAAGTATTGAAAAATATGCTAAGTATAAATCATCGACAGAGCCTCTGCCAAGACACCAAGAGAAGATCGTTCAACAGAAGACTTTCAGAGGACAAGGCCGTAGAGCCTCTGTGGTATGAAGACTTGAAGTTTGAAGACACTTGAAGATGAATACAAAAGACAATCGTGCCTTTCACGTGCCTCTGTTGTACGAAGATTCTGAAGATCATTCGTACAAGGCGTGCCATGCACATTCCACGTGTCATCCTCTGATGGGTTATAGCCTTTACAGAATGCGGTGCACTACATTAACGTTGTACTAATTTCAGTCCCACGATGTTGTCTTTGTACCTTAGTACTTCCTGTCTCCAACTTGTCGCCTGTAAAGTAGTATAAATAGAAGGGTTCTACCAGACCCTTAATTGTATCTTTGCACTACACACACACCAGATTAGAGCATACTATCTTGTATCACACACACTTACGGTGTTCTTGGTGTTTTTGAAGAATCTATTGAAAGTGAATCATTGAGCTAAACTCTTGTGTTATTACTGTTTCACTTAGTTGATTCTGTGTGTTTTTCTACCGAGCATTTCTCTTTAGTTCTGTTAAAAACGCTTCCGCATATAAATTTGTTTGAACTATCGAGATTAATATCATTGTTGAGTCTATATTGGGATCAACATATAATTTTATTGTGTTTATGCACATCTGATTTATTAACAATAGAAAACAAAAAAAACTATACTAATTGAGGCATAATTATATAATATATTTTAATTGTATTGTAATATTAATGATACTTTCCATTTTTTAATATTCATGAGTATATTAATGTTAAGTTTATAACTTGATAAACAAAAAGTTATATCAATATTGATTAATGATCACGTTTTTTGAATATTTTATAACAAAAATCTCATTTAATAAAGAGTAAACTACAATTTTCGTCCCTGAGGTTTACCATTTTCTACGAAAATCGTCCCTAAACTTCAATAAGTCTAAAAATCATCCCTGACGTTATGTATTCGCTTTGAAAGTGGTCCCTCGACGTTAACTTCGTTAAAAACTCAGTTAAGAGGGGTATTTTTGTCCTTTTCTTTTATGGGGACAAGTTTTATAATGTTGTTTGAATAAGAGGGACCAAAATGTGATTTAGTCTAATTTAAAATAATATTATATTTATATATGTATGAATAAACGGACACAGGAACCGTCTTATGTCCGGCGATCTTCTCCGGCGACAACAACTCCCCACCCTTTCTCACACACATGTATATACACACACTGTATACCCATCTGTTATATATGCAGTGTGTGTGTGTCGATGGAGATGGTTCACAGGGGGAGGAACGGGCTTTCGTTGTCTTTCACCATCTCCGGTCTCTTCTCCGGCCAAGATCTTTTGCTTTCTTCCCCAGCCTTCGATCTTCTCTCCAAAGCGAATCCAAAGGACAGAGATGTGGTTTGTTGGAGAAACACACACTTGCAGATTTGTGGGTCAAGGTTGCCGGTGAGTACCACAACGAGGAAGAAGGAGGAGGGCAAAGGGGAAGAGATCGATGAGAAGTGGAGTTTCATGGGAGGGAGGTCGAGTGTTTGTTAGTGCAATATGTCTTCAAGGTTTAAATATAGAAAGGTCAAAGTCAAAGTCAATGTAATGTGTTTTGTATAAATAGCCTTTGTGTAGGTTAGTTTGGAAAACACTCTTAGAAACATTCTGATAATTCACATTAATATCTTAGAGAGAGAAAGTGCATAACTCATATCTTGTATACAGTGTTTTTGATCAATGAGATGACAAATTCACATCTTCTCTATCTTGATTGATCTTTAGGGTTTATCAATTGGTATCAGAGCAGGATCTTAGATTCAGAGAGTGTTTTTGTGATCATATACAATTTTTTGTGAAGATTATCAAGAAAATTTGATCGATTTCTTGAATTTTTTTCAAGTAATCTCGTTTTCTTTAGATTTTTTCAAAAATTCTTTGTTTGTGATCGAATTGCTTCAAGATTGTGCTCAGTAGATTCGTCATCTGTTTTGGAACATCGTTAAAGAAGGATTCGAAGGCTGATTTCAAGATTTGAGGCTTCAATTTCGAGATTTTGTCAGATTTTGGGTTTTTTGTTCGAAGTTACTGTTCGATCGGCATTTTGTAGATTCAGTGGTTTTCAGAGGTTTTTGTTCAGAGATAAAGTGTTCAGACATCGATTTCGAGCATCTCTGTGAAGGATTTTTCAGAGTTCCTAGCCTTTTCAGTGATTTTTGGTCGTATATTGGAAAATCTCGCAAGATTCGAAAATTTCGCAAGTTCTTCGTGAAACTCGCAAGTTCTTCACAAAGTTCGCAAGTTTCTTCTATTTTGAAGGTTTTCGAGTGTTAAGTGGGTTTCTCGCAACCCTCAGTTACGAAATTCAGATTTCTCGCTTCTTTCATTCGCGAACTTCAGAGATCATTTTTTTCGTCATTGTTCTAACACCTGAAATTCACAACTGTTCATTGCGAATTTCGTTTTTCTCGCAACCATCTTTTACGAACTTTACGTTTTTCGCTTCTGATCCCTGCGAATTTCGCTGTTTCTCGCAATAGTGCATTGCGAACTTTGACACTTGGTCAAATTTTTTTTTCTGTTAGTGTTCTAACTTTTTGTGATCTGTTCTGTTTAAGCATTTTTTTAGATCACGATGGCTTTTCAAGTTTCAGTTAATTGTCCTCCGGTGCTAATCAAAGATTCAGATTTTGATCAATGGACGATTTCTTTTATTGATTTTATTTCGAGGAGAGAAAACGGAGATTATATGATAAAATCTTTCACCGAAGGTCCGTTGATCATACATAAAAGGGCGGAAGATTTTACTGGAGATGAGATTAAACGGAAGAAAGCAAACAAGGATGCTTCGTCAAACTTACTCTTTGCTATTCTCAAAATTTCGCCTCACATCTACAAACAGGTTGAAGTGTATAAAAATTACCCTTTGCAGATGTGGAACGAGTTGTCGAAGCTATTGCATAAATCAAAGGTTGATTTCAAGGTAAAAGGTAAATTTCCTGGAAAAGATGTACCAAAATCATCATTTCCAAATAAGAATTTTACAACGAAAGTTAATTCTTTTGTTAATTCTTATTGCGGAAATAATGATTTTGTTAATAATAATTATGTTCAATATTGGTATGGTACTTACCATTTTCCTTCTTATAGAGCTCCGCTTAACGTGTCAGGACCCAAGACACATTGGGTACCAAAATCAACTTAATCTGTTTTGCAGATTTAGAGGCAAGCGTTGAACTCTCAGAAGATGAAGTACTTGTGCATTCAATGTTTATATTGAACATCACATAATTTAAGGGAGTTTTCTATCTTTTTATATATACATGTGAGAATTGATAAATCTTTCGGTATATTGTAGGGGGAGAGAGATACACGACAATGGTTTTTGAACACATCAGTTCAAAACCCGCACTTCAACGGTAAAGGCTTCTAAACAAATCAGTTTAGACATCGTACTTCAAAGGCTATGACTTCTAAACAAACCAGTTTAGAACTCGTACTTATCAGGTGATATCTTTTTGAACTTTAACTGCCATATCTTTTTGTTTCTCAAATCAAGTGATAAAAAGGTAACATTGTGTTATATTTTATTTCTACTAATGTTGAAAGTTTGAACCTTCACAAATTTAATTCAATGAAGTGAAATTCTTCAATTTTTCATTCAATGAATAAAATGTGTGTTAAGGATGATTTTACGAGCATTTTTGTATCGTCGGAGTTATATTTGTTTCTACTTTCGCTTCTGAAATAAGTCGAAAGGTCAGCGAAACATGTTTGAGATTTTTATATAAGCGCAAAATTGTGTAAATCTAGACTTATACAGAATACAATGCTCACAAAGCCTATTCGTCTTAATCATGAATGGAAACGAAAATATGGGGGAAGCACTACGTTTTTGAACCAAGTGATTGAGATGCTATAATAATAATTATTAATTAAAAAAAAATATTATATATATATATATAATAAAATCATTCAGTTTGATAGTCTGTGCCTGTGGCCTATCTGGTTTGGGAGATTAACTCCCAAGGGGTACTCGTTACCTAGCCCCTAAGATCAACTGATCTGGGATTGGCTGACCCAAATCCTGCTATAGAACCATGTAGAAAGCAATGTTCTACTGGTACAGATGGGATTAAGGTATATCTATGTAGCCTTTCTGGTTCGGGAGAGTAAGTTCCAAGGGGTGCTTATCACCTAGCCCCTAAGGCCAACTGGTCTGGGATCGGCTGACCCAAATCCTGCTATAGGACCAGTTAGAAAGTTACGTTTACGGTGTATCTTAGTCTTAATAAACTGTTTGATTATAAAAGATGCCAATGAGCACATAATAAAAGTTGCCAATGTGCACAATCTGAAAAGATGCCTAAGAGCACACATCTCTTGAAAATTGGGGAAAATTACAATGTCGCGATAAACTTATAAGTTTGTGGAAATTCAGATTTCAGATATATAGTGTGAGTATGAGCAAAGTATTATTTTAGGTCTATGAGATGCATTTACTTGCTGCTAATCATATTTCGCATGCTAGCACACCAAATAGATTTAATAAAGGAGTTGAAACTGAACATTTTTAACTTGATATGCAATGATGTCTTGTTTTTGAATCCAAACGCATGCATTTGATTTCACTTGATGGAAATATCTGTTACATTTCATTAAGTTGAATTTCTTTTGTTTGGTGTTCAAATGATTAAATGTTAGCAGTTATAAAATGTTGTTCAATGAATTCTATTTTTTCTTTATATAAGTTTGTTAAAATGTGCGCTTATATGATTTTTATGCAAATTTTCAGGGGGGGAAAATCATCTTGCTCTACAATTCTTATTTTTAGGGGGAGCAAGATCTTTCGTTTATGGGGAGATTGTTTGTGTTTTTCAAGGGGAAGAAATGTTTTTGAAGAGGGAGATTGTTCGTGACTGAAATTGAAAAGATTTTCGATGCTCGTGATGCTCACTTTCATCGAAAAAGGGGGAGATTGTCTACATCAATTTCATGTCAAAGAAAGTTTAAAATCAAAGATTCGTTTTAATGTCAACGGGGAGATTTGTAGAAAGAAGACGTCGTTTCAAGAAAGGTTAGGGGGAGTTTTATTCTTCAAGAGTTTTTAAGAAATCGATTGATCCTTTCAGTGATCTCTTTCTTTTGAACTCGCGCATTTATGAAGATCGACACTGAAGAATGAAATTCTCAAGTCAATGGAAATGGGAAGAATTCTTCAAGAGTTTGAGGAAAATCGATTGATCCATTCAGTGATCTCTTTTTCTTGAACTTGTGCTTATTTGTATTAAAAAGCTTTGTGTGAAGATTCATATTCTCCTGTTCGAAGAAAGAAGTTCGTTATTTGCCGTTTGAAGATTGGATGACGTTTTGACTTTGACAAGCTTTGATGAAGTTTGAAGATTCAAGAAAGCTAAAGCTTGTTGATCGCATTTGTTTAAACCTTGAATCCAAGGGGGAGATTGTTAGTGCAATATGTCTTCAAGGTTTAAATATAGAAAGGTCAAAGTCAAAGTCAATGTAATGTGTTTTGTATAAATAGCCTTTGTGTAGGTTAGTTTGGAAAACACTCTTAGAAACATTCTGATAATTCACATTATTATCTTAGAGAGAGAAAGTGCATAACTCATATCTTGTATACAGTGTTTTTGATCAATGAGATGACAAATTCACATCTTCTCTATCTTGATTGATCTTTAGGGTTTATCAGTGTTCATCAAGGGAGTTGGGTTTAGGCTGAGAGGACCGATGACACTAACACCGTCAGAGTCACCGTTGGTGGATTGGTAGAGACCGACATGAAGGCTGACCCTATAACTAAAGAAGATGACAAAGCTCACAACTACCGGTTACCGTCAAATGAAGCATTCGCCCATTTCGAGACACAATTCAGATTCTCGAATCTTTCCAACGGCGTGGAGGGTATTTTAGGGGAAACTTACCGGTCGGGGTATATGAGTCCGGTGAAAAGAGGTTCCATGCCATTGATGGGTTGGGAGGACAAGTATGAAACTCCATCTCTAACCTCCCCACTTTGCAAAGTTTGCAGGTTTCAAAGATAATATGAGACTCTTGCTACTGTTGCTATTGATATTGGTATATCTCAATAAAATGATTTTATTTTAAGAGAAGAGATGAGATGGAAGGTGAGAGGAGAGATAGGGGTTGCCGGAGATGTACATTGGTGGTGGGGGAAGGCCGACGAGATGGTTCACTGTATATATATATATATAGGGAAGGGTTCAATTGAGAAGTCTAAATATTTTGAGAAATAGAGAAGTAAAAAAAACACGGGAGTGTTCATATATGAACGTTCATATATAAACAGTCATATATGAACGTTCATATATGACTGTTATATGAACGTTCATTTATGAACGTTCATTTATGAACGTTCATATATGACTGTTTATATATGAACGTTCATATATAAACAGTCATATATGAACATTCATATATGAACACTCCAACGTTCATATATGAACGTTCATATAACAGTCATATATGAACGTTCATATATAACAGTCATATATGAACATTCATATATGAACACTCCCGTGTTTTTTTACTTCTCCATTTCTTAAAATATTTAGACTTCTCAAATGAACCTGGCGCTATATATATATATATATATATATATATATATATATATGTGTGTGTGTGTGTGTGTGTATATATATATATAATATAATATATAAAAAATAATTTTATTTCATTTTTTATCAGGAAAAACAAAAAATATGTAAAAAGACGAAAATACCCCTCTCTTAACTGAGTTTTTTTAACGAAGTTAACGACGAGGGACCACTTTCAAAGCGAAATCCATAACGTCAGGGATGATTTTTAGACTTATTGAAGTTTAGGGACTATTTTCGTAGAAAATGGTAAACCTCAGGGACGAAAAATGTAATTTACTCTTTAATAAATTATAAAGAAAATTACATTTTTTAGCTCTTGTGATTTGTGGAAAATTTTCATTTTTGTCCTAATGGTTTTGAAATTGCAATTTTCATCCCCATCATCATTTATAACTCATCACATTTTTCGTCCTTGTGATTTAAATTTTATTGTTATTTTCATCCCTATGGTTTACAATTCATTTCTATTTTAGTCATTTATGTTTAAAAGTTTAGCCTCATGGATGAAAATAGAAACGAACTGCAAACCATAGGAACGAAAACTGACATTACAAAACCACAGAGACAAAATCCGAAACTTTTAATAAACAACATGGACGAAAAGCGTAATTTACTCTAAATTATATATAATTTTTTATAAACTTATTTTACAAAACGTAAAAAAAACATGACATAAAACAATTTCTTATAATATTCACTATTATATCAGCAAAAGGTTTTTTTATGTGATATTAACTATTACCAAAAATCAACTTCTTATTAAAAATTATACTCAGAACTATCTTAATTTATTACTAAGAAGTCCTACATATAACTTTAAAAATGCATAAAAATGGGAAATTAATTAAAATACCCAAAGTCAAACCAACTGTTACCAAAATACCCTAAAATTTTTCAATTTTGCAAAAATACCCAAAATACCCGCGATGGGTCCCGCGATCGCGGGATACGCTGACGTGGCACGTATTTTGGGCACAAATGCCCCGCGAAGCCCCTAAACTTTGGCCGCGGTGCACTTTTGGTCCCTGTCCGCGATCGCAGCCCGCGATGGCCCGCGATGGGCCAAAATTTACAGTTTTGGTCCCTGAAATTTTCAACTTTTGGTCCCTGAAAATTTACACTTTCAGCCCCTATACTTAGACGAATCTTGATGCTTTTACTGTTTTTTTCCACAATTATTGCAATTTAAAGACCGATTTGTGGTTGAAATTCAATTGCATGTTTCAATCAATGTTAAATCAATGTTTTTGGAATATCAGTTTGTGGATGAAATGAGAGATTGGTTTTCTGATATGTTGGTTGTTTCATTCATAAATAGACGTAAAATTCAAGCCATAATTCTCACACAACGATTTCATTGTTGCAATATTTCTTTCTGCAATATTTTGTGTTTGAGATACTACTGAAAAAATGAGTTCATCTGTTGCAAAAGCTAAGCTATATTTCTGTTTTGATGGTGAATGGGTGCAAGATAACAATGAGTGGAATTTTGCTTATAAATCTAAGCATGGTGTAAAAGTGTCAGTAAACTATACTTATCAGAAGTTTGTTGCATACGCCATGCAAAAATGTGGAATCAACTCTTCTGATATTTGCAAGTTAGTGTTTAAAAATGGCGATGGGTCATTTGTGGATTTATCCAACGATGGGGATATCTCTACTTTTCTGCACCTTGCAGTCGATTCAGAAAGACCCCCATTACTCTTTGTGTATCCCGGCGTATCCGACGGTGACGACGACGGTGACGACGACGAAGACCTCCAAATAGAGCAGCCTGATTCTCAACAACAACAACCACCACCACCACCACCATCACCACAACCACACGAATGGCGTACTGCTAGAGTTGCTAATGACGAAACCCACGTTTTCAGAACGGGTAATTCTGAAATAGACAGATCAGACACCGATAATGATGATCACGAAGAATATACCCCTAGTAGAAAATCATGTAGTCAGATAAATGACTTTTTTGATATGCCCCATATTCTTCCAGACTCCCATACCCAGGCACAAAGCTACGAACCTACACCTTATATTCGTAGCGAAAGTTTAACAGCAGGTCAGATATTCGATTCGAAGGATCTCTTAGCAAGTCAGATCGGACTCAAGTTCTTGGAAGAGGGTTTCCAAAGTCGCGTGCGGGCATCTGACAAAATCAAATACGTAGTTGAATGTGCTAGAGAAAAGTGTGAGTGGAGGTTGTACGCGATTCACACGGGTCAAAAAGGAGGGGCGATAATGATTAGAAAGTTGCACGACGTACACACTTGTACGAGGACGCAACTTAATCTCCACCACAAACAAGCCGGCAAAAAGACTTTGGGTGCGATCCTGAAAAACAAATTTCTTGATGTTAGCAGGTCATTGCGTCCAAAGGACATCGTCCACGACGTTCACCGGCAGTTCGGCGTCACGATTGAATACCACCAAGCGTGGCGTGCGCGCTGCCATGCACTGTTTATGGTGAGAGGCACGTTCGAGGAGTCGTATGAACGACTCCCGACATATTTATATAATTTGCAGATGCAGAACCCTGGTACTGTCACGCAGCTACGGACCGATTCACGTGGACGGTTTGAGATGTGCTTCGTGGCCCTTGGACCCGCGGTACGTATTTTAACACGTCATATGTTTACACAATATAAACTATAACATTTACACATTATAAACTATAACATTTTAACCTATGTTTTTGCAGATCCGCACATTTCTGGAAAATCTACGTCGTGTCCTGATAATAGACGCAGCCCATTTAAAGGGCCGTTACTTGGGTATGATGTTCCTGGCGGTTGCCATGGACGGGGATAACTCCATCGTTCCAGTAGCTTTCGGCGTAGGCAAGTCCGAAACCGGGGACGAGTGGACTTGGTTTCTGTCCATGTTGAGACAAGCTATCGGAGACCCGCAAGGGTTGGTGTTTATGTCTGACAGGGCTCCTTCCATAAGCGCCGCAATCTCTGCCATGTACCCAAATGCCCCTCACGCCATATGCTGTCGACATTTGGAGATGAACGCCAAATCCAAGGACAAACGTATTACCACCTACAAGGATGTCTATTGGGCGGCATGCAGAGCATATACGGATCGGGAGTTTAACAAGTACATGAATATGCTACGATACAGTGTCAAGGAAGCAGCCAAAGTCTTTGACGATGCTGGACCGGAGAGGTGGTCCGCGGCCCATTTTCCTGGACAACGGTATGACATTCTGACCTCGAATAGTGCAGAGTCTGTGAATGCACTCTCCCGTTTTGCGCGTAGATGTCCGATTGTTAATCTTATGGACTACTTTCGGGCCTTTCAACAAGAGTGGTACCAAATTCGACGCCTAAAAGGAGCTAAGATACAAAATGCACTCGCACCAACGGCGGAGAATATCGTTCAGTATAGGGCGCGTCGTGCGGCGACATGGCCGGTAAGAGCAATCGGGTATGGGAAGTACGAGGTGCATGATGACTATATTCACGCGATTGTGAATATGGAAGACCACCTTTGTTCGTGTCGCGAATGGGATAAATCTGGGTTACCGTGCGGCCATGCCATCGCTGCAGCAACATATATGGGTCGTACAGATTGCAGCGACTTGGCTGTACCTTTCTTCACGTCCGAATATTACCGGAAAACATACGTGGAGGTAATAAACCCAGCTGGACCCCCTGCAGCATGGGTGTATCCACCCGACCCGCTTCCACCATGCTATCCACCTTTAATGGATAAGAACAGGGCCGGGAGACCGAGAAAGAACGACCGACGTCCATCACGTGGTGAAAGTTCGATACAACGAAGATGTACTCGGTGCCAATGCGTAGGACACACTCGTGGAGAGTGTCCAAATCCCGCCCCTTCAACCGTGCCAAGGAGACATTCTGTCAGTCACACCCCGGGCCCGTCACAGCTTGAACCATATGGAACAAACCCTTATGATACTGTTGATCTAAACACTGATTTGTAAATGATATATATACACACATACATATGCTTCTAAATGAACATTGATAACACAGCTAGTTTGTAAATGATATATATATATTCGTATTATATATTTACACACATAAAGAAAATAGGAGACCTTCAATTTTTCTTAGTATTTTCTTGACCTTGTTCTTGCATCCATGGCAGTGAATGTTAACTCTGAGTACACATGTCTGTTTATATATTCATATTAGATACGTTTTAATTTTAACAAATTACACCATTATAGTTAATTATTTAATTTATGGTACATCTCATATTTTTTTTCAATTTTGTTTTACACTCCTATCGCATTAACATAATAATCATATATTAACTAATTCATTAAATCGTTTTAAATTATTATTATTTGAATGTGTTTATAGATATCGTGAATGGCAATAGGAGAAGGTTGAATTGTTTATAAATGGGGTTTTGACAAGTTGGTATCACTGGACTCATTTAAGAATTGTGAAAATGGGTATTTGGCGAATGATGATTCATGTGTGTTTAAAACACTTCAGCTCCAAACACACATGAATCATCATTCGTCAAATACCCATTTTCACAATTCTTAAATGAGTCCAGTGATACCAACTTGTCAAAACCCCATTTCATATTATATGTATACACACACATACATATGCTTCTAAATAAACATTGATAACACAGCTAGTTTGTATTCCATCCAACAAGCTCTTCATCTTCAATCTTTCTGACCCTTCTTCAACGGCTTCTGCTTTTGCAACCACGTATGGCCATTGTGTACCACAACCCGCACACACTTTAGCAAATGAGTTGAGGGTTGTCATATATTCTACAAGAGGAGTAGGCCCACGAATGAGGTAACCTATAACTTGACCTTGCATGATGTATCCAACCTAACCGTGGTTCAGCGGCTTAAAAACTACTTTTCAGAGAAATTAACAACAACAAAATATACAAAACAACAACACAGTAAAAAAATACAAATAACAACACAGTAAAAAAAATACAAAACAAAAAAAAATATAACCACCACCTACTTAAAAATTGATTTAGTTTCATCAATCCAAGCTTGCTTCTCGTTTACCTTCGCTTGAATAATTGCGAAGTCTTGCAGAATATGGTGAATTGCTTCTTGTTCTCGACGAACACGAGCCTCCCGAGCTTTTATATCCCCTTTCATCCTTTTGATCTCCCTGTCTTCCTCTTCAATCTTTCTCAAATGGACTGCCTTCCTGTCCATCATTTTTTTCCACTCTTCTGTTAGTTCATCTATCTCCTTTTCCTTTTTTGCTATGGCGACCTCGATTTGAGGTG
This sequence comes from Saussurea involucrata, assembly GCA_033807775.1. Lineage (NCBI taxonomy): Eukaryota > Viridiplantae > Streptophyta > Magnoliopsida > Asterales > Asteraceae > Saussurea > Saussurea involucrata. The sequence continues at coordinate 14,372,283 of CM066318.1, read as the reverse complement.
GCATTTTTTCAGGAGTAGACTTAGGGTTTGATGACGATGCCATTTGTGGATGAAATGAGAGAAGAGAGAAAGCAATTCAAAGAAAGAAAGCAAGAGAGAAATCAAGAAAGAAAGCAAGAACAAGTGTGAATTGTGAATTGCATATTACTGATATTTATTGATGAAATCTCAAACATGCAAATGAATTTCAACCACAAATCGGTCTTCAAAGTACAATAATTGTGGAAAAAAACAGTAAAAGCATGCAAGATTCGTCTAAGTACAGGGACCAAAAGTGTAAATTTTCAGGGACCAAAAGTGTAAATTTTCAGGGACCAAAAGTGAAAATTTTTGTCCATCGCGGGCCATCGCGGGCAGGGACCAAAAGTGCACCGCGGCCAAAGTTGAGGGGCTTCGCGGGGCATTTGGGGCCAAAATACGTGCCACGTCAGCCCTAGCCCGCGATCGAGGGATCCATCGCGGGTATTTTGGGTATTTTTGCAAAATGAAATTTTTTTTGGGTATTTTGATAACAGTTGGTCAAACTTTGGGTATTTTAATTAATTGTAGTAGTGAATGGTCTAGGACAAGATATAGTACACAATAAAGTATTCAAAAAGCAATATTGTTTCTAGTTTTTTTACATGTAGAGGAAAGTCACACCTATTAAGTTTTTAGAATATTTAGAATATGCTAACCAAGATGCAGTTGTTTAATTGTATATTTATCATGGTTTTATAAACTCGTTATGGGCTCGTTATGGTGTATTATGACACCAATATTTGATCTAGGCGCCATGTTAACTCCCATGGTTCTACTTTAAGGTTTGACTTCTGTTGTAACATGTTATGGCGTGTTATGGCACGTTAAGACACGTTATTTTGTTAGACGTGAATTTTTTTTCCTTTGCTTTTTAAACATATACTCGGGGGATATAATTATGTACGACACGTGAAACTTAAATAAACAATTAAAGGAAACATCTAACCTCTAAATAGGTAAAACCATACACAAAAAGTCGAACATGATTTATTTGAAGATTGAATAAAGTAGTTAGTATAGACCAGAAGATCTAATGCCGATTTTGCGCTATTGTCAATTGATATCATTTTCTTATAAGCTCAATATATTTAATATAAACGATTCATTTTGTTTTTTCTTTTAACTTTTTAAATTGTAAAATGGGATCATTCATAACACTAATGCACACAAATATATATACATATATGTATAGAATATGGTCTTGTCATAACTCATAAATCTTGAAACTTGAACACGTCCTTGTAACACCCCGCTTACCACGACACAATATTGTCCGCTTTGCCCCACTGGCTCACGGGTTTGTTCTTGGCGACCTGGCGAGGACTTCCGAGGGGGTCACCCATCCTGGTACTACTCCCACCCAAGCACGCTTAACCACAGAGTTCCCAAGGAACCCTCATGCTTGTGGCCCCAAAACGCGTTGTGTCTGGTAAGGCCAAGGTTTACTAATATACCCAACATCTCTCCTGTCCACGGCCGATGTGGGATATGCCTAAGGTGTTACACACACACCCCCTTAGAGACTCATCGTCCTCGATGAGGTTTGCCCCACCATCCCGAACGGCACAGGAGTGGCTCTGATACCATTTGTAACACCCCGCTTACCACGACACAATATTGTCCGCTTTGCCCCACTGGCTCATGGCTTTGTTCTTGGCGACCTGGCAAGGACTTCGCAAGGACTTCCCAGGAGGTCACCCATCCTGGTACTACTCCCACCCAAGCACGCTTAACCACAGAGTTCCCAAGGAACCCGCATGCTTGTGGCCCCAAAACGCGTTGTGTCTGGTAAGGCCAAGGTTTACTAATATACCCAGCATCTCTCCTACCCTCTAAAGGATGTGGGATATGCCTAAGGTGTTACACCCCCCCCCCTTAGGGACTCATCGTCCTCGATGAGGTTTGCCCCACCATCCCGAACGGCACAGGAGTGGCTCTGATACAGAGAAGATTAGCATGGCCCATGCGCAAGGATGACACGCACAAATCGAGAAATGGTCCAAATTTTTTTCATTTGTAACACCCCGCTTACCACGACACAATATTGTCCGCTTTGCCCCACTGGCTCACGGCTTTGTTCTTGGCGACCAGGCGAGGACTTCCCACGGGGTCACCCATCCTGATACTACTCCCACCCAAGCACGCTTAACCACAGAGTTCCCAAGGAACCCGCATGCTTGTGGCCCCAAAACGCGTTGTGTCTGGTAAGGCCAATGTTTACTAATATACCCAGCATCTCTCCTGCCCTCTAAAGGATGTGGGATATGCCTAAGGTGTTACACACACCCCCCCTTAGGGACTCATCGTCCTCGATGAGGTTTGCCCCACCATCCCGAACGGCACAGGAGTGGCTCTGATACCATTTGTAACACCCCGCTTACCACGACACAATATTGTCCGCTTTGCCCCACTGGCTCACGGCTTTGTTCTTGGCGACCTGGCAAGGACTTCGCAAGGACTTCCCAGGAGGTCACCCATCCTGGTACTACTCCCACCCAAGCACGCTTAACCACAGAGTTCCCAAGGAACCCGAATGCTTGTGGCCCCAAAACGCGTTGTGTCTGGTAAGGCCAAGGTTTACTAATATACCCAGCATCTCTCCTGTCCACGGCCGATGTGGGATATGCCTAAGGTGTTACACACACCCCCCCTTAGGGACTCATCGTCCTCGATGAGGTTTGCCCCACCATCCCGAACGGCACAGGAGTGGCTCTGATACCATTTGTAACACCCCGCTTACCACGACACAATATTGTCCGCTTTGCCCCACTGGCTCACGGCTTTGTTCTTGGCGACCTGGCGAGGACTACCCAGGGGGTCACCCATCTTGGTACTACTCCCACCCAAGCACGCTTAACCACAGAGTTCCCAAGGAACCCGCATGCTTGTGGCCCCAAAACGCGTTGTGTCTGGTAAGGCCAAGGTTTACTAATATACCCAGCATCTCTCCTGCCCTCTAAAGGATGTGGGATAATCCCACCATGTCTTATGTCATTAACAATCTTGATATTTATTAATCAAAATATATAAAGTGTGTCCGAATCATAATGGATGAAAATATAAGATATTATGATTAAAGAAAAGACGAGAGGCGGATCCAGGATTTTTCCCGAGCGGGTGCACCTTTAAATTTGATCAAATGCCTGTAAATTTGCTCGATGTGTTTTTAGTCGAATTCCGCCATAAGGGGGGTTTTTTAAGTTTTTTGATTGATTTTTGCGTGACTTGTTTTGATTTTTTGTTGATTTCGTGAGAATGTTTCGATTTTTTTGGTTGATTTCAAGAGATCTTTTAACTTCTTTTGTTGTTTCGAGACACTTTTTGGTTTTTTGGTTGATTTTAAGGAAATATTTCAGTTTCCTTAGTACTAAATTAATTGTTAAATACTTAAATTTAATTAATCTTATTTATTTTCAACTTATTTCGGATAAAAATGTGTTGTCATTAGAATGCGAAAACAAATTTAAGATTAATGGGTAAATCGAAAGAAACAATAAAGAAAATAAAGAAACAAAAGCAAGATTGGGAAAACTGTAAATAAGAAACACTTAAAAATTAAAAAACTTGAGTTTGTTGCCAACAAGATTAGAACCCATGACTTATAGGAAGAGAAGTAGCATGTCAACCATTCCACTAACCTCACACTTTTGTTTTCAGCTTTGTTTGAAAAATATATGAGAGCACACTTAAAAATTAAGCGGGTGTACAGGTACAACCGCCAGAAAAATTCCACTACGACGCGACGATCGAGCGGGTGCCAGTGCACCCCCTCCAGTGTATGTAGGTCCGCCGCTGGAAAAGACATTAACATTAACATTAATATTGGGATTAGATTTTCTTTTTCTTTTAATTTTCGGTATAAAAACATCTTCAACAGTTATATTATAATTTTTTGATAATATAGTATAAAAAGTCATAATGTCAAAAGAAAAATTGTATCCAACTCCACCGGTTACTCTATTTTAATAATAATAGCATTAATCATATATTAATAAAATATTTTGCAAATTTAATAAAATATTTGTACAAAAATTGATTACCGACAACTCTAATCAGTCCAACACAGATCCCGCCTTCAAAAACAACAATGTGAAATGACAGTTTTGAGCTAGCAGAATGGCCAGGGTTGGGATCAAATCCAAGACTTATCTTGTATTTAAGTAAAGTCATTCCATCTCTTTACTAACTAAACTATATATTAGATGCACATTTAATAAAATATTATTTATTTAATTTTAATGACAGTTAGAGCATCTCCAACCATACACCAAATACAATTTTTTGGCGTATGGTTCACTCCAATCACACGCCATATGAAAAAACAATATGCCGTCCCTGGAATTCGTACGCCAAATATGGCGTCCCATTTTAACACTGCAAATACATGGGGCCCACCACTATTCATTTTTTTATAATATTTATTTTAACTTTTAAGTATTATATAATTAATATATATATATATATAAATAGTTAATAATAAATAAAATATGTTATTTTAATGTAGGGTCTATAAATTTGGTGTTTTTGTTTTAGTATGGTTAAAGTTGAGATTTTTTTTTGGTGCTGGACCCACCATAATTGGTGTTTTTTGTTGTGAAGGTTGGAGTTGCTCCAAGTTTATATTCCTTTTCTTTATTTCAACATATCAATTAACGTAAATTCCTTAACCTTTTAAAAAAAAATATATAGGTGTTATGATAAAAAAAGATTGACCGCAAAAACAAATGATTGGGACATGTTTGAATTGAATAGCAGATCCCAGAAACCCAACCATCTCTGCACCGTCATCAATGCCTTCTCTCTGACATTTCTCGATCCCAAGAAATGTATATGTTTTTATGCACAAGGTACAACTCATCACTGCTATTTTACTCCAACATCTTCATCAACGTTATCTCTACCTATATATTACTTCATATACATACAGTAATATATAAATATATGAAACATTTTGAAATGACAGACCAAATATTATAATAAGGTAAGTAGGGTAAAGACAGTTCATAATTTTTTTTTGAAATAAAAGACAGCTCATCTCTCTCTCTCTCTCTCTCTCTCTCTCTCTCTCTCTCTCTCTCTCTCTCTCTTTTTTAAGGTTATGTTTGACAAACTAGCGAATAAGCTAGCTAATAACTTATTATAAGTTAATTAGTAGTTGATAAGCTAGTTGATAGCTGATAAGCTAGCTAATGAAAAAGTCACGTTTGACAAAACTGACTTATAAGCATGTAAAATGATCAAAAATAACATTTAAAAAGTTATCAATTACAATATTTACTTATACAATTAAATCAAATTTATGTTAATTAATACAACCAATGTAATAAAGAAAAATTAAATAATATAACATGTTAATTAAAAAAATTTAAATTTTATTACTACATATATACTATAAATATTGAATTTGTTAAAACAAGTTTAGATAAAAATATATAATAACTTATGAATTTAAATAACAGTTTAATATAATATGAAAAAAAAAAAATTTAAAAAATAATTGATAATTAAAAAACATTGATTAATATTAAAAAATATATAAAAATAATTTATATAATTAACAATAACTTTAAATAATTAAAAATCAATATCAAGTATAATTGAAATTTAATTTAATATTTTCAGTTAATATTAATTAATATTTATTAGTTAATAATAATTAAATTTAAAAAATTAATATTTGATTATAATAATAGTTAATAAATAATAATTAATATTAATGAGAGCAATATTGAAATATTCACAAAAAACTATTCAAAAGCCACTTCAAGTAGCGTTTCAAAAAGCTAGCTTATGGTATCCAAGCATGTACCCAAAAAATAAGCTAGCTTATAAGCTAGATTTTTTGCCAAACGATGCCTAAGTAGTATTTGATCAAAAAAATAAATATCGATAATTTTTATAAGATTATCATTGATTTGTAGACTGCTTTATTCTTTTTATATATGAGGCCATGTGTTTAAATGTTCTATTACAAATGCTTTCTAGAAACATAATAAAATTGAAATTAAAAGTTAAAAAGACTAAGAAAATGACACTAATGAGATTCAAACTCGGGGCTAGGGTGAAAGAAAAGTCTTGTAAACCAACTTTACCCCGAAAAACTCGTGTCTTCATTGTACTTTAAAATATATAATGTGACACTTTTCCCGACCATATAAATTTTTACGCTACAATGGAGGCACGAAGCGGTCACATGCACCACTAGGGAAGGTTTATATGTGAATTATAAAAAATTCATTTTAATATGCATATGTGAACCCATATGAATAACTTGTAACTTTGGTTCACGTATGCATTTTTAAATAAATAATTTTCCGATTATTTCATTGATTCACATATGAACTTTCATTTAATTTTCTCTTCTTAACTTCACATGATATTTAACTTTCTTAATTGAACCTCTCAATATATATACATATAAGATTTAATATTTGATGTGTAACAGAACATATTTAATATGTATATGATCACATGTGATTTAAAACGTAATTCATAATTTGCAAATATCATGTGATATGTAGATAAGTTATATTTTGATGAAAATTAGCTATGCTTTTTGGGGGAAAAACACCGATTAGTAATTGATATTACATGTGATTTTTGATGAAAACAGTAAAATAATTCTTTTAAAAAAATAAACCTGTTAACTGAAAAACTATATCACACTTGTTTTAAATGTCATAAAAAATAAATATTATAATGAAAATCTAATCCTGCTTAAATCATGAAAATTGTAAAAAAGCAATCATAAACAAATAACTTGAATGAATGCATTAAGGCTATATTTTGGCAAACTAGCTGATAAGCTAGCTGGTAGTTAATAAGCTAGTCGGTAACTGATATGCTAGCTGTTGACTCATAAACTAGCTGATGAAAAAACCACGTTTGACAAAACTAGCTTATAAACATGTAAAATGACAAAAAATGACTTCTTTAAAAAATTATCAATTACAATATTTAATTATATAAATAATATAAATTTATAAAAATATAATATGTTAATTAATACAACCAGTGTAGTAAAGAAAAATTAAATAATATAACATGTTAATTAAAAGAATTTAACTTATTACATATATATACTATACATTTTGAATTTGTTAAAACAAGTCATAGAAAAAATATATATTAACTTATGATTTTAAATAATCGTTACATATAATATAAAAAAATAATCAAATAATATAAAAAAATAATAGTAATTGATAATCAAAATATATTGACTAATATTAAAAAATATATAAAAATAACTTATATGATCAACACTAACTCTAAATAATTAAAAATTAATATCAATGTATAATTAAAAGTTAATTTAATAATTATCAGTTAATATTAATTAATAATAATTAAATTTAAAAAATTAATATTTATTTGTAATAATAGTTAGTAATTGATAATAATGAGGGCAATATTGGAATATTCACAAAATTCTACTCCAAGTAGCGTTTCAAAAAGCTAGATAGCTCATAAGATTATAAGCTAGCTTATGGTTATCCAAACATGTACCCAGAAAAAAAACTAGCTTATAAGCTAATTTTTTTTCTTTATAAGCTAATTTTTTGTTTTTTTTGCTGCCAAACGATGCCTAAATAACCCTTATAGAAATAAATGAATTTCCGTATATTATCTATATGTAACAAATGACACATACATCTTTTCGGTAATTTTCAAAAATGTTTTATTTAAGACATGATTCAAATAAATGATTGGTTGAGATTCATCATCTTATAGTCTTATTTATATAGCATTATTGTAACACCCTAAAAATCAGGGTCAATTTAAACCTTAAAATTGAACAAGGGAAATCATGAAATCATCCAACTGATATATATAGGTAGAGAATTAACTATGAGGATTCATATATACAAATCGAATTCTCCAAAACAACCTATTAATCTAGTCTTGTCAACTAAGATAAGATTAAATTGGTTGTCTAAGTCATTCCTCAAAAGCATCCTCGTATCGGCTAACTTCTCCGCTTATCATCAAAAGTCGAATACCAAAAGCATTCGTCCCACATCCCATTACTTCCCTGAGCTCGTACCTAGTAAAAAAAATTAATTTGAACGATTAGGCTTACGCCTAGTGAGAACATCCAAATTCAAATTAAAACATTAACAGCTTTGAAAACTCAGATATCCAAAGCATATAAACAAACCTGGTTTGTCATCATTCTTACCGTACTCATACTCGTCTCATAATGACGGGAACATACCCGATCCCACGAATATGACTAACATTCTGAAAGTCATATCATCAAATTAGAGAGCCTACTACGAATCATTGCAGATTCTAGATCATCACTCATATTCAAGAAATTACAAGTTACTTTATGTCTATTTCTTGGAGTGGAAGAAGAAATAGCCGTTATATCTTGCATATTCCTCATTTTCACGTCATGGTACAAACGGGAATTACAATTTACTTTATGCCTATTCCTCGTTTCTCATCACCTCTCGAAATGGGAATTACAATCCACATTTTAGGTCAACGAGAATTACAATTTACTTTATGCATATTCCTCGTTTCTCATCACCTCTCGAAATGGGAATTACAATCCACATTTTAGGTCAACGGGAATTACAATTTACTTTATGCCTATTCCTCGTTTCTCATCACCTCTCGAAATGGGAATTACAATCCACATTTTAGGTCAACGAGAATTACAATTTACTTTATGCCTATTCCTCGTTTCTCATCACCTCTCGAAAGAGGAATTACAATCCACATTTTAGGTCAACGGGAATTACAATTTACTTTTTGCCTATTCCACGTTACAACACTACTAGTGCCTATGGATCCATCACGCTTACTAACGTATATGTTATAATAACATGTCACGCTACATCTCGTATCGTATTCTCAACTCTAAGAATACTAAATAACCTATTGTATCCTCATCCTCAAATTGAGACTGGAACTTAAATCGATTCCAGATCCTAAAATGAAAACATGATCTCTAACTAAATTCCAAGTAAACCAGATCCTATTCCGGATCACATAAATTTCGGATTAATTCCTGATCCTATCGCAAATCCGGATTAATTCCGGATCTAACACAAATCCGAATCACATAAGATTAATTCCGGAACTCCCTAATTTCGGGCCCAAAGCCCAAATTCCGGAAATCATTTTATACCGGATCGACCCACTTTCGGAATCATCCCTATACCGGATCCGAACCCAGTTCCGGAAATCAATCCCAATACCGGATCCGAACCCAGTTCCGGAATCAACCCCAATACCGGATCCGAACCCAGTTCCGGAACTCACCTTTTTCCGGATTTTAAACCCAGTTCCGAAACACATCAATTCCGGATCCAATTTACCCAGTTCCGGAACCCACTAATTCCGGATCCAATTACCCAGTTCCGGAATTCTCTAATATCGGGACTTCGATTCAGGGTCATCGATTTACGTCAGATTTAACTTAACGAGCTCATCTAAAATACAACTTATTGATCGATTTCATTTCTAACAATTATACCAATTCATTCACGGTTCGAACCTAGTATATATATATATATATGTATATATATATATATATATATATATATATATATATATATATATATAGAGGAAAGTTCAAATGAAAACTCATTTTCAATTGTGAACGTGAGGACGAATCTTGGCCCTTCCATCTCTATTGATCCAATGACTCATATTAAATAGAGTTTTAATTGAAATTATTAATTAAGGTGATTAGGGGTAAAAAGGGAAGAGAATTTAAACTCACGCCTACCATATTTGACTTTTTATTTTCTTTTTTAAGTAAAAACTTTTACCCCCCTTAAAGTTTAAAATAAATTATCTTAAAAATTACTAATATTTTAATCAAACAAATTACATCAAAAAAACTAGAATTCCGTGCTTTTCGATATGACATCCATATCGATATAGTTTTTTTCGTTGTTTTAACCGTTTTTACGTGAAATGTCATATATGTGTTATATTCAGTATGAATATTTATGTACGTTCAAGTGTTTACAACATCTCGACGCCATAAGTCCGTAACTCGACATCACCTTCTACAACACTTTCTTCAACGTCCTAAGGCATCGTGTTCTTCATTACTGTAACCCAACACCCATCCAGATGAATCGGGAACCTATCGAGTTTCGATTGTGAACCGAGGAACGAAAGAGAGTGCGTCACGTCTCCACACCTTCACGAGTCACTTATGTATTATTCTTCATGAATAATGTATCATTCAGTATGAATAATACATCATTCAGGGTGAATAATACACGATTCATGAATTCGTGTATTATTCATCCTGAATGATGTATTATTCATACTGAATACTGTATTATTCATCCTGAATAGTGAATGAACATTCACATTTGTTATTCATACTGAATGTGGATAGTTGGAGATGTGCATGCATATTCATAAAGAATAAAACCAAGTTTCGGTTGTGAATCGGAACACAAAAGAGAGTGTGTCATGTATTCACACCTTCACGGGTCATTCATACATTATTCATCATGAATAATGTATCATTCAGGATGAATAACACAACATTCAAGGTGAATAATACATGATTCATGTTTAATAATACATGAATCAGCAATTCGTGTATTATTCATCCTGAATGTTGTACTATTCATTTTGAATACTGTGTTATTTGTCATGAATAGTGAATGAATGTTCCCCTTTGTTATTCATACTGAATATAACATATACATAACATTTCACGTAAAAACGGTTAAAATGAAGAAAAAAACTATATCGAGATGGATGTCATATCGAAGAGCAAGAAATTCTCGTTTTTTTGATGTAATTTGTTTGATTGAAATATTAGTAATTTTTAAGATAATTTATTTTAAATTTTAAGGGGGTAAAAGTTTTTTAATTAAAAAAGAAAATAAAAAGTCAAAGATGGTAGGCGCTGATTCAAATTTCCATATTTATCACTAACCACTTCTCAATTAGTTTCATTAAGTTTTAACCATTGATTAGATTTCCAAATCTTGATCAATGGTTGTGACTTGTCCTCGTGTTCACAATTGAATTTGAGTTTTCATTTGAACCCACTCCTATATATATATATATATATATATATATATATATGGACCCATTATTTTGTAAAAACAAGGGTATTTGAGTCTTTTTCCCTAAATTCGTAATTTTAGAATTAATTCATATTTCTCAATAATTAATTCGGTTATCATATATAATGGCCAACATATTTTTAGGAATTGTTCAAATGTTTTTAAAAATTATTAATTATTTAATTTCATAACCATTTACAAAATCGTGAGTCTGAAAACTATGAAACAGGGTAGTAAACTATGAAACATGGTTGAAAACTATGAAACATGGTTGAAAACTATGAAAATCGTGAGTCTGCAAACTATGAAACAAGGTAGAATCGTGAGTTTGGAAACTATGAAGCAGGGTAGAAAACTATGAAACAGGGTTGAAAACTATGCAAATCGTGAGTCTGAAAACTATGAAACTATGAAACTATGAAAATCTACACTTCCGTTTTCCTCCATTTTCCCTGTTTTTTTTGCTAATCCAATTTCACACTCTAAAAACTATGAAACATGAACACAAACAGGGATACAACCCAGATCCTCTATCAGGGTATGTTCGATCAAAGGTTCTGAATCTGGCAACGAATGAAATGCACGATGACGAGATGGAGTTTTTATCAGAGTTTTTGTCGAAGATGGGTAGTCGTCGAAGCTTGAGATGACTATGAGGGGGCACCAAAACTGAAAGAGGGAGAAAAAAAGGTAGGGGTCACGAGAACGGCAGATGGCGGTAGAGATGGTGGTCGCCGGCGTAGACATGGGGGTGGAGATGGTGGTCGCCGGCGTAGAGATGGCGGCGGAGGTGGTGTTTGCCGGCGTATAGATGGTGGTGGAGATGGTGGTCGCCGGATTTGTGTGTGTGTGTGTGAGAGAGAGAGAATGAGGAAAATATGAACATGATTAAGGATATATTCTAACCATAATTAGATAAATACAAATTAATTAATAAAATTTAATATTAAAAAATTTAAAGACCTATTCCCAAAATACCATTTCCCTATTTTTTTAATAAATTTAATTCAAGAAATTTCTCAATCGTTGATCAATATAATGGATGGCCTATATTGGTTTACATAGTTCACAAGATAAAACTGATTTACAAATTATGCTCCCTCTCTCTCTCTCTCTCTATATATATATATATATATATATATATATATATATAATGAGGTTCAAATAAGAGGCTAAATATCGTGATAATGTAAGAAGAGAAGTTTAAGTGAAAGTTCATATATGAATCAACGAATTTATCTGAAACTATCTATTTATAGACGCATATGTGAACCAACTTTATATGTTAGTAATATGGGTTCAGATATACATTTCAAATATGCATCTTCAAATGGATCTTTCTAATTATTCACATGAAGCTTCTTTTAACCTTTCCTTCTTACCTTTTCAAGACATTTAGTTTTTTTTATTTGAATCAACCCATGTATGTATGTATATATATATATATATATATGGGTTCAAATGAAAACTCATTTTTCATTGTGTACGTGAGGACAATCTTAGCTATTGATCAAAATTTAGAAAACTAATCAATGGTTAAAACATAATAAGCTTAATTGAGAAGTGATTAGGGACAAAACTGGAAATTTGAATCAGCGCCTACCATCTTTGACTCGTTATTTTGTTTTTTAATTCAAAACTTTTACCCCTTAAAGTTTAAAATAAATTATCTTAAAAATTACTAATATTTTAATCAAACAAATTACATCAAAAAACGAGAATTTCATGCTCTTCGATATGACATTCATCTCGATATAGTTTTTTTTGTTGTTTTTAACCGTTTTTAAGTGAAATGTTATATGTGTTATTTTCATTATGAATATGTTGCATGTCCCCGGGTGTCCACATTCAATATGAATAACAATGTAAACTTCCATTCACTATTCACTATTCATGATGAATAATATTGTATTCAAAATGAATAATACAACATTCATGATTCATGATTCATGTATCATTTATCATGAATCGTGTATTATTCACCCTGAATGTTGTATTATTCATTCTGAATGATACATTATTCAACATAAATAATTGATGAATGGCTCGTGAAAGTGTGGACACATGGCACATCCTCTTTTGTTCCCCGTATCACAACCGAAACTTGGTTTTATTCATTATTAATATGTATGCACATCCCCGGGTGTCCACATTCAGTATGAATAACAAAGGTGAACGTTCGTTCACTATTCATGATGAATAATACAGTATTCAGGATGAATTATACAAGATTATGGATGAATAATACACAAATTTATGAATCGTGTATTATTCACCCTGAATGCTGTATAATTCATCTTGAATGATACATTCATTATACATGATGAATAATACATGAATTACCCATGAAGGTGTGGAGACGTGACACACTCTCTTTTGTTCCCCGCTTCACAACCGAAACTCGATAGTTTATCGATTCGTCTCGATGGGTGTTGGGTGATGATGATGAAGAACGTGATGCCTTACGACGTTGAAAAAGTGATGTTGAGTTACGGACTTACGGTGTTGAGGTGTTTTACACACTTGAACGTACATAAATATTCAGAATGAATATAACACATATATAGCATTTCACGTAAAAATCGGTTAAAACAACAAAAAAAACTATATCGAGATGGATGTCATAATGAAGAGCATGAAATTCTCGTTTTTTAGGTAATTTGTTTGATTAAAATATTAGTAATTTTTAAGATAATTTATTTTAAACTTTAAGGGGGTAAATGTAACAACCCAACTCAAATAATAAAGCTTAAACAACATGAATTAAACAACTCGCTGAAACGGCTCCAAAATACTATCATAAAAATACGAGTACTTAACAAGTGTAAGATCCCACATTGGTTGGGGAGAGGAACAAAGATTGCCTTAGAAGGGACTTAATACCTCCTCTATCAGACGCGTTTTAAAACCGTGAGTCCAGGTGTGTGGACAAAGCGGATAATATCTGGTATGGTTGGCCTGGGTTGTTATAGTTGGTATCAGAGCCACAGTTTAAGAGATTTAGGTGACCAGATGGGCCTAAACTTAAACTGTGGGGGTAGGTAGTATAGCTGAGAATTAGGAGGACCCTAAGGGAGGCCTAGCCGGGATGAATCATAGGGTAGTGAGGACTGCCATGTAAGGTAAGTTGGAAATTGCACCTGACCAGTGTATATACTAACTTACAGGTGCATGAAAGTACTTATTTTGCCTTGTTATATTAGAACTGTCAGTCTAATTCAATCAGTGTGTTTCTGTTAGTTAGCGATAATGTCAAGGAGGTCTTTGGGAAGTGGATCAGAACCGGTCAACGAGGAGATCGAAATGGAAGTACCGGTGAACCCACCAGGCGGCCACCCGCGGTAGGGGTATAGGCCGTGGAGGGGACGGGGAAGAATGCCCCGGTGAGCGGCTACCCAGGTGAATGAAAATGTTGAAAGATCTGGAGTAAGGGCACGCATTCCCCGTGGAGCGAGGAGCGTAGGGATTCCACCGGAACTGGAGGCATCTCATCAGGAGAGCTCAGCGTCCGGGCGGAGTAGGGGTAGAGGTAGAGGCCGTGGGCGAGGTCATGCCCAGACCTTCGTGACCCAAGAAAACTTCGCCACCACCATGGGTGAAATTCAGGATACTTTGAAAGCTCTGTTGGCTAACCAGGATAAGTCAGCTTCGGGAAGCAAGGAAGCGAGTGGTAGCAAGGAAATAACTGGAGTGTCTTGCTCACATGGATCTGCTACGAGGAGTCCTTCCTGTTTGGGTAAAAATTCACCAGTCTCGACCACGACCAAGACATTAAGAACATTTATTACACTTCTCTTGTCACAAAGTCAAATCATAAACACTCTGTCTTTTGACCAAAGCCCGAGTCGAGAATACCTCTCGACACTCGACCATCGTGTAGAAACACATGACCTCGACCGACTAACGCATGACTCTTCTGTTATGATTTCATCGTTTAATGCAAGTCAAACGTCATTTATTATCAACGGAGGAAACCGACAGAGCAGTTATGAGCATTGAACAACAGTGACCGTTGCGACCGTTACTAGAGGAATTCATGGAGCCATTAAATGCATCCGAAGACTATAAATACGAAAGCAAAGCTATCATTTGCAGATCATCGAATTCTGGAATCATACTGCGTACTCAAGAGCATCCGAAGCAAAGAACTTTCTCTCAAGTGATCGCTGTCGACGCACGACTTACACACTCGACCTACAGTTTTAGCACACGACACACTTATTTTACATTCGATACACTTGTTATTTCTACATTTCAAGTCTTTTGTATTGTAATCATTGTACTCTCGACACCAGAAACAAAGGACATCGCCCCTGTTTGGCGATCATAGTGCAGCGACAACTTCCACAGTCGTCCGCGGGTTTTTTCCTCGTTGAGGTTTTTCCCGCGTCATCAAAATCCTTGTCTCTTTACGATTTTCTGTCTTAAACGCACTGTTTTGTCGGATGATTCCTTTCTTTAGTTGTTAAGCTCCACAATCAACCTTAAGTTATCCTTCTGGACGATTTTTGATATTAACAGTTTGGCGCCCACCGTGGGGCCCCATCTAGAGAAAATATTCGACAAACGTGCGTCCTGCTAACGGTTTCTTGTAGTTTTCCCTGTTTTCTGTTTCAGGAAAATGGCTAGTAACGGGAACCCAGATCAAACCGCATGACAACAGTTCAAGTCGCACGACAGCAGTTTGTTTCGCACGTTTAAACACACGACACACACTTTTTACATAGGACTAAGTGTATTTTTACTTCATTTGTAACTTATTGTACACAAATCACCTGTAATACAAGGACATCGCCCCTGATTGGCGACCATAGTGCACTGTCGACT